>VZSC01011368.1:256-134692 GCA_013398225.1 Steatornis caripensis
CCCGCCTGGCCGCGTTCCTGTGCCCCCTGCTCTGGGGGCACCTGCTTTAGCGGGGGGGTTGGACTGGGGGATCTCCAGAGCGCCCTGCCAACCCCTACCATTCTGTGATTCTGCTGCTGTAGTACATGATTCAAGGGTTTAGTGATAGAAAACAACACAAACATACTCCTAAGGATTGCTCGTTACAAGTCAGGGATCTTTGCTCCTTTCTAGAACAGTATTTCAAATCCTTTTCTTGAAGGATGGCAGCCAATACCCTGTTAAAGTACTCTGGAATAGGAAAAGTATATTTTGTTGCAGCTACCTGGTATACAATATAAGAAACGAACAAAACCAACCCAGAATATTCAATTCAGCGTCAAAATGATTGCTAGAATTTATGGAATGCTATTTCACAAAAGGTTTAGGTAATAGTAAATTTTTATTAAAAACGTAGTAACTGACATGTAGAAATATGCCACTATTATTTTCTTTATTATATGCTATTGTGGGTTTTTTTAAAAACCTAAATTTAATACTCTTTTTAAAGTAATTTGCTTTCAGGATTAATTTCCAAAAACACCAGCTTTTAAGAATGAATCCTAGAATGCGCCTTCACGAAGAGAAATTGGTACTATCCTCACTCAACCCAAAGCATAGCAAGAATATATGACTAAAATGCAAGAGACTGGACCATACACGGCACAGAGCACTATAGCTGCCGTGTAAGTCCTCAAATTAAGAAGCATATCCAAGCAGCTTGCTTGTTGTTTGTTTGTTTCTAAATTAAGGTGGGTCAATTATCTCTTCCACCGAAACATTTGAAATATGGACAGGTTACATTTTTCTATAAATTAAGCCATTTTCTTCAAGGATGCAGATGCTCAGCATAGAAATGCATATGGCTACAACCGAGCAGCAGAAACAGAATGCAATCCATGCAAACGTCATTCAAGGAAATACACCTGTGCTATGACAAAAAGGCAAATTATAAAAATAAAGGGAGAAACATAGAGCTCCGCTATAAGAAAAGTGATGACAGCACTGAGAACTCAAACACCATCGATTTACTTTTCAGTTTTCAGCTGAGCAGACCCCAACTGCACTTATTCTTGTCACTGCAGCTCGTTAGTATCCCTGTTAAACAGGAAATTAATTTGAACTATGAGAACAGCACCTATAATGGTAATCTCAGTCAAAGGGAAGCATTGAATCCTGAGCAGATAATGCTCAGAATGAGGGGCATCAAATATATTCAGTGCATAACCTCACATGAATAGTCAGATAATTTTGCTTGAATGAGAAGTGAACACTGAAAAACAATACTGGATCTACACAGTGATTGAATTAAAAAGCACAATCAAAGCACTGGAAGCATTCATTTCTTCAACGATTCAAGCCCCTTACGGTCGCAGGCAATCAGATTGTTCATGGGCAGTACAGATAGATTGGCAGAGCGACTGTTCCACAAGCCACCGCACAAAGAGACTACTGAATACATCCTAACGTCCAACAACCAACAATATCGCTGCAATTTAAAAACCAAGAAAAAGTAAAACAACGTCCAAAAATGTCTAACTATGGCGTGTTGGAGGAAGATGGAGCAGAGAGCACAAACGTTAGGCCAAAAAGCGAGCCCCGCCTTGTGTTCCACAGAAGCACTACTTCAAGCTAACACGTGAGCAAACACACGCTCTTACTCTGGGAGTGATACTGCTATGACTACAGATAGGTGGAACTTGGCTTTCCAAAGCATGAACCACAAGCTTTTGACAAGTCAGACTGGTATCCGACCAGGAAAACAGTTCTTTGTACTAAAATTCATTACTACTTCTTCATTAATTAATGATTTATTAGACATTAAATCACATCCAGTAGTTTGGCAGTGAGAGAGACCAATCACCAGCACAATGATTATAAAGATAAATTTGCCCACATAAAAGCATCGAGTATATCGTGAAACCAAGGCAGGAGGACAAACAGCATCACCATTGGCTGCAAAAAGCGAAATTTGCTCCTAGTAAAACACAGCAACAGGACAGGGAGACACAAACTCCTATCGCAAGCAATAAGATAAATGGGTTATCATCATGGATACAGACCAGATTTTCTAGGAAGGCTCGCTGTTCTGGACAGTGCTCTGCCCTGATCAATTTTGGCTTTGCTAATTACCTGTATGTTAGAGATTCAGAAAAGACTATGTCCGATGCGATCCAATTATTCCTGTGTCCACTATCAGATGAAGTGTGTACTAAGGGAGAGTATTCTAACCTTGCTTACAACCAATTGGAAAGCATAGGAATCTCAGTTTACAGCAATTATGGAAAAAGTAAACAGTCCATCTCTCTTAAAAAAAAAAAAGAAGTCTTAATAAAATACACAAGGTCAATGATGCCTGAACTGCCTGAGATCTGAAATTTTCATGGACACTATGGAAAACTACTGATGGTTTGTTTTAATCCTTTGAATGTCAGTGTTTCCTAGACTGTCAGAATGACAGCTGTACAGACGGCGACGTATTTGTGTCTGTAGTCCCAGCGGAGTTACAGTGCTAAGGGTAAAGGCAGGCAGCAGTAAATTTCACTTGCACCTTAAGTGTTCAGCTGACTGATAACGGTATATTTTCTCTTATTACAGGGGGGCAAAAACAACCACGAAGCAAACAAAACAGCTGAAATACCCAACATCTTGGGACGTGGTTAATAAAACCTGCACCGCTCTCAAAGCGAAGGATGCCTCTTGGCTTACGCAAGACAGAAGCGGTAGAAAGGGGAAATTTTAAAGCCAATTAATGTCGGAGAGCTGCAGATTCAGCTTTAAGATACATGCTAAGTGGATATTTGCCGAAGACCTGACTGCTGTGTTTGTGTATGTATATATGTCTATATACATACAAAGCATCAGTGGGGGCTGTTTACCTTGCGAATTTCACAATACTCTTAAAACTTTGATGGCTAGGTGTTTTCTTTTAATGATTGAAGAAGGAGATAACCAAATTAACCACAGTAGCTTTGAATGCAAATATAATCTTGCCTTCCAACATACTTTGGCAAAAATAAAAAAAAAATGCGACTTCACAGTGTGGTCTGAGTGAAAAATACTTCATTTGTGGTGTTTCGTTCCGGTGGTTTTTCACTTCTCTGCAAATCTACAAACAAATCTGGTGGATATAGTTTAGGAAAGGTAAGCTATTTTAAAAAAGCAAATGAAATGAAGACAAAAAAAGTATTTCTTCCTCTAGGCATGAAACACTAGCCTTGAATTATGTGTTACAATCAATTTCTAAGCTTACACTATAGATAACACCTTTCAGTGATGTCTCATCAAACAAATTAGACCTGACCAGCGAAATACTCTAAGTTAGCTGCAATTGATGAAAGTATTAATGCACTTGCTTTACCAAGCCCCCACTGCCTAAAGCATTAACTCCTTTTGAGATCAATAGCTGCTTTACTCTAAGCTTTGCCCCAGGGACAACAGAGTTTAACAAAACTTACGTGGATTTACAGTTAAGAAAAAATAGCATTCCGCATTAAGCAAAAGTTCTAATTAAAATCTGAAATGGTAGAATGTGGCTTCTGCTCATTAGACAACAGTATTTTTGGAAAAGAAAAGGATCCCAGCACAGACACGAAGCAGCAATCAGCAGAGCGAAAACTTAATGGGCAGCTGCTGTTGGGCATCCTCCAGTTCTGTCAGGTATCACAGAACTGAAGTTTTATATAAACCTATAGGAGTCAACTTAAAAAGTTTGATTTGGACATAACTTATTGTAGGCGGAAATAAGCTTTTTTCAGAATTAAACCCTCACTATTCCTGTCACTATGGCAGACTTACAAATTCGTGAGTTTTAGTAAAAGTGCATTCGATATATTGCAAATTGGAACATCAGAGATTCAAGCTTAATTACAGGACTGTTTATCTTGGGGTTTTTTTTCTTTTTTCAGAATGACATGTTTAAAGCTACAGTCCTACTAACATTTTTAGAAACCGAAACTTGTCCTAGTGAGGCAGATGGGAACAGCAAGTGACTGACATTTAGAAAAATTAGGTCAAAACTTACTTAGGAACCTAAATCTTGCAACGGAATCCGCACATCTAATTTGACGTACCTGCTTGTATACACCCTGGCTTTCATTTACTTGGAAGTCAGAGTTCTCACTGATAAATCATAGATATATCACTGCTACTCAAACAAATAGGGATGCCTAAACTGTGTAACAAGATGGGCTTTTATACTAAGCTGCACCCTTCTTTGGACACGCATATTGTGTCTCTGCCACGTAAAGACATGAGAACGTTAACACCTACCTGCAGAATAGCACAAGCTGTATTTATATCAGGAAAGTATTTGAAAGGACAACTTGATAAATAAAGGGTTTGCAATAAATTGTTAATTTTGGTGAATCCAAACCAAACAAGTTGTAGAAGCCCATGCTTCAAACTGATTGAGAAAAAAAAAAAATGAAAAAGGGGTAACAGTTAATGTACAGCCTATGTTTTTGTACGCATGAAACACTTTAATATCGATAATGGGATTTCCTTAAAAAAAAAAGGCAATCTAAATTGCACTTTGCCTCCAGGTAAAGTTAAAGCAGTTCTATGCATAAAGTAAATTAAGTTCTAGTGCATCAAAGATGCACAGAAAGAACAGTTTAATTTTTGCTTTGCTATTCAGATTATCTCCCAGGGACTATTTTCCCCCATGGATCAAAGTGTGACTATATGCTAGGAGCACTGACACGGAAAAACATCTCAGGATATATTTACACCATAGAGAGCCCGCGCGCAGGCTCTGCGCTCTTCTGAATCTGTGCTGTTGACTCAGAGCACAGACAGCCTCTGCTCATGCCCAGAGCACACTGTGCGGATGGACCGTCCATACCCTCAACCGTACAAAATGGCAGAACCTTTCATAACGCTCTGCTAGGATACTTGAAAAGAGGGGCAGCAAAGCCAGCGGTGCTTTGGTTTCTTTCAACACAGACTGTCCTGAGAAGCGAGCAGAGAATAACAACGACAGGTTGGATTTGCACAGACGTTAGGTATCGGCAATTACTGCACTGGAAATCTTGGTCAGAAACCCACAGGTACTTCTCAAGGCAAAGTCTCCTATCACCATAATCATACAGACACAACCTGTTTTAATTTCTTGCTGAAAGTAATAAATAGGGCTTTGTACATACTATCACGTGGTATACACCACCGAGCAGTATCACTAATCGTTTATGTTACAACCAGCGTTGATTACAAGCGTGCCACAATCTCTACCCTGCAAAACTCCATCTGACAGAGGCTTTAAAGCAGAACAACGCAATTTCTTTTGATGGAATGTATTGGCAGTGCCCCAGACCTAGTCAAGCACAGAGCAAACAAGCAGCCTGTAATTTGCTGATGCAGTAATGAAGGCAACCAGAAAGATCCTTACAGATTAGCAGGCAATCAGAGAGAGTTTCACTGTACACTAACTGCTTCCCTGCTGGCAAGTGTGGAATATGCTTAGCAGTGCTAATAAGGAAAAAAATAGCAAACATGGTGGCTCACGCATCCCTCACTGAAGTAAGCTTTTCAATCAAAATTGAAGAAACATGTTGTATACAATGCTGAAACACAGGGTGACATTTTAAAAGGCCTCAGTCCCAACTAGCAAATTGAACACCGCAGCTGTTAGGAGTACATAGCAGATACTCAGTGGCAAACCTAAATGCAGATGAATAGCACACAGAGCTGCTGAAAAACATGAACACAAAGGGGAGAGATAGTGAAAGGAGAAGCAGATGATTTGTGATGTCTGTGCTTTATTTATGAGGCTGGATGGGCTACGGGACAGCCTTGTTTTCCTGTCAGTGATCATGCAAAATTCACAACCCTTCCTGCATTTTAACATCCTAATTTTCTTCATCTCCCTAGATATATATTTTTCAGGAATAAACTTGAAGGAAATTTTGGACTGTCTGCATTTGAAGAAAATTACTCAAATACTAAATGAGGAAGCTATTCTGTTGCATGTTACCACGTAAATAAGGTAGGAGAAACTACTATGTCACGCTTTTAATTTTTAGTAACCGGGTTTGTGATACTGATCTTTACATTATTAGCCCCAACGTTAGACATTTCGTTTCATTACTCTCCCTAAAAATGAAAGCTCAAACCCTAAAACCAGATACTCATAGAAGCCAAACCCATATTGTTATTCCACTTGACCCTAAGAAGTCAAAAAAGTGTATATATGGGATTTGTCTGAGCTCAACGTGAAGAGATTTCAAAGCCCAAAATGATGGAAGGACTCAAACTGAACGGGCATTTATGACCTGACCTGTACAAACATGTCAAGAAATGGCACTTCGTCTGTAGTCACCCTGTATAAACCACAGACAGAAGTTTCAGATACCAGTAGAGCTAGGGGAGAATCAGAAAATTGTATTTCAAAACAATTTTTCCAAAACAAGTAAAAATTTCCGTAATTCAAGCATTTAAAAGCATTTTGCCTAAACAAGCTGAAAATAAAATGAAGGTGTATATCAATTAAGTTAAAACGTTTGTTCAGTTTTCTAACTGGAAAAAAACAGAAGTTAATTTATGCAATAAATTTCAGATGTATTTCCACAACAAAAGGAGAAAACTTCTGCCTCTTCTATTTCAAAGCTCAAAAGTTTGAAAAAACTTTTTTTTTGTTTTTTGTTTTTTTTACAACATTTATTCAACCTTGATATATTCCTCTGGGAAAACACAACGCAAAGGTACCAAATTTATTCCCTGAGATCTCCACATCACAGGACTTTATCATATACAGTATATGCACTGTGGGTCCACTGTTCCCAAACCATCAAACTTACAAACCTCCAAGGCACAGCCAGGAGACGCTCAGCAATTTGGATACGCTCAAGGCCTGCTGGATTCATTGTGAAAGCACAGATTACTGCACAGAACACACAGAGCTACTCCAATCATTTATATCGGTCATTGCTAAAAGAACTGGTTTTTCTGAGCATGTCTGAAGCACTATCAGGGGCTGCCATATGTCAGGCAGCCCCATGAGATAAGTATTCACAGAGAAATAAATCTGGCACGCCCATGGGAAAAGGGGAGCATACAATAATGGAAGGCTGTTTGTAGAAACATGATTACATGACACAATCTGAAAACACAAAACCCAGTTGTTAGTATTAGCTGATTATAGCCACTGGCACGGCCACCTAATTTTCTTCTTATACTAAAGGGTCTATTCCTGATGCTTACTTTTAGATATGCAAAAATTTAAACAAAGCAAAGACAAACACTCCTTCCATATCTTCGGCTAAATTGTTGATCATGATCAATACTATGTAGAAAGTGGAAATGGTTTAATAATTTGTAATTATCAGATTAATTTTAAAAGACCAAAACTTATATTATTGCCTTAAAAAATAAAAATTAACTAGTCAACAGTATTAAGAACTCACTAAAAAGAAATATTTGGGATTTTCCAGTACGGCCAACCCTGGTCTTACTCTTATTCACCTTTGACAAATCACCTCGGGTTGGGATGCTACATTTCAAAATATGACAGTGGTGGGCTCATAAAATATTGATCCATATCCCATTGAAAACAATATCTGTTATTTAATCGATGTAAGCATATGCTGAACTAAACTCAGAACTGCATGCTAAAGACGTTCATGGGAATACACGGCTGCCAAACCTAGCTATTCATCTTAGAAGACTTTCATAGCGTGAGACTCAATGTACCTGTAAAGATCAATTTCCCAGTTCTGCAAAGCTTAAAAAGCAGGTAGACAGTGCTCACTAAACAAGGAGCCTTTCAGCATTTTGTTGTTCTTGGTTATTGTAAAGAAGCGTACTGCGTTTCCGTATACTGTTCAAAGATTTTTCTTGTACTTTGGATGAACACTCCACTATTAATCTTCCTAATAATTTTCTACATTATCCAGTAGCGTAGCTTCTTAGCCACTCATAGATACTAATTATTTTACTATTACAACAATAATATTGTCAGTATACTTTTTTGTGGTAGTAGTAATTATCAAGAGAAAGGACAGGTTTCAAGAGGCCCGTTGTCAGTTTTGACACAATGACAACTACACCCATGCCCCTGCCACACCGCGTTCTTCCTCAGCACACAGAGCTCCCATACCCCTCTGTCCCTAGTGGCGTGCCCCCAGGAACTTCACACCGCGAACCTGATTCACGCTTATGCTTTCCTAGGCTGAAAAATATGTCATTATTTCATAATGAATACACATAATAGGATTGATAGTTTAACTGAAACTGTATTTCTAGTACTTTCTATTTTTTCAGTGAATGCTTTTGTAATTTTCTTATTTTCTTTTTCCATGTAATTTCCTAGTTTTCAAAGCATCTTTCATTTCATTCATACCACCAAGAGAATTACAAATTCAAAACCTTTTTATTTGCCACATTACATCTATACTCATCCACCTGACAAAATAACTGACAGCAGAATTAGGTTCCTGTCCCCTATAAGAACGAGAAACGGACTGAAATACAACATGCACGTCACATCTATTTCCTTATAGTTAGGAATGATGAGACTCAACGTCCTCTGAGTAAATCACAGATTCTACCTCTTCCCTAGAAACAATTCCTGTCCCCTCAAGCCAAGTGCCTTTTAGATCAAAGGATCATTTAAATACCCTATAATATGCACGTGCGGTCGCTTCAGGAATAAATTGGTTTTACTTGAAACCACTGAGAATGGTAGCTACACGGCTCAGAGAGACCAAGATGCATTCCAGCCCCATCTTACGCCATCCCACTTGCTATCCCGCACCAGACACGGCTATGGGGGTTACTTTTTCTAGTGAATCCCCTCACAGTCACGGAAGCATAGCAGACAGCTTAAGAATAATGTTAGATTCACGTGAAAAACTAACCTTTTCAAAACTCTTAATATGTAGTATAAGGTTGACATATACACTCACTAACTTGAGCCAGACGGATTGGCAATAAAGCTTTCCATGCTGAAGTCACAAAAATACAGAAGTGTCTTCGTTTCTCCTGCCATTAAAAATCTGAGGAAAACAGGAGAAAGAAGATCTGTAAGATAAAGGTTAAAGCCAATCTCATAGGAGTCAAGATAATTTTAGGTTCTGAATTGCAGAAGTATCTGATTAGGCATTATTGTTTCCTACGGCATGGAGAACAATAGAACTGTGATCACTGTAAATAAATATTTTGCTTTGTATGTTGCTTAAAAGCTGGAAATCAACTGCCAGGCTTACTTTTCCCCCCTGAATTGTGAAACGTTCTGTAAGGGTTCAAAGCTCCTAACAATCACAGGCAGAAATGCGGAGATGACTGCCAATTTCCTATGCCTGTTACTAAGCAAATATTTTATGACAAAAAGAAAATAATCAAGGCAGTTACAGGGAAGAAGGAAACGTGTTTTATAACATGGTAAAAGGATGGAATATAAAGCGTATCAGAAAATTAACGCGTGCCTACATGCATTTGGAGATTCCCAATGGAAGTCTCTACCAGATTATCTTCCTGTAACTGCATTAAGCGAGGGACAGTCGCATTCAGTTTCTTTGTATGGAGTGACACTGAAGCTGATGGGATAAACAGGCACGGTCTCAGGGTGGCTAGATGCTTGGCCTATGACTCCGCTTGGCTCCAGATGATTATTGATGCTAAAAGTAAGCAGTTTTGGCAGTCAAAGCGTGGCACACATTCCCCATTTCCATCGGAAATGTCTCAATATTTCAATATTTGTGCTAAAGTGCTGAGGAACTAAAGCTCTTCCAGTACCTTCTGCTTCCCAGCGCAGAGCAAGGTGATGTGCCGTTTTCATGTCCCCCTCCCACTTTAAACAAAAGATGAAAGAAGTTGAAAAGAATGTTTGGACTTTAACTTTGGTGGCCAAACTGACATGTATAAAAAGATTTTTGTCTGAATTAAAACAAAATAGGAATTTTTTCAGTGTGTCATGAGCTTTAGGAGGAAAAACAAACAAAAACTGGGCGGATTCCAAAGATCGTAACTGAGAGGACCCATGATACACAACAGCCTAAAGCTCTCAAGTTCCAAACAATACCTTTTACCAACAGCAGTGCAAGTGCATGCATCCCACTGTATTTGAATTTAAAAAAAAAACCACAAAGCAAAACCCAACAGTAACATTAACCAATCCAAGTTTTCCCGTTTTTCTTTAAAAAAGAAAAATCTTGGCCACGAGATGCACATAATCTCATTCAAGAAGAGCTTTTACTATCCATCCAGTGCTTGCCTGTCACAAGTAAACTGCTAGGTACGTTTAGGTACATATAACTATGGTATTAGAAAAAATTTCCTCATGAATTAAATGTTTAGACTATTAAAAAACGAAAAGTAACAGTGCAGACCTGATACTATGAGAAGAGCACAAAATTCCAACACAGATTCACTGAAAAGAGGAGGACAAGGATAGAGTCCAGTATTTCACAGCTTGAGAGACTAGGATGCAAAATTAGACGGGAGTTGAAAAGCATTTGCTTAATTATGATGGGAGTAAGGAATATCTTTTTGTTTGGTTGAAACTTGCCTGAGCTTTTCATATATATACGTTTACAGAATGTTGCTATTGTCTGCTTTCCCTTTATTTCAATTTGCTGAGGCATTTCTGAAAGAAATCTATGCGCTGGAAGGAAACTTTTAATGGACATATTAATACAAATTATACAGATGGGTGAGCTAAGGATTTATTAGGAACTCCAACTGTTAAATTTCCTTTGAAGTGCTCAGATTCAGCACATCTGCACTATAAACCCAGAGGTGAAGTGATAAATTTTGTAAATTGAAAAGCCAGACATACTGAGCTCCCAGTTATTTAAACGGTTGCTGAAGGGATTTAGGGCAGAAATTGATTAGTTTATGAAAGAAAGTTAGATGACACGGTTACCGAGAATAACGGGGAATCTGCCCGCACTCTTGTCACGGGTTTCTCATCTGCCACAGCCGAAATGCACCTGGTATAACTGTTATGGTGCGGTAGTGAAGCAAGGGGCCAGAACCATCCTTCCTTTTAAAACTCAACCTTCTCTTTCTGATAGAAACTGTATTTGCTTTCAATTGCTGTCACAGCTTTGACTCTACTAATATTTTGATTTCTTCTTGAGCTTCAGAATCAGATGCTTTGTTGACTGTAAATAGCAAGCATGAAAGGATAATTATTAATGTAATTATCAAACTTATCATGAATGTCGAAAAACAACAACTCTTCAATAAAACCTACTTTATAAGATTAAAGCTTCCCAAGAGACCCGGAGACATTTAGATGTTTTGATCTGGAACGGAACGTAAAATAATAGCAATGACAGCAAATCACAGCATATATGAACAACTCATTGCTCCTAACAAGCAGGTGTTGAAAGAAAGCAAAATTCCAGATTCACAGAGAGAAGTCAGACAAAACCCTGCCCAAAGGTAACTCCTGAAATCTAGGACAAAACACTGTAAAGCTACCTGCCTATACATAATTGACTTTGCTGATGTAACCTGTGCTCAACAGACATGACCGTTTCGCTTTGTGGCTTACGAGGACTGTGAGTTGATGTATGTCTTCTGTTTCTATCAAAAAAGCCTCCAAGGGGTTATGAGAATGCAAGAAAAAAATCAGGAAAAATAACATCTTGAGGAAGAAAAATGAAACTCAAGTGCAGAAGAGGTAGAGGGAAGGGACTAAGAGGATTGATTCTGAAAAAGAAAGCGGGAAAAAAAATAATTGCTATAGGCAAAAGGTGGAGTAAGCAGTGACATGAAAGTACTGGAGAAAAGTAGAAGAAATAGGAGAAAATTAAGAAGAGGCAGGGGAAGAAACAGTGAAGAGAGTAACCTATAGCATAAACTAACTCATTAACGTTTATTTTTCCTAGAATCTCAGTTGCCAGAAGATTGACCTCGCTTGCTTTACGGTATCAGGCCTCAGAAGACCTGTAATTAAGTCCTCTGTTTGACTGCATAACCAAGACTTCCTTATTTTTCCGAATGGTTACTGCTTTGCTAACGTACCTAAAATTAACAAAGACACCGACTGATTAAAGTGCATTGCCAGGTCATTATTCCTGATAGCACAGAATTTTTAAAAATTGCATCTAGAGTATAAGAAACTATTTCTAAGCAATTAATGTCATATTTTACATTAAACATTGTATTAAATCAAACTGCATGAATATGCAATGCAATATAATTTGCCATCACTACTGAAATTCCTTAATAGGTAATTTCTGTGAAAGAGTTATTTCAATCATTACTTATTAAATAATATTCACCAATTATTGCCAGAAATAACGTGGAAGCTTTAGGTACTAAAAAGTGTATCTTTCTTTGAAGGATATTCCTTATGTAGAAGGGCACAGTGGAAAAAAGCCGTGTCGCTAATTAAAAAACCACCACCCACGCACACGCGAAGACACACAGAAAAATACGCTCATCTGCTAAAATGACTTTAGTTTCTGGAAATATCAAAACTTCCTTCAAGCATATTAATTTACAGGCGGTCCAATTTCACCCAGTTTTATGCCAAGGCCCCATGTGTACAAACCATTCAAATGCGCGTACATATATTTAACCGCCAGGCAGACCGCACTTAAATCCTTTTTATTTTAGGGGGAAAAGTAATAGTTCAGAAACATAACTCCACAGTGTAATAAAGTAAAAGGTATCGCTCTTATTACTACAATTAAACTATCGCAACTGCCAACAATAATTTCTTCCATTTTCATACAGCCTGTAAAGGTTAAAAAGAACAACAGAATCTTGTTTTACCAGTAAAGGAAAGCTTTAAAGCAATGATGTTTTGAAATAAATCATTTAGGTAATTATATACACGCTAGAATCTATTGATTCATAAGACAGACGAGAGAGATGGAATAAAACAAAAGGCAGTGCAGAAATGAAGTTGTTCGTTACACAGAGCCCAAAGGAATTATTAAGTCAAACTTTAGGTAGGTAATATGCTTTTATTTACCATCCCTTCCTTTGTGCCTTATAGCACCACTCCTCTTAATCACTCTGGTCAATGCTCTGCTCGGCTTCTCTGGCTGTATGCTCAGCCACGAAGGAGAAAGGACTTGCAAAATCCACTCCGAGCAAAAACCGTGAAATATTTTAATGTAGTAACGTGAGTCCGAGCTCACTGAGTCTTTCATGATGTCAGGTACCCGATACAAGGGATTATTTTGTCAGGAGAAGAGGAAAAAGGAGGACGGTGCACGAATGGAGAATCACAGCGTAATGGTAGAGGAATCCCATCTGAAAATGACTTAGGATTCTGTTATCACAAGGTTTAAGTAGTATAAACTTTAAGGTATAAGATAAAGTACAGATATTTCGCTCCGACATGAATCTCCATCTGGGCTGTTCACTGACATTAAACAGACATTTCTATTTTACAGGATACTATGACTGCCTGATAAGAGAGACATGACCTTTCCTTTTCCTCTCTTTTCCTCAACAAAAATGATCTACTTCAAAATGTCATGGAAGTGTAAGAACTTAATCTCAAATCTGTCACAGGACCAATAGATTCATTGCCAACGCGGTATCTTCTTTTGCCGTTCGTAACGCGTGGTAAATAGAAAATCAGCCCTTCCTTTCCTAATTACAGTTGCTCTTGAGCTTACCCTCCACAGGAGGACAGAACGTAAATGCCAATACATTAGATGAACTGTAGACTCCCTTTTTGATGATCTATTTAGAATTTCAAAATAAATTTAACTGTCCATGACAATCCCTCATACACATGCAACAAGCGATTTTCTTTGAACAGGTATGTGAGATCATGTTTTGGATGACACGTTTTAATTCGCACTGATTTTTTTACTTTAGAATACACCGAAAAGTAGCAAATGCTTCTCGACAGCGGTCCTGAAACCCTTCAGAATTTAGCAGTGTAGTACACAGCCATACTAATACTGAACAGTTCAGAATTAATACAACAGGCAATTTTCTGAAGGCAGGTATTTGCCGCTGACCTGGAATAGCAGCGTACAGAGTGGTTATACATCTGAGCATAGTTTTCAGACTGAGAGAGTGAGGAAAAAAAATAATAGGGTGTTCAAGTCCATTCTGCAGTTCTGCATACGAGAGTTTGTTTCTTCCATTTTCTACATTATAGTGAAATGCATTCCCTGTAATTTAAGTCTTGTAAATAGATGGGACTGGAAGACATTAAACTTACTTGTCCACTTACCATCTCTCAATGACAGCCTGTATTTTGCCGAGTTCCTATTTAAGGAGCAAAGTTCAATGAATTATACTTGAATTCTCCACATGAATATTCTGGAAAGATCCATCTACTTTTTGTCATGATTTTGAAATGCCGCCTTCTTCTTTAGGATAGAGGTAATTTAAATTCATTTTGGGAGGTGGACATATAAGGGATGTATAAAGAACAGCTAATTAATTTAATTTTCCAGTCAGCTTTTCTTTTTGCGAATGGTACTACTAAGAAAAGCAGAATTCTTTACTTCCATTTCCCAGTAAGTCTTGATTAAAATACAGCTGTAATGTATGCCTTCTAATTGACTTTGGATGATGTAGAAATGTGGTATTATTACAGATATTACGTGTTCAAAAGAGATCAATGGATTATCTAAAATGTTAAGAGCCTAAGTTACACTGAAGACTCAATCTTACAACGAGCTCGATGTCCTCTGCTTCAACCCAGGTGGCCTTGGTTTCCACTTACTTTAGAAAAGGTTGAGAGAACTCAGTACTTTGTAAGATTGCATCTCAAATGTACGTAGTCCAACACACATTTGTGAGGAAGAACTGAATTCAAGGACACGACTGTTTAAGTGATGTCATCACAGCAAATTTTATCATCATTTTACTCAGTAACTTGCGAAATCTGCTTAATTACTCCATGCAAGTAATTCAAAAAAGTCAGAAAAAGATATAAAGAAAGTTATGCATTTCTTAACATAATTTAACACTATGCTGTTGTAATTTCTTTTCAGGAAAACTCAAAGCTCAGGCTTGGAATGAAACCTCTTAAGAATCACACTGACTTTATTGGGAGTGAAACACGAAGATCATCAAAAAGCCTTTAAGGAAAGAGTTTTGCACCTCCTTGTAGGATACAATCCAGCAGGGACCACGCACTGACGGCTGAGCATGCTACAGCAAATCACAAACAACTCGTATCTAGCAGGCTGTCAGTTATTTGCCAACCATCAACCTGCACGTATTTCTGAAGCTTCCCTGATGCAACACTGCGTAGGCTGCATCCTGGGTGAATTTTCCAGCATGCAGCACTGCGATGTAATTGCACAGTATGTGGGAAAATACATGCGAAAGCATTACAAGGCCGTAAAACATTATTATGCAGCGGAAAGCATCCAACGTTTAAAAAAGTCTAGCTTTATTTATGTGCTATCCTGCAAATTCAATTACAGGATTGAAAATTAGCTACAGGTTTTCTACTTAAAAGTGCTTGTACTCATTTTAGTATAGACTTCTTTCTGTCTCTATGCCTACATTATGCCATTAAACACAGGAACACAGTCACGATCTTTTGCAGCTGCAAATTCCGCTTTAGCGCTCTCGTAATGTGGACTGGTCAGATTAATATGGTACCTAACCCATCTTCTCTGAAACATCAGTATTTCATTTACCATTAACTTTATGAAAAAATGTCAAAGAAAGAAGAGGTAGCAATCTGTATATGTATGCCTGAAAGGGTTAGACAGGCAGATTTAAGTTACAGTTGCATGATGTAAGAGAGATGAGTACCTACGTCGTCTGGAAAGTGTCTAAAGAAACACCTGTAGGTATTATCTCTGAGTACAATTTTACTTATGCATCTCCACTAAAAGTTTAAAATCAACATTTGCAGGTGGAATTATCAACCTATTTCTTCCTTCTCCTTCCCAGTATGCTTTGAAAATCTTTAGGACTACAGGACTATTATAATTTCACTTAAATAGTAACGTAAAATTAGCAAAAGAGGGATTTTACAATTGCATGATTTTAAAACTTCATTTTGGAAAAGAAAATGAAGCAAATACCAAGCTGGATAAAATTTATAAAATATGATTTTAATTTGCAAGTTACAATTTACAGCTAAGAATCAGCATATTTTGGGAAACCTAGTGCATCGCATTTTTATGAGCTCAGATAACAAGATCTCCAACTCAATCAGACATATACACTTCTCCTTGTCTGACTGTCCTTACACCAACCTGGAACAGATTTTACCGCAAAGACTTATTAGCCAAAAAAAAAAGATAAGCAGGCTAACGAAGCTGTCATTGTATGTATTATAAACTAAGCTTGTAATGGGATTATTCTTTGGAAAATTTGTTAAAAAAAAAAATGAAGTTCGTGGTGCAGCCAGCTTGGAGAAAAATTAATGAATTCACAGATGTTCACCTTAATGAACAACAGATTGAGAATATATTATTAAATTCAAAAGGAAAAGTTTGCATATGTTGTCAAAATTAGGTTTTGATCTTTACAAGCGTTGTGCTCATGTGAATAATCAATTAATAATTGATTAAAGGCTTCCTCCAAATTTATCATGTTGGTACAATTTATTATTTATTTATTTTCTTCCGAGAACTCAATAGATCAATGCGTGAATAGGTTCCTCCCGAGTTCCTTAATAAATAGTATCTATTTCTGATAGAAAAAGTTCCATTAAAGTGGTTAAGAAGTTGTCATATTGTTATGCCTAAGCAATAACAAGTTTCATAGCACAAGAATCCTTTTTCAGTAAGATTTTTTCACCTTCCCCACGTTTGTGCTAAGTAGCAATTGCATTAGAATCTAATCTCTCTCTCAATACGAAAGCAGGGAGGTATTTGATCTGCTTTAGCCTTGTATCGGTTGCAGTAACCACTTGCCTTACAGAACAAAAGGTGGGAAGACAGGAAGAGAAGCGTGGCGGGTTCCCAACGCTTACACAAAACCCAGGCACCAAAGCCCCTGCTCCTGGGAAAAGGCCATCCAACTCACAAGGCACTTGGAAACTGCGAAAGTAGTGTCACGTATAACTGCAATTCATGGCATTCTAATTTAAGGAATGAAAGCTAACGACAAGTCTGTTCCTATAGAGCTCCTTTGCATTCAGTCCTCAAGTAACTTGAAATTCAGGGCTGGAAGAAAACCTCTGCCACACAAGGAAAGAAATTTATCATTTGACTGCTTCTCACTCTACAGCAGCCTGGACTTTGGGCCAGTCCTGTATGCAATGCCATATTAAATTAACAGCAACAAACATCATGGAGCTTAACGAGCTCCCTGCGGATGGTGGGGAGGCACTGGCTGGATCCTGCCTGCCGACAACCGGCAACGTCTCAGACGGTAGAAACTCCTGTTATTGCAGTGGGTTAACTATTCATATTGGCATCCTGAGTGTTCAACCANCGAGCTCCCTGCGGATGGTGGGGAGGCACTCGCTGGATCCTGCCTGCCGACAACCGGCAACACCTCAGACGGTAGAAACTCCTGTTATTGCAGTGGATTAACTATTCATATTGGCATCCTGAGTGTTCAACCATGCAGGACAGCAAGACATGCTGAGAAAACATTTTACTAGAAATAATTATATCTTTGTTACAACAAAAAATTATGACTCACGTGACTTTTCCCCTGGCGTATAGAGCGAAGGCAGGATGGGATGTACGACGGACCGTGGCTCAGCGAAGAAGCCACAGACCAAAATCAGTACTATGTTTGTCATCAACAATGAGGCGGCAAAATGACGGTGAAAAAGACTAGTGACAATTCGGTCCGTTAAACAGGAGCACACACAATTTTGCATCTACGGGTTAACATTACTTTTCTCAGGTTTGTTGCACATTAAAAGACTCTTGGAAATAAACCTTACTGTATTGGGTCTAGCTTAGCTACCTAACAGGGTTAACCCACAACACTTAAGTATAATAAACATGTCAACAGTTGTTTCCATAAACTTTGTATCTGTAAAGTTCAGTAATTCAGAGAAAGCATAAATAGAGTAAATATATTACGATTTGGTTTTAAAGTCTACAGAAAACTAGCCCACACACATGTACCTTACTGCATAAAACTCAACACACAAAACAACCAAGGATACAGTCTAAATCCTGCTTTATAACTGAATCAGACTCCAGAAGTTGTTTCACAAGAAAAAGCAAACAATCAAAAAAATCCCTTAGAGATCGATAAGACTAAGATAGACTACACTGAAGAAAGAACCCAGATTTCTACCAAATTTAGGCAAATTACAAAGCAAACTGTACATTCAAAGCTATGAAAAGTCACAGGAAAATTCCTTTGGAAATATTCTTCCACTACCTACTCCTTTCAGCAGGCACAATATGGAATATTCCTCATTTACTCACAAGAGTTCAAGCCCTGAACTTTAGCATGGAGCATAGGGCAAGGGCAAGAGCAACGGAGTCAGTACGATGCTCGGGGTCCCACTTGCTTTCCGAGTAGCTGGTCACCCTCTGCAATACAGCAGAAGATGAAATTTTCAGACAAATGCCACCTGCAGCACTTCAGCCCATTTAACTCACTATTAGAGGCTTAAATCAAATTGGCAGCAAATTGAACTGGGACAACTAGGGAAACGGCTCTCCTCAGCAGCCTGCTCAAACCCTCTCCCGGAGGATGCTGCTCTGCAACCCCACCGCAAGATTGCTCTCTGCTAATGCAGCTCACAGGCCAGAGGGTTAAAGGAAACAACTTCTGTTTTCTTCACCCAGTTAGGTTTGAAAAGAGATGTCTGAGGAGTGCCTGCATCCCAGTGCAGCCATCCTCCTGCAGGGACGTCGCCCTTTGCAAGGCTGGTAAACAACTACGTTGTCACAATTTAGCACAGAGCTCCTCACAAACCAAGACCCAAAGAGTTTAGCAGTCCTGTTCGATGCAGGGTTTCTTCGCAGCCTTTCTTCTAGTGCTATCTAAAACGTTCCTGAAATCTCTTGGCAAAACCCGAGAGTGAAATAAATTTCACATACACACTTGCAAATATAGGGAATATACAAATAAAATGAGTATACATTGGCTAGGAACTGAATGGCTTTGGGATGTAAATGCAACCTGTCCCTACAGGAATCTTAATAGAAAGCAAATCGTGCTTTGGGATAAGTTACATCATCACTGTCTCCTCAATAGCTCTCAAAAGTGGTGAAAGAATGTTTCAGATTTATAGCACTGTATGTATTAGCAAGCTATAACATAAAGCGAATTTATGCCACCAGAAAACCAGCCAAAAGTCTCCACACAAAATCAATGCCGCCTTGCCAGGACTTAAATAGCAGAGCTTACTTTTCAAGGGACACGGGAAATAAGAATTCATTTCTATACCAATTCTCTTTCACTGAAATTCCAAATGATAACATAAACTTAAAATAATTTCCAGGTTTACTTTAGAAGCGTTGCTTTTTAATACCAGTAATTTAACTTGGAGCTGTAGAGCCTCGTCCAGAACATTTCACAAAACTACTCCTCACATATCAAATCATTCAAAAATATTCCAGATAAAGGCATGATTTAACAAACCTTTCATCTCTAGAATAATAATTTCAAACTTGGCAAAAAAAAGCTGTCTTGTTCAGATGCAGAATATTCTGAACCTAGACAAATAGAAAATGAAATAATGTACTTCGAGAGGGCTGATAACAGAGCTTGTAACAAAGCATTATTTTCCTCCTGGCTTTCACAGACCCTATAAAATACATTCGGCACATTCAAATGCAGATTAGCTCAAAATGGAAAATACCCAGATACTCCTCAAGATTCACAAAAAACACACTCAAAAGTAAGCCCTTCTCAACTCTCTGCGTTTGGAAATGGTTTAGAAGAGTTGCAATACATATGGAAACCGGTCATCAGAGACATTTGTTTAATAGCTTTATTAATTCTGTTTGTTTATTGAAATTCCTTAACCAAATAGAATATTAATGTTATTTTCTGCAAGACATCCCAACAAACCTAATTCTCAGATGTGTAGCAACTAATTAAAAAGTTGCATGGATGAGAATTGGGTTACCCTTCACTTTGTCAGCAGACTTGCACATCGAAGCATAGATTTCCTGTACTTACTTAGACTGAACGTGATTTAATTATGAAACAGAACGTAACTGCAATGCAAATGCAATTTATTGAAATAACATACCCAATTGTAACTTTGTAAAAGTGTCAATTCACAGACTACATAATCTTTTATTGTGAAAGTATATGTTTTTTTGAAATACCATAAAAACAGCAGTGAAATCCTCAAGACTGACAGTAAAATTAAGTAAAAAAAAAATCCAAAGCTTTATAACAAGAACAACTCCTTTTCTACAGAATTGGTCGTATTTGCCAGAGATACCACTCTCATACAACTACTCTCATTATCTTTCCTCATTTTAAAATTACTTTGAGGCATACGAATAAAAAGAATAAAGATTATGAGTATTGAACGGTTGAGTCTAGACAATAGACTCAAGCTGGCCTTTGTCTTCTCTTGAGAGACCTTCTGAGATTATGGGATGCAGTACCTTTTTATTTTCCTTTCTGAGAAGCGGATGACTAAAGTCAGCACATAATTTAGACAAAACCCAGCTTTCACAAGCCTAGTCAGAAGAATATTTCTCTAATGTTTTATTTTCTTTATAAGAATGACTCTCTTCATTTTCTGCATTTAAATACAAAAAAAAAGCTGCACTGAAATGAGGGAGATCTTCCCTTTTGCTCCCAAGAACTTCAAAAGAACCAAACTATTATCTAAAATGAAATCAGACATTTCCTGGTTTAGAATACCAGGTCTTTTCTTAAACCTGAAGAACAGATGAATTATGACTGTTCATACCATTGTTTATATGAATTAGTACTTCTTTGCCACCCAGAGTATTATTACCACAAGCCAGAGATTAATGTAGAGACAGAGACATGAAAGTGCTTTATATGTTTGCCAAGATTATAGTTTGTTGATACTTAATATTCAAGACTAGAAATGTGATGTGCTTGCAAAAACTGTTTTTCTTTAAAAAACTGATGACCGAGATTCACCTCCCTAGAAGGCAGCTTTCACCTGCTTACAAATAATCTATTTGAAAAACAATCACCAGAGCAGAGGGGGAATATTAGGCAAATGGACTATTGATAACAAAAAATCCCAATCAAACAAACAAAAATTTAATTTCTTTTTTCCCCTATCTTCAGTGTTAAAGACTAAAAATCCATACAGTGTAAATAATACACAGTTGTGAATTTGTAGTGAAATATAAATTAAGCAGTTACTAGGGAGTTCACATATTTAACAGATCATGAGGGAGGCAGAGTCGGACCTTGGCAGTATCCAGTTGAATCTCAGGTTTTAGTAGCGTAAGTGCAGCATTCCCGGAGCAGCGGCTTGTATGGTACTTCAGGAGAAAATCTGCTACAGGAACTCAGAAACAAAGCATTGCTCCAGCAAGATGTTAGTACAAGGACAGAATTAAACTTCCTACTAACTGGAAGAAAAAAAATCAAGGTGGTCTTAGATGATTAAGTATCTCCTGCCCCAATTTTTAAGACAAAGTGTCCAACTTGTCTAAATTACAAGCAGCATTTTGTCTTGTAAATTTACAAGCATAAAACTGCAAGGTGAACAAAACCAACATTTCTTTTAAATTTGCAACTTCGTGCTCCTCAATACACTTTGTCACATCTAATTTGAATGCAAAGTTCTCATTTTCCTGGACGCACCTTCCCTGACCAGTGCTTTTGCCAATCCCATCAGGTTTTTATGATATCATTATTCTAACACTTGAGAGCATCTGCAGGCAATAACCAACGTATTATAACGCAGTAAGGACCAACCGAGACGTAGTCTGGAGAGATCTTTAAATATCACCTATCCCGTGTTCCAAAACGGGCACTTGTTTCTCCCACGCTTTAAAGGCTGATATGCATAGGCTTTTATAAGAAATCAGACAATACAGAAAAATAAAAGACACGAAAGCCATATTAAAAGCCTGGTATAAATGCCTTTTTTAAAGGTTAAAAAAAAAAACCCAACCAGTAAATCTTGTTTCAAATGAGATGTCAAAAAACCTCAATCATTTTATGACTCAACTTCTCGCCATACATGCCAAAAGAACGTTATTTATGCCACGGGTAATTTTTTTTTCACCTAAATTGAATAGAATTGAAACGATGCAAGAGTGGTTTTGACTTCTCTGAGTCAAAGGTACGATTAAAAATTAAAGCAAAGTTCCATTTTGCACATTTCTGTGTTAGATATATATGATACGTGACATATGCAAGACTGTTTCGTTGAGCGTGCGTGCCTCAATTTAGAAACTAGCTCCACGAAATCTAGTCCCGTCTTGGAAAGGCTCACAGGCACAAGCCCTAGACACAGACGTGTTCAGTTATCAAGTAACACGTGGAAACCTTGCAGGCAATATAAAGTATTTTAAGACACTCCAAAGCAGGATGCCCACAAGCTTTGTACAGCAGTCCAGCGTGCAGGCAGCAGACTGCAACATCATAGATGAGAAATGAGAAATTTTGAGGGCAATTGAGCACAATGAATTTTCACAGTGGATCAACACAAAGTCATTTAGAATGGGTATTTCTGAAGCACTGATACAATGAACACATTTACAGTGTTCAATGGCCCTAGAAATCCACCCTTTCACCTGTGGCATAGCTACTGCTGTGAGTGAATTCTTAGATAGTCTTTTAATGTATATTTATATGCAGTGTGCAGAGATATACATCTAGATATACACACATGCATACCTTCAATGTACCAATCAGCTTGCTGGCACATTATGAAAGAAAATATCTATCGAAAAAGAAAAGCTTCACCGAGCCTTAAAAACCCTGATGCTTCTTCTTGACTCTTTCCAGCTGCAAAGTAAACGCCACGGTAATGGCAAACCTCACTTCAAGAATACAAAAAAAAAAGAGACCAGTGAGCTCCAGAAATCGGATTATCTTAAAGAGAACGAAGGGGATACAGTTATCCTCTCCAGCTCTTTTCTTGCATATAAAATGACAAATTGAAGAGCAGGTCACCACCAGCTCACTGCGCACACTTGTGACGAGAAGCCCAACTATGGTGAGAAGGAGTTGCTAAACACTGTTTTTCAGCTTCCTACAGTTTTCCTATCGCAGTTTATGGGATGACACACACCGTCACTAATACATTCTTGTTGTTCTTTTGGATTTCAGTCTGGAGTATTAAATAACAAACATCAGGTCTGTGCTTCTCACCATTCAGCTGCTTCAGCTGACCCAGTAACTCATTTGTCAGAGCTGGGTGCTTCAAAGCAAGCCCATCTTTGCATCAAAGCCATGCTTTGGTCAATACCTAGGTATTATACGTGTAGGCATGGCAGCTAACAACAAGCGACACTGTTCCAATTTTATTCTGCGCCGTCTCCACGCTTCCCTTCTCAGAGTTAAGTTTAAGTTACCTTAAAGAAACCGTCTTGTTTCTATTCCTGAGACCAATGCTGGTTATTTCTGAGATAACAATACATGCTTCAGTAATAACAAGTTATTTCCCCTTGCTTTGACTGCAGAACATATTTCTATGTTAGCACTCTCAAGACTACTCAAATTAACCTTTTGCCTGTGTAACAACCCGTTGTCAGTGCTCTGTGCCCTTAGCGCAACTTGTCAAAACAGTTAAGTACAGCAGAACTGGGAGACTCCAAGCCACCATTTAGAGATTACAGAGAATTTTGGCACATGTCTCTTCTGCCATTTGGAGGCAAGAGCTGACGACTTCTTCCTTACACAGGGGTTGCTCACCAACCATAGGAGCTTCCTTTCACAGCAAAGCACTGAAAAATGCATTGCAATGTCAACAAAGCTGTTCTGAGCAGGCAGACTAAGTCTGTACATTATTACGAAACCATAAAGTTGTAAGTGATCATCAGGGGATGATTTTAAGAGCAGGTGAATCCTCATTACCCTAACGGACTTTCTTTTTTTGACTTCTCCAGCCATCAGAAGGCTGCTGATGTGTCAAGTAGTAATGGCACGAATGTGTCACACCAAAAGAGAACATCTACTAACAAGAAAAAACACTTCACTAAAATAGGGAGCTAGAAAAAGGATACTTAGCTCCACGGCTACAAGCTTCCAATGCCCCTCCTCGCTTTATGACGTACATCTCTAACTTTACTATACAAATTTTAAGCTATTAACAAAAAAATCCTGTTTGTTGTTTGACAGCTTTTGACACAGTGTTGTGATCTCAATGGTATGAACAGTGACAGAAAATAACACTTTACTGGCCACTAATTCTCTACAGTTACTTTCACGAGTGGTGGTATCTAACAGCCTCTCCTATTACAGAGGTTTTCTCTCACTTAGTAGGACCAGAAACAAAGTGGTAAGCAACCCTCCTAAATATCGTTTCAATTCGTAAGGCTGTTGCAGAGGCTGCCAAAGGTGGTTCACTGAGTTATCTCCTTATCTGCACAAGCAAGTCTATGAAGTCCCTAAAGGCTCTCAAGACCCAGAGTGTCTTCAGGATATCGATACGTAGTCACTCACTGCATCCTTGTACATTGAACAGCCTGATGCAAATCCTCAGTGCCAAGATGGAAATTAATCTGCGCAAATCTGAGAGATAGGCAAATACAGGCTGTCAGAAGCAATTGCAGTCAGGAATGGCAAAGCAGAACTTCATCTGTAAAGCTGTTAGCATTTTGACTTTGGAGTTTGACAGCTGAAAGATGATAGGGAAGACAGTTGAGGAAATACAAAGTGCATAGATTAAGACGCTAGCATTTGTAGCAAATGCAGCATTCATTTCCACCACCATCCCATTCCTAGGAGGATAATTTAAGACAGTTTATTTCTTGAGATTCTCTGAGAGAGTTCTGAGATCTGAATAACCTTCATAAGGGGGGTTTCTGACTTTTTTCTCTCATCTTATTTGTTGCTTTTTTCCACAATGGCAAATATCTGCTGATTCGTACTAGTTTCTGTGCTTGAACAAACAATACAATGAATCCTCAAATAAAAAGTCTCTTTTTTTTTCCTTAACTGCTTTTGTGAATGACGCATATTGTTGACAAGGTTGATGGGATGAAAAAAAAAAAAATCAGAGGGGAAGAGAATAATTTTGGTTGAAAGCAACTTCTGGAGCTCACCTAGTCCAACCTCCTGCTCACAGCACATCCACCTAGAAGACGCTGCCCTGAGCCAAGTCCAGTTAGGTTCTGAATGTCTCCAAGGACGGAGCTTCCAGAGCATCTCTGGGAAACTGCTCCCAGTATTTGACCAGACTCAGAGCCTCCATCATTTCACCGCTCTTTTCTAAGACAGCTGCAGATTGCAATAATATCTTCCTTTCACCTCCTCTTCTCCAAGCCGAACAGAACAAATTCTCCCAGCCTCGCCTCACAAGACGTGTACACCCGCTCGCTGACTACCTTGGTGGGCTCTGCTTCACTTGCTTCATTAAGTCAATGTCTGTGTCGGAGCAGGGAGCCCAAGCCCAGACACGGCACTCCAGACACGGTCTCACAAGAGCGGAATGGAGGGCCACAATGCCTGCGCTCTTTCTAATGCAGCACAGTATGTGTTTGGATTATCATACACGCAGTGTTTTGCAATTGAAAAATCTCTTTCTCACCCAAAGGAACCTCCAAGAAAAAACATGAAAGTCCGAAATATATTAAGGTCCCAGAGTTCAGGCTTTGGAAACTTCTGTTGTAAAGGTGATTATGTCAAAGTGTCCTCCCAGGAAGGGCTGACAGAGAAAGAAAATCTCAGAATACAACAGAACGTACTGTGCAATGCTTTTCACAGCTCACTCCAATCAGCAACCAAGGACACAACCTCAATAAATTCTTAATAAGTTTAAAAATGCTTAAACTACAGAGGCTCACAGACCATTAATACCTCACTTCCGAAATACTGCATCGGGTAGTATATGACCTTTGTAGAGTCAAATACGGTTTATTTTCTATACTCAACACAACCAGTAGAACCAAGTATTTCAGACACCGGTTTTACCAGATAAAACCAGTAAAAATACAGGTTAGTTTCGCTGTCTACATTCTAACAATCTAGATTGTACTTATTTTAATATTTTATTATATTCTGGAAGTACTACAGAGATGCTGCACTGAAACTGATACTATCACCTACTTTAAATTATTGCTCTAATTCTGAACTTCATCGAAGTCACTTTGTTGCAGTTGCCCAGACCAAAAGATGGTAAGTCCTCTAAATCCGTAAATCCTCTCCCTATGCAATGAGAAACTGGGGTAAAATAGCAGATCCTGTATCATCTCTGTCATCTTAATGAATGCAATCAAGAGACTTGAAGATACGGCTTGTGCTTCTCTGCAGAAACATCTCTTACTCCAAAGAGTGACCCATCAAAGAGAAAGGGGTAAAGAGGTGCCTGTCACTGTGATCACCCTCAGGATGTTCTCTGTACTCAACCAGAGCTCAAGAAACTCCAGAATTGTCCACTATCCAGTTTTTTGCCACGTTCCTCTGGAGTTACTCGGTAAATTTTGCAATTGCACTACAGTTTGACAGTTAACATGTGTTTTCATCAGATGAATGACAACTTGGAAAGAATTGTTGTAATTTTCACTGAGTTTATAAATGTTATTTACAAGCGAGCACAAACATTCCTTGCTTCAGTGCTGTACATTACGTCTGCATATTACTTGTTCACATACTTCTGGTTTGATCTGTTTTTCAGTGCTTTCCTAACAAACTCCTCTTAAAAAAATGCAGACTATAATGTACTAAGGTTAAATCACCTGAGGAAATTAAATTGAGAAAGAAAGTTGTACTACAGTACACTAACTATAGCCTCTCTTAGCATGGTCAAGTTACCTCTGTTCACAGCAAATCTAGCCAAACTTCATGTTGGCCATCTAAGAGAGTTGTGACTGTGATTTCAGTTGCCGACTTGATTTAAACCTTCACATTAAAGGTTATCTACAAAATCTTTAGCTACAAAGAATGCACAGCACAAGACACAGGCGTTACAGCGGACTGAGGTCCATGGGAGGCGAGCAGACGCAAGGAGACAAAACCACTGTAATATCTAACTGCAGTTAGCAGCTTTTCTGTTTGTGCACGCAGCACTCCTTCGCCTCTTTCGGCAAGTGTAGCAGAAACAGTGCTCACATGTCCTCCTCTCCAACTAGCATGGCTTATGTTGCAGACAGGGGAAATGCGAAAGCTCAGCATTCTGAGTGCTAGTGAGGGAACGACATACAAAAAATGAAATATTTTTTATATTGCTATAAAAACAAAAGACAATATAAAGGCAGTGCAATGCCAGCTAAACTGGTGTAGTTGACAGGTATATGGATTGAAAATATGCCGGCAGTTAGAAGCCTTGGCTAAAAAAAAGCAAACACATGCAACTTTCAAAACCGCGCTACTGCTGCCTGCACATTTCAGCCATCTCTAAGCCCTGGCGTTGGTTTGCAGCTGGCAAGTAAGGAGGACCTGCCCTGGAAGGGGATCCTGTGTGGTTTCTCTCTGATCTAACAACTCCCTTTCTCATTACTGAAAGGGATCAAATACCTTCTACTTTAAGGACCTGATCTTGAGCAGGAGGCCCAAAGGAAAGGATTAAGGACTCTACAACAAAAGCAGCAAGTACGAATGTTAATCCTTCTCTGGTACCAAAGAAGCTTTCACGGGAAAGGTGCTCTACATGGGTGAAGCATTTAAGAATCATCCGCTACCTCCTGCTGAATCTGTCCTAATGAGCGAGGGCCCGGCCAGAGGCCCCGGCTGGCACAGGCCCTTCCCTTCCTACAGCTGTCTGGTCCCACGCAGAAACCTGGAGGAGCTGTGGTTTCAGGCTGTCCCCAGCGCCTGCAGATAGAAGCCCTGATGGAGAATATTGGAAGGGTTTTTTTCAAAAATTCTTACATTTTCATATTTTTTTGGAAGAGGCAGGCAGGGCACTGAATGGGGTTTGGAGATTTCTGAGGGCAAGAAGGCAGGTGATGCAGTCGGGGCCCGGGGCACGCTGTACACTGCGAGGTTGCGGTTTTATTTCCTCCTCTGGTAATTTGTCAAACAGATTGTTATAAAGAGTTACGGAACCAAGAAATGTCAGACAAATACAGAAAAGCTTTGAAACCTTTTGTGCTAAAGGAAAAGTAACAAGTGTAGTTACAACAGCTGCATGCACAACTGTGTTTCCAAGGCAACAACTCACAATCCTTACAGCTGTAAAAAATCCTATACGCCACGGGGGAGTTGTGAAATTAGGGAGACTCCAGCTAAAATAGAATATAAAAAAAACGGACTAAAGCGGAGAAGCAGCAGGAACACCGAAATTATGAAGCTCACGCTGCTTTTAACAGCTGCAGCCCGAGCGCGCCCCGGGGATGTTTTGGTGAAGTCCTCGCCGCCGGGTCTGTCACACCGGTTTCCCTTTGTCTCCCAGGTTCCAGATCTTCCACTTGTTGGTACCACGGGGAAAAAAACTATTAGCCTAAAATTGGCAGTGTAGTTACTGTGTCACTCTGTTGACTTGCCAGGTAACGGCAAAATCCTGCCCACGCTATTTGCTGGCTTAAGCTAGTGTCTATCCTATTAGCAAACCAGTGTGCTGGGATAAACTAATACTTTGTAATCACTTCAAGGAAAGAAAGAAGCCCATTGCTTTCCTTCGAATATTATTGTTGTGCTTACGTGCCAACAAAATGCTAAAACTTAGGATTTAAAAAGCAATGTTTGTCTTGTGTGAACTCATTTATAAACACACTAAATTATTCAAAAACAACACGCGGGTTAGCATACAGAACTTCTCCAGCTTTTGAAAACACGCAGGTGCCCCATTTCCAGCACCTGAGCAACCAGAGGGAAGCTGGGCCATGCAGTAATGATGACTGCCTGCACGATTCCTAGAGCACGGAAAGTCAAACACTAAATAATTTCTAGTTACACACCTTCAACTACAGCACAAGCTAACTTTGTAGCCCAGGCTCCTTCGTCGGCAGCATAGGTATCTCTCAGATGCACTGGATCGTATTTCATGTGAATGGGTACGTGTGCATGCAAACCATAAACAGAGGAAAGCAAACTTAGGGAGTTAAAAGCGTGTAACTAAACACCACGTATGGGAATTTGCTAAGAGTTGCTGATTTTAAAAGTCTACAGGCATATACCTTTCCTCCAAAGCATCTGAATTTGTAGCATGAGGATTAGGAAGGTGCAAAAATCAAGTTACGGAATTCAACAGATACACAGTTACTAGCAGTGGTAGTTGGTGCACAGATGAAAATATCCTGGACGGGTATATAAGCGCTGAACAGCTTTACATACCGGTAAACAGGAGTTTCCTCTGTTCCAGTTGTGTGAATCCAGGGCAATAGGACTGAAATCAGTAGTTATTTTGCACTAAAAGAGAAATAAAAGTACACTTTCGTTCAATGCTTCTGCAGAACCACTGGCCACGTTTCTGTGCCACTGGATCAGCTCTACGTTCAGTTCATAAATAAATTCTTTCCCTCTAAGTTCAAGACACCAGTTCTCACATGCCTTACTGGTAGGTGCAGTATTACAAATATTTGATTTGCACAATTTGCGCAGCTTGCGTTTTTTGCGCGTAGGAAGTTTCCAGTTAAATCCTACTACTCCCTCCCCTTCTCACCATCATTCCCGCTGCTCGACAGGGGTCAGGACACACGATCAGTGAGACCGGATCACGGAGCACTTTCTCCTGTCTTAGTAACATTTCCTAGACAGGTGCTGATCAAAGACTAAGTGACAAACTCTATATCCTGATCCTACTTCCTTCTTTCATCAAATGCGTATAAATAAGAGATGACTACAAACATCTCTGCAGACGTACCTGGGGAATTTTTAGATGAAGATCATTGGGTTTTTTTTCCTTTGTTATTTATGTGAGTAAAAACAGATTTTGATTGCGAGGCAACACTTTACAAGGCTGGCTTTAGATTGGCTAATGCGAGCTGTGATCTCTTTCATAGCTTTTTTCTGTTCCCATCCATTTTCATTTTAACAGTGACATCTGAGCCATAAGGAATGATTCATGACTTAGGGAATCATGACAGCAGCAGAACTCAGGCCAGTGCTTCTAGCCTAGTCAAGCACTCGTATTTCGATGGTTAAAAGCATTCAAGGGCACGTTCACCACTGTATATGTTATATATACTTATTCTAGAGAGAAGGCAGGAAAGCAGGACAATGTATACATGCTCTGCTGATAAGAGCTAGTTTTCACAAGCTAATGAACCGACTAGTGAATTTTAATGCTTAGTGAAGCATTAATCACTCATTTCTACTAAAATATGGAAGATATTGCATACTATATCATAACCCCCTACAAATTCAGCGATACAAAAGCCTATAAAAAGAAATATGAGTATAGACTTTACGGAATGTGTGTGTCACCATCTTCACTGCACCATTTTCTTATATGTTTCTTAAAAATGGGACTGAGTTGTGGATTACGAGCCAAGTTGGTTGTCCAGTCCTCACCGCGTCCTCGCCCCTACACACACGCGGGTCAGATCCCCTGTATTCCCACGTAAACCAGAGCTCAGCCTGGTCATACTGAAGCTAAAGAAAAAGATTCTATATTCCCAGCGGCGGAGGGCTTGGACCCACTCTTTCCAGAAACACCAGGTTCAAGAAAACGCAAATGGACGACAAAGCACCACCTTCCCCCAGTGAGACAGACGTTGCCTTTTCTACCAAAGGTATTGTCAGCAGCTCAACACAAGGGAAAATACCAATAGCTTCTCTGAGAATCAAAGCAGCCTGTATATAACAATGCTTTTGTCTTTGATGATAAAGCTAATTGTACTTTTTCTACAATGCCTCTGTGTCTTCTATAGATTTTCTATACACTATTTTTCAGCCACTTCTACTGGACAACGTAAAGCTTTCTCAGCGTTGCAGTCAATAAATGAAAATATAAAAGTCTTCATTTACACTACCAAACAAGGGCTCTAATGCAGTCCTTGTAGTGCAATGCATCACAGGTCTGTAGCTTTCCTTAGGGTTTATTCTCTCTTACACAACCACAAACAGGTCTAAATCAAATCAAACACTTCAAGAATTCCAGTCCTATTTTCCTATCTTCAATGAGTAGATGTTGTTCAGCCTGTTGTACACCCCATCCACACAACAGCAAGTAACAGTTTCAGAGTATTAGGGAGAAAAGGAGAAAGTCACACTGGCATAGCCTCCCATTTGTGTGACGCAATCATTTGTGCTGACATTTGTTTTTTCGTATCTACCAAGAAAAAAAGAACAAACACATTTTTAATTGCCGGGACCCTTCAAATGGAAAGCCCCCATCTTGTTCTAAATAAATAAATACAAGTAACAGTAACTACTTACAAAATTTTTTTACAATCAAATAGTCCTAAACCTTTCCAGCAGCATCTGCACAGATTGAACTAGATTACATGCTAAATCATTTTCACAATTCAGATACTTGATACTTTATCTGTTTAATAGGTTCCCCATTTCTTTTCTCTTTACAACTGTGACAGCAATTACAAGTGCAGCGAATATCGATACGACATAAAAACAAGTCATTTTTTCCTCACACTGCTTTTAAACATGTAGTACATATTTAGACACTACTAGTGTTGTGAATAACACATTTCACCAACGTAAACGATAAGACTGTGGACAAGAGGTGGCTGAAATGTCAAGCATAACAAGTCCTCAACAATAAGGACAGACTCTTAGGATAAAAATACAGATGCGCATGAAAGAGAGAGCGCTATTGAAGGGAATGCAAGATAACAATTTGTTCTTCCAGCACCTGAAAACAAACTACTTCATAGCTACCCATGTACCCAATTTCTTTAGGAAAAAGTCCACACCCCCACACGAGATCGTTTTCAGACATAGCAACGTTGCAATACTTTCAGACACACACACAGCCCAGCTCTGAACGCAGTTCTCCTCTGAAGCTCGGAAGGAGAACTTAAACTGCAAGGACCGTGAGCGTGTGTCTTTTGCTTTTTCATGTGGTACATTAATGCTTGCCTATTCGTGTGTAGCTTTTCTTAATTTCAGCTAATAATTAGTGTTCTGAGATACATTAGGGATGAAATCAGTTGGGATGCTTGATTTATGTATGTTGTTTCAGGGTAATGAATACAGCCTAGCAGGTACACACTATACAATTAAGAAAGAAGGAAATACTAAAAATTAAGGTGAAATCTGGATTAATTTCATGAACATGCAGCAGAAATACATCTTTGTATTTAAGAAATACTGGCTATCTTCTCAATTTCAGCTTGTGTCCACCAAAAATTTGACCTCTCCAGTAGAATGTCAAGTTTTGATGCAGATCAACACTTACACAAAAACCAGAGCAGTCTCCTAATGGAAGCAGGAAAGCAATACGGGAAAATTTTGTCAAATATTTTATGCTTGTCTTCAGTTTGGAGTTCCCTCGTGCAGCATGGGTTTGTACCCAAATGGGAGGCACATCACGATAGGTCAGCATGAGTAACTTGTTGAGATAGAAGATGGCCTTGACCATAAAGTAGTGGTCACTATCAGCCATGCAGGGTCACGCCTGTAGAAAATTAATGTTCAAAGTTTTATTCTAAGATGTATTCATCAGAAGTTGCTTTTTTAAAACCAAAATCACAGTTTCAAAAGTAGACTAGCACATGGGTAATACCTGTGCAGTTTAGCAGCCATTAACCTTACAACTGCATCACTTGTAAAATGCGGACGAGGATCAATTCCTCTTCCAGAAACGGCATAATGATGTTATCAGACTCACAGTGTTAAACACTATGAAAGCAAAACAGCTAAAACCAAAAAATCTAACTCATTTCTAGCCTACACATAACAGAATTTTTAGAAGTTGTCTCAAGCAACTGATAGCTTTGAGCACCAGGATCCAACCTCTCACCATATCTTCTATCAGGGTGACCATGGTTGCCCTCTATTACTACCATGACCTTCCAGCGTTGCTTTCGTATAATTATGTCTTTTAGATTATGATCATTCCAATGGCTGTCATGATCAAACACACAAATTTCCTGTAACCTATTCTGGACAGAAGTCTCTTGAGTTAATTTTTCTAACGTAAGCCTTTGTCTACTTTTCTGAAATCTTGCCAGCACTGCACCTCAGAGATTCCAATTTTCCTCCTGTCAGCAGCACTTCTTTCTCATGATTCACATTTTGGCCACCGAAAGAAAATAAATGCACTTTTTACCAGCCATGCCTTGTACAATTCAAGCTTCCCGATTGTTTTACATGGGAATTTTAAGAACTCCTGACAACTGATGCATTTCACTGACAAGCAGCACAAACTAGCAAATAGTGTAGAAGAACTCAGGTTGGATCCCAAATAACTGTACTAATTTACTATCTCTACACTTCAATGACTGTGATATCTTGCATCTCATTTTGATTAATGAAATCTAGATTTTGACATATTCACAAACAGTCCTCATTCTACGCAATATTTTGTTGCTTCCAAATGGGTGGTTGAGAGATGCTGTTTTATTGTTAGAGCTGAAATCTCTTCACGGATTTTAAGGAACGGTGAGTCGGTTTCGCTATGTCTTTCCCTCACCCCGTTTTACTTCCCCTGCCACACAAAGGAAAGGCCACAAACTGAACACGTTCTTGTCTCATGCCCTCCCACAACCCATTCACTTGCTGTGATGAGGACAGAAATTATCCATGTTATCATATACGTACACACGTATATTTTCAGACAGACACTATCAATGTACATACACATGAACGAAATAATACGAAACAATGTTCCTAAGCAGTCACTAAAGCAATCTCCAGTTGCTCATGCTATCCCATGTATCTTCCAATAATTCAATGGGGCAATATCCTGATACATAAACTCATTATTTGTAGTGGCTAAAGACAATTTCCTCTTGTTAATCTGTTGCAGCTTCTAGCCTATAAATCTTCCCACCTTGTGCCACTTGTGAATCACCGTTTCTTTGATGCTTTGACAAAAAGCATAATTACTGTCTCCCTGCTGCATCCCCTCCTGTTTGTGGCTGCTGCTGGTTGAATATTCCATGCAAATTCCACTTTCTAAAGGCACTTTCTCAGTCGGGAGTCCACGCCATCCCAGGAATAAAGCCAGCCAGAGCCATTTGCCACTTCATAAGATTTTAGAAGTTTCGGAACTACAGCTCAGCTCTGGCTGCCACTCAGTTACAAATGCAATTGCTGAACACAATTCTTGTAGCTGGACTTAATGAGGCCCATAAGCCTTACATGAGAGTTTAAATTTCTGAATTTGTGTTAAACATGCATTCCTAATGTCTGAATACCTGACAAAGTATACCTTTGACGGAGTTGTGACATTAATTTTCTAGTTGTTTCACAGAAGAGAATAAAAGACAAAAGTGCTCTAGAACAAAATTCCTGGAAATACACTGGCAACGCCAGTGACACCGTCGTTCACCTTTGCCTCTACAAGGATCAAAAAAGTAAAGCTTCTGAACCTTCTCCAGCCACCTGAATGAGTCTTTTTGATAATTTCTCTGCATCCTCCACACTACTCTCTGCAGCTCAAGTCTACACGTCTACATTAAGTCCGTTATTTTAGTTTCAGCAATGCCTTGGCTCTGGGACTTCTCTTCTGTTCAACGGCAAGACTGAGCTCAAGTGTAGTATTTTGTTTTTCAGAGAATTATGTCTATACTTTCTTTTTTTAAAAAAACCCACACACCTCTAACCTTATTACTGCTCAGACGTTGTTCAAAGCAGGCCTTCTGTATTTTCTCTTCACCCATCCCATTCTAAATCAAAGGCACCAGTATAATCCAGTTCCTAAACATTCATCTATAATCTGCATCTTTCCATGCAGTTAAAAACATTCTGAACTCTGTTCTTTCAGGAATGTAATTTCAACCTACGTTCTTTAGAAGCAAACCGATTTTACGTTAGCTTCAATGCTGCTTTCAGTAATCTGGTGTAGCACGTATTTACCTTCCTTTAGCACCAACCCCATTCTTCCCGTAATCAAATTGATTCTGTATTTTGAGATACAACTTTTCCACCACTGTTTCCTTTTTACTCTGCTATTGTCAGTAACTTCGCTGCATAAATAAATCATGCCTTGTGCATTGAGATCTGGAAACTCACTGCTAATTGCTGCATTATTAATTGCTAAGTCAACTAGTGGCAACAGGGAATCCAACTGCTGTCTCTGGAGGGCCAAAAGGATTGCAGAGAAGTAGGGGGTTTTTATCAGCTGCTCTGTTTTCTTTCTTTCTTTCTGGGAATGCAGCCTATGTTATTTTCCTGAAAACATGCAAGCAGTGATAGCTAGAATACAAAGAAACCCTACGCAGTGGACTCGGTACGCTCTAAGAGAAGTGTACTTTAATTAGATTATGTCACTAGAATTGCTTAGTAATTACTATTGAAGGCACAGAAGAAGAATGCTACAACTATAATTATAGCACCTGACAGACCAAGAAATTAAGTACTAGATACCTCCAAATTTACCGAGCTTTTCCTTTCCTGTCTTTCTATTGATGCAATATTTAAAATGCTTCACACAGTTTTATGCATGTGCAGCATGACGAGTGATTGGCACAGGGTGATTTGTTTTCCTGAATGATGCCAGTATGATCCTCACTCACGGTCTTTTATTGATCCTTGAAACAAATATCATCCTGTACTGGTTTCATTAGACAGGCTCTCTCTTGTTAATTACCGCTCACTCAAATCTTTTGGTGTTTCATTAAGGTGAACAAATTGGAAGAATTAAATAAACAATCCATGTCAGCTGCCACTGCGGCACTCTCATTCCTGGTCTTTAATTCCCCACAATGCCAATAAGGAAACGGCTTTTTTTCTCTCCCCCCCCCCTTTCTTTTTTTTTAGTATTTCTGACATCAAGTTACAACAAATTGGTGCAATGCACCGTAAGAATTGACTAAATCAAGTTGGAAAATAGTCTGAAAGACTTGGCTGCCTACATCCCAAATCCTTTTGGACTTTAGGGAGACTTCTACCTAACTGCCGATACACGCTGTTTCACCAGCTTCTCTGCAATGGATCAAAATGAGTTGTTTTCCTTTATTCACAAGGAACAGAGTGAAGACTAAACAGCAAAAATATTTTGTATGGAGATTTCCAAAATGAGTGGTATTAAATTGTTGTGATCAAAACATTGGAAAGCTGGTTTTGTGGGGGAAAAAAAAAAAAATTACTTTTGCATTTCCTTTATAAATAAAATAAGCATTTTTTCCTCCTGACAGGTAAAAACTGGAAATCTGAAAAAAGGGAACAGTAAAAAACGTACTTATTCCCTACACTGGCTATATCTGATTTTGGAAGGCTATAGAACACTAACCATTGGAATTAGAGAACATCCCTATGGTCAGGAATACCTAATACAAGCTCAAGATTCAAAAAGATTAAGAACAGCCAAGGCACTTTTTACTAAAGAATCCTTTACTCTCTGTGTTCTCGGGCTTCTGGAAATGTCTAAATCTCCCTAAGCATATTTAGCAGCTTTATCAGTATTAATGTAATGATTCCCACACCTCTTTTCATTGCACTGTCATCCAGTCACTAACAGATTTTCTTACAACTTGCAGCGAACCACCGGAAAAATAGAAAGCAGTAAAATTCAGAGGAAGCTGCTATTCCTCAGAATTTTTCTAAAACCAGAAACATCTGAAAGTAATTCAGCTGCTGCTTAAGTACTTTTTTCCTGATTTTTTTTTTTTCCCCCACTTCTTCACCAGTTTGCCTTCCCCAGGAGACAACTTTGCCGAAATAAACCCCCAAGACCATCTAGAGCTAAGCTACAATAAATAATCGCCCAGGAGGGGATCTGGCCAAAAGCCCACTTTCTTTTTTTTCTTTTTTTTCCAAGAAAACCACACTCTATGTCATATTTTCACTACAGAAATTGAGACACAATAATGATAAGATGCAAACCACATAGATTTTTGACATCTCGAAGCAGATAGCGACTATCTTGAACCTATGCTTTTGGGTTGGGGGGGACAAACTCCAGTTTTCAGCAAACTTCTGTACATTTTCAGAAGGATAAAGCACAAAAACCACGAATTATGCTCATGAGCGTCACTATCAGTTGAAAGCTGCAAGAATTAACAGCAATATTAACACACATTTAAATGAACTGGAGAGCAAAGGAGCACAACTGCAAAGTGAGGTTGAAAAAAATACTGATTTGTCACCTTTCCTTCCTCCTCTATCCCCCTTTCACTCCCCTTTCTCTTCAGTTTTCTATCTTCTACTCATCTTTATCTGAAAGGGACCTATCAGCTATTATGTGGCTGACTGGTAGTGATGAGACTGCCAAAATGTGACAGCCTTATCTACAGCACAGCCCTGCAAATTGCCAACCATTGATCCAGCAGCCTGTGCCAGCTGATCAGTGCAAAGCTGTTTTGATTTCTTTTCTTCTGGGAAAGAAATGAACTTCTCTGCCAGCAGCCGCTATCCTGCCAGCGCTATTCCCCAGCCAAACAAAGGGCCTGAAAATCAGAATTTAGTTAGCTGAATTAACATGACAACCCTTTCTCCTCACTTGATTTTTGGTGTATTACGGATGTCGCACCCTGTTCTGAAATGCGAGCAAAAACAATTGAGTATAATAATTTCTCTTCAAGCTTTACGTAGGTAAATGTCTTCCAGGTATATAGTTTAGCCACTGCCAGGTCCCCACAACCTTATATCACAGGAGCTTTTCGAAGCAGTCTCCCTCTATTATTACAATCAAATTTCACTGCTGAAGAAATTTCACCTAGTTATGTCCCATTGCGAGAAGGAATAATATTTTGCTTAGGTTCTTCTCCCCAGACGATAACCTTGTGGGATCATTTGAAAAACTGTATTTAACTCTTGAAAAGAAAGAAGAAAAAAATGAATCCTAAAAAGGCTATCTCATATTTCTGTTTTAATATCTACAATCTATAGCTTACGTACATTTGCCCCTCAGTCTACAACAGCTTTACAGAAATGAATAATGCATGCATGCTTCAACACACAGAACGGGCTACATATACTCAAGAAAGATCAACAATATCACTTTCTTGGCTAATTTACTCAAAATGAGGCATTTCATAGCTTCTCTCTGTTTAACTCTGGAATCTAAGTAGTCTCTTCATGGGCAGAGGTCCACGGATAGGTATTTATTTCTTTTTTTAAATTAATCAGTGATTTCAATGAATGAAATAATAGCCTGAAGGTTAGCAAAGAACTTGCTGACACTGGAATCAGAAGAGGTTTTTAACTGAAAAGATATAGTGTCAGTCCTGAAGCTTTGACTTTTGCTTGAATATACAGCAGGATTAAGTGGGGGAAAAAAAAACTCAAATCATTTTGTTTCTCTTTACACCAAATTGCCTACCTAAACTGAAATATTTTTTGCTTCCTTTTTTTTTCCCCTGAAGCATTTCTGTTCCATCTTTCAGAAGTTTTTCATTTTATATCATTGTTTCCTTTCCTAAGTGTTTCTCAGTTTAGCTTTCTGCAGAGGCATGCTTTTATTTGATTTGATCTTACCTCTGCAGACACTTTCAGATCATTTTCTACTCCATTCCGAATTCCTGAAATATTTTCTGAGAACTTTTGATTGACTCCATTACAACATTTTGTTAAATCAGAATATTTAACAACCTACACAGTATGTTGCAAAAATATCAGGATATTCATTAAACCTTTCCAATCTTCACAAATCGGGGTTGCTTGTATCGGGAAACCCATTCCTTCTTTCCAGTTGCAAAAGATTTGTTGCCCCTTCACCCAAAAGAAAACATTTCATATTGATGGACATCTTCTGGCTCCAGGCAAGTTTAAATCCGTATAGCCAGCTCCAAAATGTAACATCAGAAAGGAACTCACACCTCTCGTTACATCAGAGAAAGATGTAAAATATGCATCGTGGCAGCTGAACTCTTCAGAGCAAACTGGGTTTGTCACACTTTATAACACTTCTTTCCGACTGCTGCGTTACCTTTACTGAACTTCAGTGCACGGGATAAATCAAAGGGGACACAGGCAGTCAACGGTCCACGGGCAACCCGTAAGTAGCATTAGTACAGCCTTCTGCAAACACACAGCACTATGCAAGTCTCGAAGAATATTAGAATGCTTTTATCTTGATACCTCAAGGCACATTGGACTGAGATTTCATTCCTGTCCTTCTAGGAAGAACGTATTTAGCATTACTGCAAGATTGTTTTTAATTCCTCTTTTAGATGTTGCTCGTTCTTCCCCCTACCCCCACCCCTTTTGAGTTTGAAGTCTTCATCACACTTGGAAAACCACACAAAAATACAAAGATGCTGTACCAATAAAACACACTTGAAGAATGAAAAGCCATGCCGAAAAAGTACGAATTACTGAAAGATTAGTCTACTCATTAACAACCATAAGCTAATTCATACTGGTGATGGATGAAGAAAATAACTCTACCTCCCTCCAGTTGCCTTCAATAAGGAGTACAGACTACGGACTGTAAAATTCACTGCAATTGTACAAGTTATATTCCATATTCTGCTGGACCATTATGTAATGCTAGATGGAAAAAAACATCATCCACATCTAAATAAAACACTTACGAAGGATTTAATTGAAAGCACCCAAGTAGCTGAAAGTAGAGTATCTAGTTAAACAAAATTAAGTGGGCATTTAAGTGCTAACTTAGATTAACATAATTTTACTAATTTGTCATCTTGGTATCATCTTCTGGATACTGGAGAAGCATCAGTTTATAGTTCCACGGGAATACCATGTCTGGAATCACTTCTAATTTCTCATTAGGATTTTACTAGCTGACTGCAGATATGATGGGTTTTAACTGAAGCCTATACTTGAGGGTTCATGAATCAGAGTGAATCGCAATTACAACAGTTTTCTTCTACTTTCTTTCCACTGCTTTTTGCATTGGTCTCAGCCATGCCAAAAAATTTCAGCCAGCCATAAATCTCTTAACCAAAATAGAAAGTCACTGACTGACTACAAGCAGTTTGCCAAAGGAAAGACTCGGTCAGAACCAGTGGCAGAAAGAGAGGAGAGCCGCAGAATCCAAGCCAACACTTCACGAGGTCTAACAGCCTATTGGCAAAAGCAGGCAATCCAGATTAACAGCAAATTACATAAACAGATGAACGTGCAGTTCTGAATTCAAGGCTGTATTCATCCACTGCCTACTTAGAAAATTAAGATTTGTTGAAAGTCTCGGTCAGGAACTTTCAAAAACCATCTATCAAATATGCCATTCTATGCTGCTTATTCATTTGGAAAGCTTTCCAAAGCCTTATTATATTGATTATTTAGCAAAACAACAAGACAATTAGAAAAATAAATGAAAAAAAGGGTGAGCAAGTTTCAGACATGAGTGAGAATATCAGTCCGTGACTTCAACACAAAGAATTAGAAAAATGATTCACTTAGTGTAATTTTTAATGATCTTATACTTCAGAAAAAAAACCCAGCGAGACAGACTAGAAAGAAAAAGAGCTAGAAGAATAGTGCAGTAAGACGGAGATGCAACCTGCCATCTTCCTACTTGTTTCAGTATCACTCCTGTGATCTCTTTGAAGACTAACAACTCTCATTCTGCATACTGTATCACAGGAAGCTACTCTAATTTTATGCTACTTCACAGTGTGCTTACAATCTTCATACTCATCACAACTGCTAGTTAGGTATGAAGCAATCCATAATCTATATAACAGATCATCATACTGCACACTACACCACCAAACTGTTTGAGCACTATACTGTTTGAAGTCTCAGAACACTGGACAAAGGCAGGAGTGAGATCATTCTCCAGCTATCATATCCAGGGGCCTGAGCTGGTGCAAAATCCTGAAACCTGCTTCTGTTTGGAGCATTGATCCCAACCCGTTCAGGAGCCATAAAGGGGCAGCAGTCATCAACCTTCATGAAATACGATGTCTGCTAAGTTTCCCCAGTATTACGGGGTCAGAAAAATAGAAGCAGAGAGAGAGTACTTATGTCAGTTTATTTGCATGTGGGCAGAAGAAACATTTTTGGTCCCTAAAGGTTTCACGTTCTGTCCCATTTTAAGAAAGCACTTGATGTAAACTACCTGTAACTCCACAGGTCCTTCTTTACCCTGACCTTGACTGGAAAGGAGAAGCCGATTTCTACCTTGCCCTTGTTCCTTACATTATATTGTTACCACAATATTATTCCGCCTACAGAAACAAGTAAGTCTGTAGTTTTCTGTTTCTGCAATGTTTTCCTCTGCAGGATTAACACACACACACACACTCACTTTGAACGCACACACATACACCTCCACAAATACACACACAAATACACGAAAGCCTGCTGGCACTGTGAATTCAGCCACACCAATGAAATTATGAAGATAAGATATTTTTAATTAGTTCAACACTGGCATATCTTTCTCTTTGCTTCCATTGCATTCACGAGCTCCTAATGAAACTCTGGGAACACGGATAACTACAGAGGCTCTCCGGTGGGCTCCCAGGGCAGCCCAGTGAAAGAACAGAGCTTCTCTCTGTTACAAGTATGTATGAACAGGATAGAGAAGATAAGCGTACTGGGGTCATGAGCCGGGACTTCTCCTGAAACTGCAGCGAATGCTTCAGGCTACGGACGAGCAAGGGGAGGGATCGACGGCAGCAAGAAGCAGCACAGGGTTACGTGTGGGGAAAGTCAGCCTGGGAGAAATGCGTCCTCTCAAAGCGGTAGCGTTGTGCTGCTGAATAAAATGGTGGTTTATTTTTCCTTTTACAGGCTTGTAGGAAGAAGGTGAATCGTTACAGGGATCTGACCTCTGCTCGCCGCTGCCCATTCCCAACCCTCACCACCCGCTGGAGCACCAAGCCTGCCAAAGCGCTCCCGGGCCACAGGATAACGGCCCTGGCACAGACAGAGCCAGCCCCGATCCAACCACACTGCTGGACAAGGTTCTTGTAAGCATTATTCTGCTAACTAAAAAAACTAAGAAAGATTTTCACGTTCCAGAAAGATGAATTCACCACCTGTGCTTAAAACACTCAAGGTGTGGCCTCTGCTGAGAAAGGTCTACTGAAGATGTACCTCTGATTATCACCCATTCTTACAGATAGCATTTGTAAAGAAAGTTGAGTTAGAGTTTTCAAGTTTCCCTTCCCCTTGAAGGGCGGCTGCCATTCCCACATCAGTTCGCCAGTGGATTAGGATTATTCCTCCCAGCATTCTGCACGTACAACCTCCCATCAAGAGCCAACGATGTCTGTGCTGGTCTATTAACATCACATGGCAGCTTTCATTCTGTTCATCCACAGTTTTTCCATGAACTAATATCATAAAATGATGCAATTCTTCAGCACTGCCTACTAATTAGTTTACACCCTGAAGCAGGAGGATTAAGAACCTTAGTAAACAATCTCTCATGTAATTAATAATTTTATTTACATGCTGTAAATATCTAATCCTTGCCAAATCTAAGCTATTTAATTGATGAGGTTATGTTGTGTTAAATGCCGCATTTTTTAATATAGTTTTCGTTTGTCTTCCCTTCTAATATTTGAGATATGAAGAAAGTGCACGAATGAGAATTGAGCCAGAAACACTTTTGTAAGAAAAAAGCTACATGTGCCATTTCTGTCCAGCTCCTTGAAAACAGAAGTGAACCTGGACAAGCCACAGCATCAACGCTGCGAGCAGCAGAGTGTGTGGAATTCAAGCCAGCTGGTGTTTGTATAGTCTCTATCACAAAGTTGGATCATCTTTATTGTCTGGAATTAGTTTATCCACTGGTAGCAGTAGCCCGTTACAGAAATGTGAAGTCACATGCCAAACAGCACCTGATAAAACCTACAGTGACCCAGGTTTACCACAGCAAGATCCTCTCAGTCAGTCAATTGTCAAAGAGGAAGAACGCTGCATGAGGCACTTACAAATAAAGGCTGAGTTTTTATTTCAGTTGCCATACATTCGTTAGAGTTCTGCAAAATCTGCAATTATTCCCAGCACCATTTATTTGTATATGAAGCCCTGGATCAATCTGTTATTTAAATAAACTCAGCTCCAGACTTCTCTATATATTAGATACCTTTCAATATTTGATGGAGGGAGAGAAAAGGCAAAAAATAAACAGGGTTTGACTCAACTCAGGGGAAATGTGACACATATCAATAATGGGGAGGCAAATTAGTCTTAAAATTACTACTGGGTTTGACAGCGTAATATACACATAAGACTTATTTCCATCTTTTCCTCTGGAATATGTTGAGCTTGCAGTGTTTCTACTTACACTTACTCATGGGGTTGCATTTGTTCCTCTCCTGAGTAAATTACAATGATTCCCTTTTAGCTGGAAAATTTCTGCAAAGAGGAACTTTTGTTGATTTCCATGAACAATCTCGGAAGATTCATGCATGACAGAAAATTCACCTTTCTGAAGAGGCCAGCATCAAACACTTACATCAGTAATACCTTCTTGGCTGTAATTCAGAATGTCATTTATGACAAATATCCAAATCCCTCTGATATTAAAAGGTAATACCCTACTACCTTGAGCCACAGTCAGGCAAGCCTGAAGTCTGAAGCAGTCTAGGACTAATTTATGAGAAGGTAATGGCACAGCTTCTTAACATCAACAGATGGGAAAGAGAAAAGGCTGGAGTTCAAGCAACATCCTTAAAATTAAAAGTACAAGAACCAGGAGCACAGAGTACATACAGGTATGTTCTGTGTCCAAAATCAAGGCGTCTTCTTGTATATCTGTTAAGGTTTCAGAGGTACAGAATTGAAAATAGCTATGAAGCCAGACAATTAAACAAAAATAATCTAGAACTAGTATTAAACATATTCCCCAGTGAAATAGCATTTTGCATTTCAGCAACTACATTTGCCTTGCTTCTCAATGGTTTCATAAGTTACCATTAAATAATGGTAATTATTTGCCATAGCAACTACAACAATACGTAATTTATATATAGTTTCGAGCTGCAGCAATAGGTCCATTTCATTAAGTAGCACAGCTAACGTACAATGGAAATATCTGTACTTTCAATCAAACAAAAGAAATATGTCTGACAGAGACAGCTATTTGTCCTCATTTTGCAAAAACATTTAATCATGTGTATTTCTCCAAATCAGAGTGTGTTTCTGTTATTGATTATATTAAAGCAGCTCAAAGCATTTAGTTCAGTAGGAAAATACAAAGTCAGTAATTTAGATGGTTGCCATTTAGCTTAAAAACAACCAAATCTCAAGGTAGTTGATATAGAAACATTTAAAGGCATATGTTTAAAGCAACCTTCAGGGTTTTCCAGCCATGCCCATTAGCACATTAATCCACTAATTTCACCACTAGTGGCAAAACTAGAAAACATATTTGGAAAATCTAATAGAGTCCTGACATTTCACTCAGTTTTTTCCACTTAGCTTCACGTATGTCTGATTTTTCTCCCTGCTCCACAGAAGCCTCTTAAGGAGGAGGAAATCTACGGTACAATAAATGGACCAGAACACCTGATCCAGACAGTTTAGGTTTTTTCCACAGTTACACAAACCTGAGCCTGTCACTGCTGATGGGAGGGCTGGGGTGGGGAGGTGTGGAAAGCTGCTGCCATGGTGCCAGAGCACATCATATGCATTGGGCATTGCCAACCCAAGACAAACCTTGGGATCCACCACAAGAATCCCCTGATGCAAAAGGAACAAAAAAAAAAAAAAGTTGTCAGAGACTCAAAAAGCCCTTAAAGATCAGGAAAAGGAAATAAAGGATCCAAGGAAGATAAAGGATTTGGAAAAGGGAGGCAGATTTGGTGGAAATGAATAAATAGATTGGAAAAAGGGAAAGCAAAAAGCCAAAGAAGTCCAGCAGTTAAACCTTGGAGATACACCTGGGAAGAGAGACAGCCAGAGCCTTACGCCTGTTCTGCAGACTGACAGCAAAGTAGTGAAGCAGCAACCCAAGGACATGAAGGTGTAACAGATTTACTGAGTGTCTTTGATAAATTATTGCAGCTCTCCATATATTGTTTCATGATGCTGCTGAGGAAGGACTCACTGGTATTAGGGAGGAAAAACAAGGTGCTTCTCCTAGTATTTACTATTTATTTCCTACTCTGAGCCTGCAAATAGGCTCGTTTAGTGTAAACAAGAAAAGGGAGCATGCTTTGTCGCAATGTAAATTTTTATGACATTAGAAGCTTCTCTGGTGTCACATTCTGCAACAGAGATGTAGCATTTTATACTCAAAACTTGTGGTAGACTGTTTTCCACGATGAAAAAATAAAATCCCAAAAGAAACCAAACAGAAGACTGAAAAACAACTTCAAATTGTTTGTACAAATTCAAAACAAAATGAGAATAATTTCAGTTGTGCTGAAGCTACGCTACTCTACGCATCCAACATAAACCTCTTGGAATACATAAAAAAAAAAATCAACCTACTGTGTGTAGTCTACCGTCTTTTCTAGTTTCAGGTGAACACAGTCCTATTGCAGTCCAAGAAACCTTGCTGGCATCCAAGAATTTAGCTGGGTATTGCATTATTCTAGAATAATTACTGTATTTCACTGGATGACTTCAATCACTCATCAATTGGAATCTCTTTAGCCTGGTTTTGACAGAAGTTCCCTACGACCTGCAAAATACAACTCGTCAGGGTGGTAAGGTGCCATGGTATAAAGCTGAGCCGGCTCTTAAACGGACAACAGATGCTCTCTCGTAACACCGTATCTGACACAGAACCCAAATCAAATGATAAGTTATCAAATAGCTCAGTGCAAAAATATTCAAAAAACCGTGTATATTTATGAACGTCTTCCACTGCACTCATAACAGTTTTGGTTTTGTACATCAATAGTTAACAAGCTTTAAAAACAGCAGCATTTTCTGAAGTCATTAGATCAATCTGAAAGGAAATGTCTTCCTAAAGAATCATGTATTTCCACTAGACTTTGTACTATAATGGACTTAAATTATTTAAATGTAATTACAAGTACAAGCAAGGCACTGAACCAATGACGTGGTAACAATATATAATGCATTTCTACAAGGCATGCTATGAATGCTAAGAATTGTTTTCTTGCATACGGAGGAGCTTTTAAACTATTCGGACCCAGAGAACTTTCATCTTCTTAATTCCCTTTTGTGACACCTCAACATGTTTCTTGTACAAATCCAGGTGTGGCGTACCAACTAGATGACCGGGCTTGATTTAAAGCAAAAAGCCAAACAAGAACAACAACAGCAGGAACCCCAGAAAGAACAAAAACAACAGCAAAACCTACTGCGGAGGAAGGTGAATGACAGCTGATTGATATAGAATCACAGAAATACTTTTACACTCCCCCGCTCTGAAACAAGCAAATTATATTTCACATACAAAAGCACCACGATGACACACCGCAATTGCTTGTGAAGTGAAACCGCAATCCTAATATATCCATTTGACTCCAAATCTACGCTATTATATCCTGCAGAAAACAGATGCATTTTTCGTTTTGGTACACAGTTTAGTACAGGAAAAGCAGGTTGACAAAAACATTTGAAGCGTGATTAGGAAAAAAAAGTACAAAAAAGCAAACAAAAAACCAGCAGGTTGACTTTCAGCAGTTATCAGCTAGTAAGTCAAACTCCGGAGCTTGAGGGTAAGCAGTAGAAGGCAAGAAACAGGCTATAATAAAGATGAACAGAAAATGGACAACACAGACCAAATAATAAGTACTTCCAGTCTCCTGCCTGTATCGTAATACACTTTTCCCTTTGTACTGAGTCTGAGTGATCAAATCAAGAGCCACGCGGCCATTATTTTACTGCAGCCAAACTGTTTCAACATCTCTCTCGCAAACTCCCTATTCAAGAAAAGCACTGAGACCTACTGCAGTCACAGACCAGCTGGAAGCCTGGGCTTTATTTTTGGTATTTTCCTTTGGCTTTTGGGCCCCTGAACAAGCCTTTGAAACAAACAGTGCCTCCGATTCCTCCAGGTGCCTCCTGTGCTATGAAGGCTTTCAAATGCTACAAATCTCAATTTTTAATTCAAAACGCCTCCTATTCAATATTTTCCTTAGATCTCTGCTTCTAGAGAGATGTGATTACATGACACTCAGAGATTTAGGAGATTGCAGAAGGATTTAGTGTATGAATCTTAATCAGAGCTGTAAAGCAAATGCAGGAAAATCTTTCTAAAATATTAAATGCAAATGTTATGATTTTCAATCCAGTCTTATGATCCCCAAATGAGACTGGAGATGTTGGATAAAAAGTTCCTAACTTTGGAAAAAGGGATAGGCACAATTAATTCTTTTTTTTTTTTAAAGATTCCTGATATTGCCAGATGGAAGACGGTATATACCTCATGTAGCACAGTGCTACTTAAGAGTTCCAATGGAAACACATCTGAAAGGAGGAGATCTATCCCATCAGCCCAAAGAAAGAATAAAACAAGAAATCTGTCATTTTTTTCATATATGTTGGTTTTCTAAGACAGTATCTTCCCTGAAGGACAGCGAGCTGTGATTGCTCTTATCCAAAGCAAGAAGAAAGTGCATCAGAAGTGTCTCAGGATGTTTTAAAAAAAGTGGCCGCAGAGAAGCAGCTCCAGCCACGGAGCCACTGGTCAGGACCTTCCTTCCCTCTGAAACGCTCTCCTGCACGGACTGAGCTCGCATCCAGTGGAAGCCAGCAGCTACTCTCCTTCCCGAGGCGCCTGATGTTCCTGATGGCAGGACTCTGCCCATGTATCCTTTTTCACATTGTTTTATAGGTTCACAGCTTCCTGGCAAAGTCAGCACAAAGGACTGCTAAACAGCAAAGTCCTTGCCTAGTCAGGATATGCTGGTTTTTCCAAAGCCAGCAGATGTCATTGTCTCCTAATCTTCTTTTTCTTATCCTGAGTGATACATTTAACTCAAAAGCCCTCATTCATAAGCAGAGAGAGTTACAAGTCATCCAGACAAATTTATCTTAGCTAGAAATGAGGGAAATTGGCTGATTTGCCACTTCAGCTCTTTCCAGAGGATTCCAGCACGTCTAGGAAGTCTCAGCTCACACAGACTGCTCTGCAGGGTCTCTACCTGCACGCAAGGCAATGTTAAAGCTCTCCTTAGTTGATTATCGTTCTGTGCCTTCCGGCTTCAGGTTCTCACTTGCATGGGTAATGCAGGCTCGTGTTCCCCGCCGGGGAGCAGCCCCCTTCCGTGCAGCAGCAGCAAAGCACAAGCATTTCAAATGATAAGCAGCCCTTACGCTTTGCAAGTGTTGTACTGACTTGATTTCAAAAAGGAGTTGCAAAATAAACGGTCTGTGTGTGGCTCTTCGCAGAGTCTTCCTCAAGCGATAATAATGAGATCAAAGCAATTAAAGTTGAGGGGCTTTTAGGTTTGTTTTCTAAAACCGTTTCTGGTAATGGAAGAACTCTCCACCCACTTCGCAGGTTCAACGAATAAGAACATGGGGATGCATAGTCTCTTGTTAGAAGTGGAAAAAAAATAGAAATGAAAATAGTGATCACAAATATGGAAAAGCCTTTTTAAAAAGTACTAAGTTTTACTTGTCAAATAGGGAATAAAACTGACATTTTTCACCCACTGAGTCTGACTTTGCCCTCCTATTCGCAGTATGGATTTTTGCACACCAATTTTTTTTAAACTCTTTATGCTTTCAGTCCCACAGAGCTCAGCTCGCATAAGCAATGCCTTTGATTTTATTTTCATCATTAATACATTCGTATTTCATTTACTGCAAGAGCATCAATGGTGGCTTTACTTCCCAATTTGAAATACATTCTCACTCAACAACAAGCACAAAACCACAACGCCACATTGCTAAGCATGCTACAACAGAACAAGCCAGTCGCAATCATTTACCAGCAACAACCGAGTTTTAATTGGAAGTCCAAAAGCTATAAAACCTTGAATGGTGATTTATATACCTGTTTTATACATAATTGTCAGATCTAATACAAATGACCCTTCAGACTTCAATCACACTATGAGCTGCTCCTACACGGATCAGTTCCGTAATAAAAATATATGCTCTTCTACAACTAATGAACATAAAAGAGGTTTGCTCATTACCACTCTAATCATTGCCATCATTTTAAGGACTTCATTAATATTGTTACATTTTACTGCTTTTATAGAAGTTCACAATCCAGCAGTTGTTAACATTGCTGCAGCAGGTAGAATTAATATTTTGAAAGCGATACCGTTATTAATAAAATACTCCAGGAAAACACCTCCACGGGACATGGAGAGCAAAGCATAACGCTACTGGTCTACGCATTGAGCCGTAAGATCTGGAGCCTCCCTTGTTAAATTAAGATTAGCGTGATTACACTATGAATAAAATCAAACCCCAGAAGCCTAGGTTTGGTTTCGCGATTGAGGCACAAAAGTAAGAACAAGGATTTCTAGATTTTATTTCCAAGTTTCTCACTAAATATATGGGTTTGGATAAAATCAGAAAAGATGAAGATTTCATATGTATTTGTATTTCACAATTACAGAACAGTTCCAATACTTCAATGTGAAATTCAGCTCCTTACAGGGAAACCACGCAGGTCGTTGAGCACCTCAAACTGCACTTTTTCCTAATGTGTCTCAAAATGAGCTGCAAATAGCACACGTGACCTTGGACAAGAGTGAATTGCCATTGTCAAAGTTGATGTTATAAAATTGCTTACTGAGATTCCTGTTTCACTGTTCTTACATGTTTCCATACAGAATGTATACATCTTAGACAGACTTTGCTGCAATTTTGAGAAGAGTATACCAGAAAGCCTGACACAAAATAAGAGAAAAAAATAAGATTGGAATTGGTAATTCCAGCAGAGATCCAAATACAGACAAGAATTCATGAGGTTAAAAAGTTACATTTTCTTTCCGTTATTTGGGATAGCGCTTATGGGTTCTTAACTTACTGCACCTACAGTGCGTTCAAGTACTTTTTTTCTAGTAAGTCATCCCCTTCATTTGTCTCCAGTAAAGCAGCAGTGTTAATATAAATGCTACATAATGAAGTGAATATGATTTTCCTCAGAGAGATTTATTCACTCTGAAATTCTCTTGTATTTCGATCAGCAAGTGCGTGCACTGTTCTCTCCTACTTACAATAGCAACATTCAAGAATAGGCGTAGGATTTGCCTTGCAAAATTTGTTGCACCACCAAATGTTGTTTTAATTTCTTTTTTGATTAAATCAAAATCTTGGTTTTGCTTTAACGACAGCTATTATTTCAATCACAGATTTACATGCTCGAAACAACACAACAAAAATCAGCTAACTCATTGAGCTGCCTGGCTGACCCTTGTTCAGCCTTAGATGCTTTCAAGGCTTAGTTTCACTTAGGTTGCCGCATTTTATTCATTGATACCAGAAATTCTACGCTAAATGATAAAATACTATATTTAATTCCTACATATCTTTCAACACCTGTTTGTTCCCATTATCTGAACCTCATCTTCATGCCCTAACACCGACTCTGTGCGTTCCTGTTTATTATTGAACAAGATAAGAGAAGGAAGCTCTAAAATGCTGAAATAAAACAGTTTAAAGTTACATTAGACCTAGATTAGCCGTGGTTTAAGCATTCTAAATACATACTTGGGAGAAAGATCCTTAACTAAATACAAAGCCTGGCAGAAGAGCTGAAAGAATTTACATTACTGAAAGGGCATCAGATGCAAAAGGATTCCAAGGAGTTACTTCAAAACATATCTAGCTATGGGATAATCCAATTTCATCTAAAAATAGTTTGTGCCATGGACCAAAAGCAATATCCTTGCCCTCTCACTGTGAAGACCTGGGAAAGCTACGTATCCGATAATTGTTCAGAAATAATTTAGTACTGCTGTCTTTGAGTCTCCCTCACCTGATCAAACTACTATCAAATGCATTAAAGAGAACCAGCCCACGAATGGTGCCAACATCTTTATATCAGAAGCCAACCAGTTAGCATTAATGTCATTATTCTTCCCATCTTTACAGATATTTAGTTATGGACGTTTGCAGACACATAGACTAAAATTTCAAGTTTATGTTAAATGACTTCATAATGCGGGAATCCGAAGTGTACGACAAACCCAGATATCACCTTTTCCTATGCAGCAATTTCATTAGAGTTTGTAAGTTAGACAATTAAAACATTTCTGATTCAGTTAAATAGGAGGTAACTTAACTCTGGCACCGTATTTGTGAAAGACGTAAGCAAAAATGCCAAAAACCCCCTCTACCTTACACTATCTACAGGCTTTGATACTGTGCTTCACCAGCTACCCAAACTGTGATTTCAAATTAAATGTGAAACATGGTACCTGATGTAGAAGGCTAGTATTTTATCCACAAAACTATCAAGCAATAGGTCGCTTCTTGCACAGCATTTTGGAGAAATTACAATGCATTAGTCACACGCAATCCAAAAGAAAAGTATAAAATTGCTAATCTAGAAAATATCCCGTGTAAAATAGCAAGCTGTATTTGTTAAAAAGAAAAGTTTCCATATAACAACTATGCCCTATAAACTTCTAGATGAAGGTGAACCTTCACCTGAAGAAAAACTGTTCTGTCAATAATGTGCTAGTGTTTGCTGCAGTCAAACAAGCACTCAGAAAGCAACCCTGGTTTACTGCCAGTATAGCCCTGGGTTTTTTATTCTAACATTTTATGAGGACGAAATCACCATTTGAATGTCAAAGCTTTTGATTTGGGGGAAGACTATCAAAGACCCTGGAAGCTAATACACATACAATTATTCTAAAATTTGCTTATGCGTGTCAGCGTGTTCGTGTGTGTGTGTGTGTGTGTGCGCGCGCGTATGTCTTATTCACAAAATGTAGAATATCTCTGGATATAGATACAGACTTAAAAAAAGATGATGTCAAGACTAGCAGACCCTTCAGGTTTCGTAGTTTGGTTTTCATTCACACTGCCAAGGACACTGGAATGGAGCACCAGTTCACAGGTGCTTTCCCGCAGCTAGCTGCCCCAGATACTCCGTGAAATTTGTCTCCCAGGAACAATTTATTCCAAAGAGCCCGTGAGGTATTACCAATGAGGACTTATCTCAAAGGAAAACAATTTCCTATACTGCTCTCTAGCTAACTGAAGAGTAGACAAGTGGGCGGATTTTATTCAAAATATAAGATAAACCTTGCTGCTGTGGAGCATTTATTTTGGTACCTCTGCAAAACCATTCGTCACAGCAGGAGAGGTGCTAACCCCATTGTGTTAGAAAATAATTTAATTCATGGCACTTGATACGGAATCATCTTGAAGCGACAAATCAAGATGTAGGCACTGCATCAAAACCTGTAAATGGCGAAAAATGTATTTTGAAGCATGGATTCCATCTTGCTGGGCAGTAATATGAAACAAGTCCCAAAGTAAAGATAAGGTATTTTAGGCTAGAGGGAAGTGTGTTAACCGAGTGACTCCATGCCTTTGACACCAGTCTTTCAACTTAGACATCTTTATTTCAGGACAGGCAGCTAAAAATCATCTCAAAATGAAAACTGAAGAAAGCTATGGTTATTGGAAGTCACAGGACAACACCACCTGCTTGCCGTGACCGAGATCGACCATTAGCACCTTCTCCTCTGCTCTTCAGAGAATTCCCTCCACACACCACCACTGGCATTCAATCCAGAATCAGCTAAGTGGTTCAATTATCCCAATCATTTTAAGTTACTAATACAATTAAGGAAATTTTACCTCTTACTCCAAATCACAACTCAACATACAAACACAATTTTTCTCTCAGGTTCTTCCGCATTATCTCTTGTTCCTTTCCAGAAGCTTCACAAGACTTCTGAAAGAGAGTTGCTCTTCACAGATCTTCTTTGACCACATCGCACGTTTCAATCCATACCTGGAATCACTAGGCATGTCTTCCACTGTCAGCAAGATTCTTGTGATAAACTTAGAGAAATACATTTATACTCCCTCATAAGATGATGATGGGCAGGGTAACATTTTTTTCCTCACAATTGCCTCAGTTCTATTAAGTTGCTTGCTGAAATAGATGTCTCACCATTTTAGTAGCTACAGGTTATACAGCTTGTTCCTCCATACCGAGGGATGATCTAAAGGTTTGCTTTCCAGACATTTGGAATTTTAATGAACATGACGATTAATTAAAACTGTTATCTGAAGTCCTTATTCTACAAGAGACTTCATAACAGCATGTTCGGCAGCCCTATATATTCAAGCATACCTTCATAGATCTCTTCGAAATCTATGCAATTAATAAGAACATGCAAAGCTGAACTGATCCTGGAAAATCCTACTGAACGCTTGTGTTAATAGGAACTTGTTCTCGGACCCACAACGTTCAAAAATACATTTGTTGCTAAGTTACCTCACCATCAGCAACCAGCTAAGGAGAAAGAAATGGAATCAGTATTATCTCGGTGGATTATCCAGTTCCTTTGCAGAGAAGAAAAATATAAACATAGTAAAAAGTGGCTCCATATTTAAAGTAAATTATTAAGCCAAACGTCCTTTGCAATTGAACAGTTTCTTATCATATTGTTCTTTTCCTTGAATTTTCCATACCAAAACTCTGCTTCAACTTGCTAGAAATTAATTTCTCCTTAAAATACTAAAGAATAAGTTACCACAGACAAGGGTTTTTAGGATTCAATTGCTCTTGAAGACAGAACTCAGCTGACGACATGCATCATTTTCTTGACAATGAGGGTACACAGGATGCCTTGTCCTCAAGAACAGGACCGTTTCCTGGATGACAAAACCACTACAGCTCAGTTTTAAACACAGATTAATTGATCTGGATTCAGGTGATAAGCCCATTTCAGCATCGAAGTTAAGCACTTGGTTTAGACTCTAATAGATTCTTTCATACTCTGCCTTCTTTGATCTCAAGTATCCTCTAGCTACTAACCTTGAAGGTAGCACATAGATTAAATTCGGAATGATATACTTAATAAGTTGCTGTTAGCAATGTGTTATCGTGTGACACTTTAGTCTATGAATTCTTTCAGTTGTCAATGACAGCTCAGTGATAAACTTCCCTCTCAGCCAAAACATCCCCCTGCTGCACCTTATTTTCCCATTTGCTTTTATGTTTAACAAAATGTCACACAGATACAAGCAAATAGGAATATATTGCATCAAATATTACTCACACAAGCATTTTCTTACAGACAATGTCACAGGAAAATACAAGAAAACCTCAATGAACCGTCTTGTTCATCTTCAAGCTTAGATCCCTAGAACAGACTGCACGCTGAGATTCCATCTCTCCCCCTATTTCCACCTCTATAAAAATGTATACGTTCATATTCTAAAAGTTTCTTTAAACTCATTTTGACTGTCTTTCATTTTAAGCAGTTGTTTTCCTCCAGTAACACCCTTCTGATCATAAAGGCTAAAGAATCAGGATGCTTTTTAAAGCGGGTCTCAAGGACCTCACGGAAAGCATGCAAGAGCCCTATTAATTAATGTAACTGCTGCAGAAAAGTGTGTAGTGCTGCCTCAGCACCATCTAGCTGACCCAAAAACAGTTGTTTGTTAAGCCACCTTCGCTCAGTGTAAATGCTAACAATATTATAACAATAAAAGGCTAAGTTCAATCACATTTAAGACGGAAGTTCAACATATTTTTCTTCCTTCTGAAAAAGAAGTGGAACAAAAAAGGATATACAATCTTAGGAGCAAAGAGATGAATATCAATATTCAGTAGCTCATAACACAGACACACCTAAGAGACGTAGCCACTACCGTGTGAAGCACTGCAACGAAAGAGCAGAACTCCTAGTTCTTTACTGTTAAGAATAATGTCGAGGATTCTTTAAAAAAAAAGGAAAGAAAAAAGCTATAATATCATTCTCTGCCAGCAAAACCAAGAAACATCAATAACCAAGACATGTTACATAGTTCAGGGTACAATAAATATTTTCTTTGAACAAATTTGTCAAGCCCATATCAGAGATTTTTATGTAGCATAGAAGAAATACTATATGCACATAAACGATTTCTTTCAACAGACCATTTATTAAAGTGGGTCAATAATCCCATTTATTGCTTACTGTTCCTCAACCTCTCTAACGAATTTAAGTGGTCGTCTTAGTGTTCAACACACACATATTCGTGCGCACCAGATACCTACAAGCACACCAGAAAAAAAAAAAAAATCAAGATTGCCTGATAACTCAATTGCCTGAACCAGAAGTTTTTTATCTCTGTGCTATATTCACGCGTATGCACCCAGAACAAGCTATCTTTTGGAAACACCACAGAATAAATAGGGATATACATGCCCCATTTTCAGATGAACCTTAAGGCTACTTAAGGAAGTCCGCTATGCTTCATTTACCATGCTGCCCAGCCTATGAGATCAAAGCAGTATCACACCTTCTCAAAGGTTTTAAGTATATGAGCCTATTACAGCATGGAAAAATTTAGGTATCATAAAGGAGAGTACAACAGAAAAACTCCTAACAAAATAAAGCAACTTATAAATGAATCATTCAGCAGTATTCATACTCTGATACCTTCTCCCGGAGACAGTCTTCCCTCTGGAATACTGACAGACACACAATTGCATGAAAAGAGAGCGCTTTATAATTTCAAACAGCTCTTATTAGAAGCATGAATAAAAGTAATAAACCTACATAATTTGTAATTTTAATGTTTCCGAAACACGTCTATATTTTATTCCCACCATACTACTACTGCTATGAGAGGATATGAGCAGGAAGGATGTTTTCCAGCTGCTACTCCAATTACTCAATAGGTATTCCAGTATCGTATCTAAGAGCTCTAACATTCATCATAGAAACACGGGGGCAAACAGCAAGCTGAGGTTGCAGACCTAAAGAAGCCTTGTCCACTGCAGACCTACCTTTACCTCCTGTATCTCAAGCTACACACTGCTGCCCATCTCTTGCACTTGTTCCAATCATCTAACCCTTTCCGCCGCCTTTCCAACACACTGGGCTGGTAGAAAGGCTAGTGTGCTGCCCTGGTCCTCAATTTTTTCCACTAGCTAACTAAGTCGTTACATCAGTGCATAGAACAGCATTGTAACGAGCCCTACTGCCCGTGGGGCTCTCTTACTGGAAAAAAAAAGACAAAAGCAGCAACAACCTCTTCAACAAGCACTCAAATACTCGAACTAGAAAAGCAAAACTAAAGAGATTTTACTCTTGAAGCAGCAGCACAGGGAGGGTCGGAACTAGGTAGCGGCTACTGAAAGCTCTCAGAATTGTAGGGAATCCTATATTCCAAAAAAACCCCAAAATTTAATGTTCTACTTTTAAGTAAGCATACACACGCACAGAATCCAACTGAAAAGGGTAAGGGCTCTGCTCAACACACAGGAAATAAGCGTATGAATCTGAAAATCAAACTCACGCAGAAACATGTTGGTACCCCTAGAGTAATAAGAAATTATTTACCAAGAAGAAATGAAGTTAATGAGTGGCCTGAAAGGAGTGACAAGATTTATTCGTTTATTTGGCATCAGTGCCCAAAGAGCAGCCAAAAGAGGTGGCTGGTAGAAGAGATACATATGCTCTCTTTGACACTGGTTCCAGCCTATTAACAGTACTGAAGACATATGCTGCTGCTCACTCATGCTCATCAAAACACTCTCCTGACACAGTTGCAGTCCTACGAAAGAAAGAAATCCAAAGATCTGATTTTACATTAAAAGCCTAATTATGTGGACAAAACTACTTTTGGCAAGTACCCTGGCTTCCGGCACTTAAAAGTACTAGAACAAACTGACAGCTTCAGAACTAGTTATTCTACTCAGAAATGTAACACATCCTTCTTCAGTGATAAGTAATTCGGTTTAGGTTGCTGAGGGTGGGGTAGGTCTTGTGCTTATGTATCTTCTGCGGGGAGAGGGAAAGGATTTTTCTGTATTATTTCTCAAATTATTCTATTCATTGCCTGTTCTGTCCACTACACCTCATATTACGTTTTTCTCTGTTCCCCTCTCCAAGCTAAACTTGGTGACGCGATATCACACTTCTAATTTTTTTGCTATTAAATCTACGACTGAGTACGGGTAAGGTGTGAGGACGCCGGTTATTGGCTCCTCTCCACCACCACCTTTCTAGCAAATGTGTTACTAAGCCAAAACCTACTCCTGGGCTTCTGAAGCTCTGTGGTAAACACTACTTCATAGTGAATTGTTCCCTTTGCTATATAGATGTCTATGTATGTGTATTTGTATGTGTGTAGCAACCGTGTGTCTGTACGGCGATTCAGCTTGGATAATCTCACAGACATCAGCTTAAGCTCTTCTTCATAAATGTACGTGCAGTACTGGTTGTTGCTAGGGATGAAACTCCATGCTTCCCAAAATGAATAGTCTCTAAAGCTTCAGCTGTTGAAAGTTTTGCGTATGCAATGGAAATTACAGGAAGGATATTTTGGGCTAGAAGCAGAGTGAAACATATCATACCCTACATAAGCTATGCAGATAAGAGTCATATGGAGGAGCGAAATGCTAGTACCTAGTCAAGATCTATAGTTTTCCAAACACAGCAGAAAATGTTTCAACATTAACAGCCAGACATCTGAAACAAATAGTCTTGGATAAAACCTCCCTTGACCGTAAATATTTGAACTATTTCCAGATAGGGAACATACTCATCTAATCAGTTTAGAAGTACAGATTCCAGTTGCTGCAGAATATGGAGGTCCCTCAGCAATCTCCGGTTTTTGTCTTTTGAGTGTGATTTGCATGAAGTTCAACAGGAGTATCTGGAAGGAGAGTGGTGCTCAGCAGGAGTAAAGGCAGTAGTTCGGACAACACCTTCATCTCACCGCTCAAGATGGAGAAGTTACTTGAACTGCACTAAAATCCACAGACAGCTGTATTATTCTGTCTTTAAAAAATATAACATACGCAGCACACTTATCAGTACCTTGTTATTTATATGACATAATAAAATTAAGCTAATGATCTGGTCTTTTTCCTAAGACAGCACAAGTCAGAATTAAACCAGTGCAGTAGCTTAAATAGTGTGGAAGCGAAGCGCTTTAACAGGATCTTGAACAAGATGCTGTTTAAAAAGTTGATGGGTCCCAGCTGAAACTTCAGGATACAACTACAGTCTCTGGGTCCTCTTTCAGCAGGTAGATGGAGATAGACAATACCTCATCTTTCTGACTTGCTATTCTACACTAAGATTTAACATTTAAAGGACTGCTGGTGCCCAGCCTCCAGGTAGCTGGATCTCAGTAAAGCATTAGGGCTGCTACTGTCAACGTAGTCATCATATAAAATGTATTACAGCATTATACATCTAACAAGTTGTGCTGGAGCACACTTTTGTCCACTGAAACCAGAATTTTGGCTATTGAGGTTTTGGTAGAAACCAATATATAGATATCTAGTTTCATGAAAAAAATTCAAGGATTTCAATTATTTGCTGTTAAAAAAAGTTATCCAAACTACAATGAGAAAAATTACTATACAATTAACATATGACACCCAAATCCATAATATACACCTATATGAGACAGTCTAGCAGCACTTCATCAGCCGAAGAATTTGCATGCTCAAAATTGCTAAGGCAGACAGAATGTAATGCCTGGTGAGAGCTGACAGGCAAGGGATTAACAAGAACAGAGACAAGTAATTCCGCCGTAGATTTTACCTGCAACTGACACAGGTAGAAGTATTTAATGAATTATTCCAAAGAGATGAGGAGAGTGACAGAGTCCTCCACCTGTCTCACATCAGCTCAGGCACTGTTTGATAGCTCTTGGCACCTGGTAGCACCCTGGATAAATCCTAGAAGGGATTGCTGTACTAGTTCCATCGAAGCAGGAATTAGTTCTAAGCTAGCGAAATGCAAACTGACTTCACAGTCCCTCACAGCAGGATCTTGATACTAAATATGGATATCAATTCGTACACCAACAACATCGTTGCGCTTCTTTCTGAGGACAACAGAGAAACAATTAAGCAACTCGTTCAAGAATATATAACAATCCCCTTACAAGGAGTCCAGGCACTCCGACTTGCTGGTATTACGCTCTCCTCAGAGGATCACCCTCTCATTCCCTTGGCTATCTGTGCACGTCACTGAATATTCGTTTCGTGAATCACGGGACTACAGCAGTTTTTTGTTTGCCTCTGGATCAGAGATAAAATTTCTGAATACAGCTCTGTGGCTTGGAGTGCTTAGTTTTCCTGTAATATCATTACTGAGCTAGCTACACACATCCTAGGACATCAATTCCAGATATCCTGCCAAAGATCAGATGAGATCCAAAGGACTGCATTCATTAGCTGCCAAAAAAATGCTAGAGGGAAGGGATAGAAAATTGCCTACATCTGTGACAGTGGAAAAAAAGAAATACAACATAGTTAAATATTAAAATACAAGCAAATATTTACACAAGTTAAAAATGAGCCTAGCAACCCAAATTTTATTTTCAAAACACAAATACGCTTGCTGAGTATTACAGAGAATGGATTTTTGAACAAAGTCTTACGAAAGCACTAAAGGAATATGGTCACTTGATATTTAGGTAACATTTTCATTTGCTCACTTTTGTACTGCGTTCTCGTAGTACTCTCCCAGGAAGAATGCGAGCCGCTTTTCTTGATTGTTCCATTATAGCGCCTCAATATTCTGTATTCTCTACAGATGGAGCTGTATATTTAACAGAGTTGGTTTTGTACAAACAGCTCAATCAATGTAACACAAGGATTAATCATCACATGCCCGATTTCCATAAATGCTGGGGAGAAAACCAGGGGCTTGCAAGAAGACCCCTTTCAGCCGGCACAGGAGCTGTGTGTTTTTCAACCTCTTAAGACACTTGGGCCTTCAATGCAGTATAAAACATTTCATCTTTTTACTGGTCGGCATCCACCTAAGTAACCTGACAGCAGCACGGAAGGAGCTGGGGCACCAACCTGCTTCCTGGCACCCATTTTACTCCTGTTCATCGTGTACGCTATAAACACATGCTTCCCTTTTCAAAGCACTCTTACTCTAAAGATGCTTTATTTTACAGCTTCCTGCTCAAAGGAAGCGTTTGACGACTGCGTGCGTGTCTATACTGCTCCTCTAGCAGCTGTTCAATCCATACTGCTAACTGAACAGCAACGTAGGTGGATTTATGCTGTTAATGCTTCAGAAGGAGTTGTGATTACATGAACGGCTGTACATTAAAGCAACATACATTAAGATCTTTATCTGTCTGAAGTGTGAATTATTAAAAATGCACAAATATAATGGGTTTTCCCTCCGTCCCATGTACCTTTGTGAGGTTAATCTGAGTCACGTAACCTCATCAATAACACGATTCCTGGAATCGAAAGCAGACGCACAATGCCGATAAATGCAAAGCAAAGAAGTCAATTCCATTTTCTAGACTTTGTTGCTTGCACGCTGTTATCTAATACAGTATTATCTTGTTAAAATAATGTTTGTGATTTTAAATACACATATAAAGTTTGAGGGTAAGGGGTTTTGTTCAGTAAGAGGCAGCCAGTCTGATTCATCGCTTTTTAGACCACACTCACAATTTGCATTTTTCTCCAAAGTTTATATAAACTCTTCAGAAGCGGCTTTGAAAGCCATACGTAATAGTGAGAGGGGTAGAAGAATATAGAAGCTTCATTTTAAATTGTTGCTTAATAAAAGTTTAATCCCCAGAGCAGGTCCATGAGTACTTTAGAAAGTAAATAACAAAACTAGTTTTGAAGAGAACATAAAAGACAACACAGACACAGAACTCATATAAGTTTGTTTGCCTGGTGGTTTTGGAGTAAGTTGAATAAATGCTTAACATTAGGTTTGGAAAATAACAGGTAATTATTTTCATTACAAAATAATTCATTAACTTCATTTTTAAGTAGTACTAACATTTTAAAACATATAAAAGCATTGGACTAGATGATCTCTAGAGGTCCCTTCCAACCCCTACCATTCTATGATTCTATGATTTATAAGTAACATATGCATTTTATTAGAAGCAAAAGTGGATCTTATCTGTTAAAAGAAATAGAAGAATTTAAAAGATTATGTAAAATTGTTTCAATATCAACCAAGTTACGGGAACCTGCCCACCCCTGCAACAGAAGCAGGTGTAGTTTCACGGCTCCCTGTTTGTTCCTCGTTGCAAGCCCTTTCTGAGCCCTGCACTGACGGCAGTTTCCTACTCGTACAGGCCATCAGCTCTGACCAGACAAGCAAGCAAGCACAAAGAGACAGGGATTTCTTTCCATATTCATCATAATCCTACACATCAGTAAGGGTAACTCCAGTGCAGGAGTGCATACTGATACAGGAGTGCCATAAAGCATCACAGACTTACTTCAAAGCTCATTGTGAGAAACGGGAAGACAATTTAAGGAAAGAAAAAATGAGAGGGATCTTTCAGCTAAAATAAGAGCTAAAATACAACCAGGTTCTTTAAATTGTATATGAGGTTCTCAAAAGGCAGCCAGCGCTAGCCAGCACACGGTGACTTGGACTACATTTCAAAAGAAACTCTCTGGAGCAGAATGACCCTGCCCAACAGCCGTATTTCCTCCCGCTCTCCCTCACACCCCGTTACTTCACTTTGGCGTACGAGCTCAATAAATTTCCCGCTTCAGAAAGAGGATGTAACAGGGAGCCCTGCTAACCACTAGAGTCTACACAATTAAGCTCTAGCTTCCTATTTTACAAATCATCTTTGACAATCCTTAATAGCTACTTAGCAGAATAACAGCCTAAATATTACTTTTATAAATAGGAATGAACTATTTAATACCTCTTTCTTAAGTCACTTAATATAATTATAGAGGAAATAAAATTTTCCTAGTTTGAAGCCGTACATGCGGCCTGCACTCTTGAAAAGTTTGCTTTGCTTGGACTATGAAATACAGAAGAGACTGGAAGGATCTGCTCTCTCATAACCACAAGCTACACTCCAGCTGCTTGACTCAAGCCAAGTCTTGTAATTTCACAAGGAAATTCGGACTCCAAAAAGCAAATGCATGAAGCACTATCGAAAGCACACACTCAAAGGTGGAGCCAAGTCAAAATCAGAAGAAAATCCGCAAAGGAATGAATTTCCTAGCACGTTGTAAAGGCATGACATGGCTAGCGGGATACCTGTGAATGAAAAGGTGCAGGATGACACTGGCAGGCGAGCAGGGAATTTCACATTGGAACATATGTTCCCTCAAGCCCTCAGAGGGTTCTGCGTGCCTTCCCATCAGCACGAGCACACCGGCCGCACCGCTGACAGCTGCTCTGAAGACGAGCAGCCAGGGGCAGGCAGCGACTTTAACATTCCCAGCTGCTCAGCTCCTATTTCAGTTACCTGCTCGCCTCGACGGATAGGAACCACTTTGTAACTTCACCTCAGGCAAATGTGGAGCGGTACGTACCACGCTCCTCCGAGAATCCCCCTCCGTTCAGCTCCTGCCACCTCTCGTTTAGCACTTTGGTGAACACACTCTTTTACAAGGCTGGCCATTTGCTCGAGGCCTGAGGGTGATTTAGTTTTAGACATTAGTGAGAGGAAAAAAAAACCCACACAAAACCCCAAACCTCTGCGCCGAGCAGAAACCTTTCCACCTTAGGATCTGTAAGCCAATTTAACTAAGAGAACGATGATTTTTCCCCTCATAAGAATTTCACCTCTGTGAAACAGCTACACAAAGAATAAGAGTCTCAGAGGGATAAAACCTCAACGCTACCTATAAAAATACTCTGGAGAGAGTCCTGAAATATCTATGTATATTTACATACACATGTACAGATTCACTCCTTCAGTGTCTTGTATAAAGGCAGTAAAGTAACTCAATTCTCTATGTATCTGTAATTTACAAAAATGTGGTGAATATGTGCTTATTTGTGTGATATTCACTGCTCTCTTCTCCAACGTCCTTGCTCTGAGAAAATTGAAATTTGTATTAATTAAGAAAAGTTCATTAGTTCAACAGATTCATTAACCTTTTTTGGGAAATGTACACTGAGCACCAAATTAATCAGCATCCTGAAATCAAGTCACAATTTATCTCCCTGTGTAGTATTTTTAAAAAAATATTTTTCACTATAGATGTGCGCAAACCCCGCATACATCATTTGGGGAATACTTATTTCCTACTATAATTCCCTAATGGTCAGCTCTCACACAAATATAAGTTTTTTACCTTGTTTAAACAAAAGACCAATTTAAGAAACCATCTGGGATTTCGAATGTTTTCAGACATTATTAATTTAGAAGTATTAGGCTGTGCCCTCCTCCGACTCCAGCAGTGCCCACTGGCTTTTCCCCAGATTATCCCCATCCCCACTGATAAACCCCCTCCAGATCCATGGGTTTCTTAATCACTGTCAGCCAAATTAGCTCATTTATTGCCTATCAGGTCATTTCCAAACAACTTCATTTTACTCAGAAGCGCACACTTGAGGCTGTGACGATGTCAGGCCCATTTTGGTCTGGTTCTTTTTGGCTGCAGATAGCTCCAACCAAGCTACAGCATGTCAAGATGGTCAAGCTGGCGATGACTGAGGTTGCCCACCGGTCTCTAGGGTGTCTCATTTATGTTTGTTTATAAAGACTCCATCAGATGTTAATAATTCCAAGTGACCTTTTTTATGGCCATTTCAGTTTAGTTCATTACTCAAAAAAATGTGAGAGGTAGATTATTTTGACTGCATTAAAGTCTTATGGTGATATTTTACTTGACATTTTCTCCCAGTCCCATAGTTAAGGACATGGAGCTTGTGCCAGTGGTCTGCTATTTGTCACGCATGCAAAAAGCTGTCTGTAGTGTAAAACCTTTGCTCTTCATAAAAAATAAGGGCAACAGCCTGTGGACCTAGGTAAGACAAGCCTAATTAAGGACTGATCAAGTCCTTCCAGTGGCAACGTCGACACAGATCTGCCAGGTGCCCTTGCAGCAAAGGCCAAACACATCATAATTTTACCAGCACATTTGTTTCGGAACCCCTCTCATTACTTTACAACTCCAAGTCACTAATTTCTGGCACACTTAAACTGAGAATCAACATCACTCTGTGTTACGTTTTAATATAAGAATATCTCCAAGTGATGTTGCCAGCTGCATGTAGTTTCCAAACAGAGGGAAATATATTACTGGTGGGAAAATAAACTCAGATTGAAAACCGCTCACAAGATGAGTATCAAAGACTTAGCACTTTAAAATACTTGTTTCACAGAAATCAGCACATTTGTATCAAACAAAAGCATCTCGGGAAAAAATTCTCATCTTGAATCACATGCAAACTAACATTTAATTTTCTGTTTCAAATGAGTTTCATTCTGAAGAGCTTCTATAACTTTCGCAAGATCCCAATTTCAGAAGAAAAACTAACTCATTATCAAAGAGGTAATCGTAAGTGCCTGAGCAGCACAAGAAATAACTGACAGTTAATTGTATTAATTCTTTAACTACTGATAGGTAGAGATGTAAGTAACTGATACTGTTACGGTAGGATGTTTGCTCCGTTTCTTTTTACAAGCAGTTTATAAATATCTGGAAATTGGCACCATCGTGTCTTATTTGCTCTATTAGTACTAGACCATGACAGTCAGAGGGAGAATGTCTGTGTTTGGCTTTTTCATCCTGGAGGACACAAAGACCCAATGGTCAGCAAAAACTAGAAATATTCCAAGAACAACCATCTGGACTTACTGATTATTTCCATTGCTAGCCATTACCTAATTCGGACCCAACGAAAAAGCACTGCACGCGCCTCAAAGCTTACATACGATGTGTGTGAAGTACTAGGGATCAACGTTCTTAGACTGGTAAATTTTCTCTGTAACTGTAATACAAGGAAATTAATTACGAGCTGTTTGGTCATAATGAAGATTTTCTGGGATATGGTCACGTCTCAGGCCAGAACACAAGTCAAAACCAATCCGCACCACTCTGGGTTATCACTGAGAGACGAAACTGATAATGGTTAGATTCTGCTGAAGCTTACACTTGTGTGCGCACAGATACGGTGACTTAGCACACGAGACATCATTCTGTACTTGACGTCTTACATACGTCTCCTTAGCACAAGCCACATTTGCACTGCCTTCCTGTTCCTTATTTTCATACAGTTGTTACGAAGTGCTAAGCACGGTACGTTTTCCCGCACCACCTGGGTTCCATTACTCACCACAGATCCAAAACACTAAGGTGATAATGATAATACACAAGGGAGGGAAATTAAAAAATCTGCAATCTTGCCTTTTAAATATTCCTACAGTCTACATTAACTACCTCCTCAGAATTCAGAGTCTCAGAGATGTCCACTTAATATTCAGAAACTATCATACCTGCAAGAAAGAACATTCCACTCTGAAATTAATCCAAGCTGTCATTTATCCATTACCGTTTACTAACATTTTTCAGCATATCACTAAATCCTAACTGTCTGGCAAAACACTGCTAGCTGCGTTGGTTTACTTCCATAATCTCATCTATTCCATTAACTACTAGAAACTAATTAGCAATAGTAGAGCCAGTAAACATCACTATAAATAATTTTCTTTCTCTTTGTTAGTCAAGAAGGAATTTGGTGCTCAAAAGTCATATAAATATATGTTGCTTATTCCCATCCAAACGCTGGAAATTTAATTAATGGAGATACTATCTAGCAGCTTCACCTATCAATTCTTACTTCATTTCATCTGTGATAAATTCTGATGCAACACAAAGACATAAATTAGTTCAAAATTTAGTAAAGCAATTCACTGCTTCATATTGATTATTGGCTTTTAGTCATAAGGCTTGTCTTATGTCTGTCAAATTTTAAATAGCTATAAATTTAGCAGTTGTACCAATACGGAGCATAACTCACGGGCAGCTATCTAACAAACAAATCCCTTAAGAGACACAGAACAACATCCTAACTACACACACAGGAATTCAGATGTAGTTAAAAGAATCCAGATGCTTTGCAAGCATGAAGAAGAGCGCGAGCCGAAGCGCAGCCATAAAATTCCCAGTCTGCACAGGCCGGAAATCCAAGGGCCTACACGACTATCGTTACAAACTGTGAAACCGTTCACCTATACAGAAGACCTTCCTAAGACTAGGGATCCCATGTTGAAGGTCACCAATGTGACCAAGTCTTGCGGCTAACTGAACATAGACCTCACATCTCCCTCTTCCTTCTACCCCTTTTGCTTACGACTACATAGAGCAACCTGTGCGAACTTCACTCTGTTTTCCTTGGGGCACCCAAACTCTATTGCGTGTGCTCTCTTTTAATAGAAATATTGGATAACACATCCCCAGAGAATCTCAAAAACTTGCAGTTAAATGGAAAGAATACACTTGACCATAGATCTCAGACTGATGGACATACACTTCATGCAAGTAATATAAATTAAATATTAATTCTAAGGTAATGGGAAAAGTGCCTTCCTAACTTTTCCTTCAATTTTAAAAAACTTGAGAGTTTTTTTATCTCAAGAGAAAAATTCCAGCAAGTTTTGAATTTTCCACATAAGCAATAAAAGACTTTTAGAGGCAAAAAAAAAAGTTCTCAGATCCCCAAAGGTATTTAGACATTTACCTCTGCCAAAACCTTGTAAAACTAGGAGTCACAAAACTCCCAAACCACGTCTGAAATATGGATTATTACCAATTTAAACGAGGACTGCACACACCCTTACAAAACCAGATGAAGGGCTTAAAGTTTTCACTAATGCAAGTACACTAAACATATAGCTATGAAATAGCTCATGTGGATGGCTGGATACACCCATCTCCGTGCAAATTTTAATTACTAATCAACATTTAGGAGTGTTTTGGTGAGACATATGATTTGTGTTAGTGCTGTTATAGACCCAAAGCTGGTTTCACCGAGGTCATGCTCCAAGGTAAAATTGCACCACATCGCAGTAAGCCGGTATAACAGACAGAGTATTAAATCAATACAGTGTCTCACATGAGCTAATAAATTACAAGTGTGCTATCAGACCATCTGCTGGGAGCAAAGAACGATGAGTTGCACTGATCATGCTGACTGACATTCTGGTTTGAACATCTAGTCAGAATTAGTTCACCTTCTCAGCTTCAGTATTTCACTCATAATACATATTTACAACATTGTTCATGGGGCCAGTGGGTAAGAGGAAAGTTCATCCTCCCACAATCCTTCGCACTTTGCCTACCAGCCTCCAGGGAACGGAAAAGCTAAGCACAGCTTCATTTGTGACTGATTACATCAAGCTAATAATTTTATAAAATTGAATTAATGGGTTGATATTCTTCACATGGTTTCTATAGTAAAAAAAATTAAACCATCACATCAATGATAACTTATTCTTAAACCATAGAAGTGCAGTTTTTAATACTTTTTTTAGAAGGACAGAACTGAGACCTGGAAGAGAGCAGCTACATCCCAAATGGATTTTATGCTGCGGGACAAAAAACACAGTACTTGGAACTTTCCTAAAGTCCCACCCAGTCGTACCAAAAATATTTGTCAACCATTTGCCTTTGTACATGGTTGAGTCACACAGTCCTCTGTTCTTGGCATACAGGATCATAGACTGCTTTGGGCCACCCATGGGGGTCTTTTGCACTGTGTATTGTGCACTTACGTTCCCAACATATGCTATTTATTATTCTTCATCATAACGCTTTGGATCGAATTTTTCACCTAAGGACAGTATAGGACTTAAAAACACCAGCTGGATAAGCCTCACAAGAAAACACCCGATATCAACTAATTTTTAATACATACTTTATATATATAATATTGTATTTTTTTATATATGTACATATACACACACACACACATATATATATATATATATATAAAATGTCACATGCAACATTATGCTCTCTTTCATTGAACTGCAGCCATTCCTAAAGGTAAGGAAAATGAAGATTGAAGCATGCATGACAATTTTAAAGTAAATTATCATTTTCTGATGGAACAAAGGAACATAAAACCTGTCATTGTACGGCATGTTGCCGGGACAGTTTCTTTGGGTGCCACAGCCACAGTGAGCTTAGTCATGATAGCTAGTAGTTTAAGAAACAAACTGTAGAGCAAAAATCTTTGGTTATGGTTAGTCTGATTAAGCAAAAATAAACAGCTGAGTCTGAGAGTTTCTTGCACAGACGCTGCTGGAAAGGTTTGCTCATTCAGCAATTTGACCTCAGAACAAGAAGGGTGACCAGCAGAAAAATCAGAAAGTCCTGCCTCTCAATCCAAAATATCACATTATTAGATAAATCTACAGTATGAGGTCATTAGAAGCATAAGCATTACAAGGATTAGGTCACAAAAATAGTTTTACAGACTTTATATTTAATATATAATCTTACTATATGAAGTCTGAAATCTGTTCACTGAGGTAATTTGACAAATCAAGACACAAACAAATAATTCTCCAAAGACTCCCAAGCAATGTGTTAACAATTCAGAGATTAAATATTTCTATTTATTATGCCACTGTTTTCAGCAAAACAGATACACACAATGCATATGGAGTATCATCTGAGCACTGTAACAGAAAGTACATTTTTAAAACCTTTGCTTTTGTAAGATTTACGATCTTGAGATCAACAACCAGGAGATCAAAAAGCGTCACCATCAACATCGAAGCATTTCAAGTGACATTGCTACACCAATGCAATGAACTCAAGGCATCAGGTTTTTCATTCACATTCGATGTCGGTCAGCAAAAGATTAGACAGGGCAAAACCCAGCAGAACCCCCAGCAGAACCATCTTTGTGCTGCTCTCTGTATAAAGTTACTTGAACTTAGCGACAGAAGTTAGAAAATAGATTTCTATCACCTGGGTAAGTCTGAGCAGACTTCAGGCAACCGAAGGATTCCCTGTGCTGTGGAGGTCACCTAACCACCATTTCACAGCCTAATGCAGATGAAGTGCCGCACTACACCAATAAAACATTACCATCTGGCCACCTCTCTTCCATTGCCTCTAGGACTTAACGGAGGATGCAAGAGCATCTAACGAAATAACATACTAAAGGTGGCAGATATACCCTTGAACCTCAGGTGCTTCAAGTGTGGCTCCCATGCCGTAGCCTTCCACTGTGCTCGAACTGCTCTGCTGTAATCCAAATCTGCACATAAATGCAGGAAAATGAGAGTGAAGAGAGCCTGCCCTTGCTGAGTGGCTGTTGAACACAGATGCGAACCCAGCCCAAGTCCACCCCTGTGGGAACAGAGGCAGTCAAAACTGCCATCTGTGCATCAGTTCTCTCTCTTCACCCTCAGCTTCACAGGTCCAGGACATCCACTTTTGCCCATGGAAACATCTTAGTACCAGGCGCTCAGATTCAGTTATGTGATTGTGCTGACCTGTAAAGACCTTGCATTTCACAAAAACAGTTAGAGGTTCCATATGACAGACCTGTCGAGTTCCATGCAGAAGACACCAGTGTGTTCCACAGGATGTGCCTGGCTGGTGAGATCAGAGCCACACCATGCAGCCTCCCCTCCGCCCCGAGACGTATCTCTGCCAGACCCAAACAGCAAAATGAGTATCAACAGTAAAGGTGTCACCCAGCGTTACGGCTCCTTCACCTTTATCTTATGACAACTTCTGCACTGGGGATGGGGAAAGTCGAGAACAACAAGAATTGTTGTGAATACTTCAGTAATTGAAAGATTCTCACACCTACTACAGGGCTAGGGCTCCTGGCTGCCGTAACGTTTATGGCCAAATAAATAAAAATATTCCCCATCATAATCATATTTGGGTAAACAGTAATTGGGCAAGGGAGCTCCCCCCTCTGATACTTGAATTGCAGTACATGTTAAAAAGAACGCTAATGAGATTATTAAGATACAACATTTGCAACATAACGCCACCTTTATCGCACAGTGAGTAGAAAACCCCGCAGACTGGAACAGGCCAAAAACCATGAGAGGGAAAGGACACTTGGAATTTTTTTCTCTTCTAATACTGAAATTATGTCCTTAACTGCTTAAAGAATAGCAATGACAATATTTTGCTCAACAGAGGATTGCACAGAGTAGCAAGTAAAATCTGGCAGAGGTTGGCAGTAAAACCAAGATTGACAATTCATAACATCCCATGTCTTGACACAAGAATTACTTTAATTGAAAATGTTGTATATTCTTCAACATAGTTTGAAGTCAAGTTGTTCCACAGATGGCACCTATGATAAAGAAACCCACTGTAGCAAACGTAAGACAACTCCAAAAACCAGAGCAAAGAACCAGCAGGAAAAAGAAAAAGCAAAAATCATTACAACATTGCTAAAAATCATTACACCATTGAATGAACAATACTGTAAAGCTGGTGTCATATACAGGCACTCTACACCTACTTGCAAATACACCTTCTGCCAAAAATCAAAACAAAGAAATGTAAATGTTTCCTCACTCGCTATGCAGCTCTAGTTAAAGATGAACTTGAATCCCTGAATTACGTGATGCAAAGAGTGGCAACAAAATTTACTGAGAGTGCAAATTAAATATGCTGAAACAACGAGAAAGCTCTACAGTCTAAAGTTAATCCAAGTAAAAGATGCAGGATACAAAAACGTATTTTCCTGTTTGTCTACACAAAGTCTCCATGCAACTAGTAATTATTATCCTTCTGCCCTTTGTTAAGAGAAGTTTCAGCGATCTGAAGGACTGATGTAAATGAGAAAAAAAGCTTCCTCACATCATTTATAAGAAAAACTTCATATCCTAATTGTCCTGCAAGACTTATGGGACTGCCTTTACTGAATCAAGCTAAAGCATCCAAAACGGTTTTCAGGGCACAGGTTTTAAAGTAAAAGATTATCATGGAAAGAACAGAGAAAAACATATAAACCTCTTGATGACCATAAATCTGTCATGTAAATTGCATGACACGTCTTTTTTCTAGGCTGAGGTTCCTATGACTGCAAGATACAGTGAAAGAACACTAGTAAAGGATCCTATGCAAAGGTTCATGAATATTGGCTGTTCCTAATATTCATCTGTACAGTGGTTTTACAGTACATCTCTTTATTGCATACTCAGTTTTATTGCATATTCATTTTATCAGTGTCAAGTGAAAACTAGTATCTTCTAATGGTAGAAGGACTTCCTTTTTCCCCTCTCTCCCCCTTCTTAAAATCCATCTTATTCTTGCCTTTCCATTACCGTAAAACTTCAGGCTGCAGTAGTTATGTTCTATAGCATGTATTTGGTACTAATGAATCACAGCCTTTCGCAGCCTGGGCGAAATGAGTCATCGTAACGACACCTTTTCACTGCCCTGTATTTATTTGCCAGCAGGATCCCAAATGGCAATACTTGCCATAACACGGCTGCTGCTCCTGCTGTTCTCACTCCTTACAAGAAAGGGACAAATAAGGAAATTTTATTATTTGTAGTACTCATGGAAGAAAGCACAAGAAGCCTTTTTCATGACCCAAAGAGTACTAGAAATTGGCTGCCCTGACAAAGCCACTCTCAAATCCGCACCAACAAAACCACGTACACGTACATTCACTCAACATAGAGCATTGCTCATAGAGAAGTTTCATTCCAGAGTAATTCTGCAGTATGTGGATCTGCAGTATCCTTATTTGAAGGTGTAATATCGTACTATTTCATTTTTTATACAGCATATATAAAAACCTGTGTGAGTACGAAGAAGCATGAAAAAACTGTTTTAGGAGAGGGAAGGAAGCAACTACTATAACTAATAAATAGCTTCTTAAATTTCTTACTTTCCATGCTCTGGCCTTCAACATAATCAGCAAAGCAAGGTGACTGTTTTAAGATTCGTGTAAGTGTTCTATAATATTATAAATTCTTTACATACTCAAATGAATTAAAACAGTGTATAAACGTATAAAAAAATCATGGTCATGTGTATTAAATAACCGTATGTAAGGCACACACCTCCAGCGACTACTTAATATAAGCGCCTAGTAACAGAAAACAGTATATGCCTATTCATTTCTTAAACCGCGACTGCATCAAAACACATACAGGCAAAAATTGTTTCTGCACCATCCCTAGAGCGCCAAACATCAGACAGAAGATGAAAAGAGAACGTTTGCCTAAGTGAAGACAAAAGGTGGTAATTCAGTTGCAAGTATGAAGATAGTGATTATTTTCAATCTCAAAACTACTTGCTGGGGTTAGTTCCTCCTGCGTGACAAAGTGGTATCAACACTATCAACAAGAAAACAAAAAAATAACAGTATTCGTAACAAGTATTATACGAGCCTTTTAAGAACTTGCAGCACTTGCCAAAAATCTAACAGTAAGCAAACAGTTTAAAAAGTAATTTGTTTTCTGGAAACATTTCAGCTCAGTATTCCTGTTCTTCATATTCTGTTTCCATGCTGTTACATAAAATCAGTTTTCTTCATTCATTTTGTCTATGCTGAGACTTTCATTGTTTTATAATATAAAATGAACAGACCATCCCAGTAATAACTTTTCAGCCTAGTCACTTTGTACTCCACTTAAATTTCTCAAAAACTCAGTCTGTAACCTTTCTGCAGTGAAGGCCAATGAATTAACAAGAATGCAAAAGACCTTTTTTCATTTATTGAAGCAAAGAAAAATTTTCAGGCAACATTTCTTCACAGATTATAAGCTTTCCTTATATTATCACCTGCAAAGCATAGTGTGAGATAGCCGTAACATCTGAAACATCTCTTCATAAAGAGAGGAGAAAGGAGGGTGTAGTAACACAAATTGAGTTCTAAATTTATGATCTTCAAGTTATGCCTATTCTTACTTACCATAACACACCTGTACTAAAGAGGATGGCAGTCACCTCTTCTACCTGCAATAATAAAGTCATGTAATTTAATCCATGAACGTTAATCCAAGCACACCTTGGAAGCTCGGTCCATTTGCTCTTAAAACATCCTGGCAGTATTTTCCCTCTAATTTCAACAGTTTGTACGGAAAAATGACTGTCGCTCAGAAACATTACAAAAAATACCATAGAAGTTGAGCGAATGTCCCATAAAATCCAGTTCACTTGCATGCGGAAGACCACCAGTCCAATCTTCACACCAGTTCCCCTCGCCACACTGCCAAGCAACAACTTTTGCGTGCACAAATTCTGATGGGCAACAATTTCCAAATTCTCCAAATTCACAAGCATAATTTAGGGAAGAGGCGTCTGCTTACACATGGGGAAAGGGCGAACGTCTTCATCTACCCAAAAGAATCAGGATTTAACTAAGCCTCACAAAGGTATCGCTCCCTGCAGCTCCACTGAACACAGTTGCTAAAGACACCGTTTCTGTTTCTTTACCCTAAGCACCTAAAGCTTCAGAAGCTGTACCAAGCCCTCCCCCTTTAAGCCGCACACTTCGCCAAGCAGTACAAGCAGCAACACCAGCTGAGCTGAACGGCTCAGATTTGATTGCAATGTAGCAAACGACCAAAGCAAACAGTTCAGTGCCTCACAGAGTTCAATGGAAAACAATAGGAATAGCAAATACCAGAGAGGAAACCGAAACTCACTTTCAAACAGCCTCTGAATTGAAAAGGAAGCTAAAGTCACTAACTGAATTATTTACAATTAAATTATTTGCAAAGCTCAATTTCAATAACAAAGTATTTGATTGTGCTGGCTTTACCTCAGATCGTTACTTCAAACTACTCGGACTCACCTCAATCAGATGCAATTCACCTAATCACTGGGTCAAGATTTTAATTCCACTTTTAGACGCCATACATTCTGTTGTAAAGTAGCTTTTCCACTTCCTTCTAGTATTCATTAGGAACTACCCGACACTGTGCAACAGGACCCTACGCCCTCGTTAAGGATGGCCACCCAGGAACAGCAAGCCACCCACTCTGCTCTCTACAGAAAGAGCACAGCTCTAGTACTATTCCTTCAAATTAACTATTTTGAAATAGTGATTCAGGTGGTCCCGTATGTGTACATACAAAATAATTATATTGTTCTACAAGATTAATTATCCCCCATATGATTAGTCTGCTCCAAACATCAAATCAACATTCAAAATCCGTTTGCTTTTAATTGTCTCCCCAGCTTTAGCGCATTCAGTTCAACAACCTTGTTTCAGAGTAGTTCTTAACTGAGTTTTTCTACGCATGCGGAAGGCTGCTTTACACCCTGGCACCTCCAAGGGCTAAGCGATATCCTATGAACACTGCCACGTCGAATCAGTTACAAAATCACGCACAATTCGCGGCTCAGAAGGTTTAATACGGAAACCTTCAAAACGCTGTATTTGTTTTTAGAAGATTGCTTATGATCTTCTACTCAAAACCAGAAACCTTTGCAGAGATTTACCATAAACATCAATGATTGATAAACATAAATGTGAAGTGTTGATAACTTCAACAGATTTCCATGCTTCTGACAAGTTTCACTTTTGCTGAAAAGAGTTTAAATAAACCTCTGGAAAACGTATACAACTCCCTGAAATCCCATTTATACCAGTTCCCTTCTAATGTCAAATTATTATTCCAGTTGCCTTAGTTACATCATTTTAGTATCTCAAACATAGATACCTGTGGCTTATCTCCACATAGAGATTTTAGAAAATTCATTATTTCTCTATGCATGGAGTCTTTATTTTCAGAATGTTGCTCGCACATCGGTGGCTTCGTTTAATTCTGTACTTAGGGCAGATAAGCGAGAGTCAGTGAACTCAAAGAATTTCTCTAGATTTATATAAAAGCGCTCCTACCAGCTGGAGGTCTGACACAGCAGCATAAGACACATGCCCCTGTTTTGGGTATAACTGGACATACCGGATGTTAAAGGTGTCAAAAAGTTGCTCTTTGGTTACACACAATCAGGCACAGCTCTCTTTTCTAATTTACCATTTAACCACACATCTGCTCAAAGCTTATCAATAAGCTGAGGCATAATGAGGGAATTGCAACCAGATGTTTTTGCATGCACAAACTAATAAACATACTATATCTTTAACTTCAACATCTTCTTTTCCGGCTGGGAGCGCACACCAGCCAGGGACTAGAAAGTCAAATCACCACAGAGATCCAACTGTAACAAACCATCCAGCTTCGAATAGACTCCGTAAAGTCAGGTTAAGTTTATTAAAAGCTTTAAACATTTATAAATCTCCAGGGAAGCATGACTTCAACGCGTAGCATTTAGAGGTAAATCACTGGCGTAATAGAGAGGCTCCTTCCTGCAACCTCCTGGGACCACAAGGCTGGCTCAGACAACGAACTCCTTTATCATCCTCACACTAATTGTAGCACATCTTGAAATGATTAGATCTATTGTTAGAACAGGCCTTGTCAGCAGCTGGGACACAGTGATTAATAGAAATTTCTCTTTAATTCCATCGGATGTAGAAGTCTAAAGTCACAGTTGAGCCCCAGACCCCAATTATTAGGTGATTAATGAAACTATAATTGCCACCCTTTCATTCACATTCATCACTAGGTTTACTATTAATCATTAGAGGTAAAGCACAGGAAAAAAATATTTTACAAACGCTATGCTGTGGATACATGGGAGAAGCATAAATGGGTCAGGACAATATTCTCCGATGCGCCAGGCTGGAGCAAACGTGTACTGTTACCAAGAACTTAACAGTGCGGAGGGTTCAAGTGAAGGTCAAACCTGCTAGTAGGAATCATTTTCTGCCCGATAACAGCAGCAGCTACCACAGCACCCGGCACGAGACACAGGTACAGACCAGTTGGCCACCAAGGCAGAAGAAACAGTTTTTAGCATCCCTGTCAGTTAATGGAACGATCAACCCCAATACTACGATTCCCCTCTAAGTTATAAGAGCACTTCTTTTGAAATCACGCAATATAGAGATCGTATATATACAGTGCATCTGCTTGTCTGCATGTACAGACAGCCTTGCACTACTGCACCCGTCCTCTGGACATCAGGTACCTACACCACAGTGTCCATCAGTTGACAGAGCTGCCAGGTCGCTGCCAATGCACCCACATGTTCCTGCTCCCCAGTGCTTTTTACTCACTGGTGCCTCTGAAATTTCATGCATCACGTTTTCCAAGCCTGATTACTTCACGGAGACAACTCAGGGTGGCCAACGCTGTGCCAACAACTAGCAATTAAGTGAATAGTTCTTTTGTCTATAAAACACACATTTGAATAAAAACCATTTAGAACTGCTTTAGCCCTGTAGCATTAATGTCAGGAAAGGTTAGATCCAAGATTTTTTTTTTTCCCTTTTCAACTTGATCAGATTTTACAGAAAGAGTAATTAGTTTTTCACAGATCAAAAAACTGTGCAAGGGAAGGAAATGAAATGTAACTGAAGAGAACGACTGAGGCCCCTTTATCTCCTTTGGCACAAACTATTCTTTTAAGTTTCAAGGGCCCAAGAGCTGTCACTCCCCAACAGAGACTGCAAGAGGAGGAAGGAAGGTCTCCTCGGCTGCCACAGACCTGTCCGCGCCCTCAAGCAGAAAATGGGCAGAGAGGGACAGGAGCTCATCCTTTCCCACCGTGCAGCCTCCGCTCTTCCACACTGCAAAAAGTTCGCATGCACTTGCGGCTACATGGTGTAATGTAAATGAGTATTTACTTTGCACTGATCTGTACCAGGTGAAAAATCACTGTAATTCAGATCTCATTTGTTTATATAATAAATGATTTGTTTATACTGAACTTGATGCTTTACCTCAGCTACTTGAAATTTCACGAAATAACAAATCACTTCTAAAACCATGCCTAGGTAAGCCAGAAACAGCAGCTCTGCCACACGCGCCCTCTCTGTATTAACATCCAAAGCACACGACCACTTTACTGCGTTTACCGGAAGAAAGGAACGATGTCTGTGATCAGCCATTTTGGAGTATGTCTGAAACTCTGGCCGCAGGTGCTTTTTTTTCCACTGCCGATTTAAGCAAGCGTTGCTCAGCTTACATCCTGCGAGTTTTAAAACAGGAGGTGGGCAGGGACAGCAATGCTGGTTAATTTTCATAACGCTAAATTTCAGTCTCCTGGGGAAAATAAAAGACCTCACTAATCTTTGATGTAATTCATCTGAAATTGTAATCAAATGAAAGTGTAATAAATTGTGTAAGAGAGGAGAGCAAGTAACTACAGTGCATGACAGCGCCGGAATAAAGCACTGCGGAGTTACATTGCGCTGCTCAATCAGACGGTCAGGGCAGTTAACGCATGAGCTCAAGGCTGAACATCAATCCTGGCAGCTGGCGTGACATCCAGCAACATGGACACTGAGTAGCTCACATTCGTCAGTGGGGCGGGCACGAAAACCAGAACGTCACAGAAATTTACAGAAAAAAAGCAATACTATCAATCACTTTACCCTATTTATTTCCTATAAACAGGTCAATATTATTATGAAAACTCAGCACGAAATTGGATAAGATGTCTAGTTTCTGTCTAGAATCTAACAGATACATCTGTAAATTGAGTCACAAATCCGGCAGAGGACTATGGATATTCCAGATTTCTCCTACTCCAAATTACAACAAAGTTGCCCTTCTCATGGTTTCTTTATCTGAGAATACGGATACCAGAAACTTTTGACTTTCTAAACCTGGAGTGCTGTGAAAAACCATGGAGGGTTTATGGGGGTTTTTTCCATTCTGTTTTGTAGAACAGAATAAAATATTCTGCTCTTTTTTCCCCTAGGTGTGGTTTAAGAATAATTTCACAATAAAGTAATACAGCATCACCTAAACTCTAGGAAAGATTTTAAAGTCACATTAAGGTTCTGATAATGCATTTCTAATGATGAGGTGACATTTATTGTGCTAATATTTAGTCTAATGATGTGGTATTTTAATGAATTTCTTTTCTAGTAAAGCTCACAAATTTTCATACTATGAAAAAGATCCTGTTAGGGTTTAATGTGCTAGTGAACACATTACACATGAATCTCTCAAAGACAAATGTATATACTCCAATCAGACTTTTCACGAGCTTGCACAGCACTCCTTATTTCTCTTACGTGCACGTAACAATTTTACTTATTCTGTATTTTGAGGGAAATCACGCCGACCGCGTTCACAGACATAGTAGGGCTATTTTATAGGTACGATCTTAAAATATAATTTACTCTTCAGAAGTAGAAATTACTTCACATAAGTTAATCACATACGTAAAAATACGATCCTCCATACACTCCTCTCTGAACTCCTTAGCAAATTCATAATGGTCTGAATCATGAACCATCTGAGGGCTCTACACATGAAATGAGAAATTACTAGTCAGATAAATTATTTGTGGCTGCTGGTTCCTAGTCCAAATGCACGTGCAGATAGTTACTAGGTAGGTGCAGGGAGGTAACTAGGTGGTTACATAAAACAAGCTAGCTAGCTAACTAATGCATTTGGAAAAACCATAGAAAGACATACTTAAAAAGAAATCCAAATTCAGTAACTTCTTGAATAGATTAACTCTAGGGAAACAGTGCCTTTCTAAATAATACAGCAAATATTATAAAGGGTCACAGTTATACTGGCTTCAGCAGACCCAGGAGGGAAACTACAGTAGTTGTCTTTGATCTATTGGCCTATATTAAACAGTGATGTGCTGGAGCATTGGGAAATGTCCTAATTTATTCCTGGAAAATATGTATGCATGTTGTCAGATGGAACGTTCTTTATACTGCAGTGGTCTATTATATGTGAAGGATTTAAAAAAGTAAAAGGAAACAGAGAAGTATGCCACTCATCCAAAATTGAAGAGAATGGCTGGCTAAATTGCTGCAATTTCGACTGAATTTCTTTGGGTCAAGATATTCGCTTATTTTTGTCCAACAGCATGCTCCTTTTTAAGCTCAGAAGCAAAGTAAAAAACGGGTGCAAAAGAAGTAGCTAACTTCAGATCAGAAGGGAAAATAAGATTCCCCGATAAATATCGAAGTCTACACAGGTGCAGAGACAGAACAGAACATCCTGAAGCAACACTCAGGCTTGCAGGCCTCTGCCAGCAGACTCTTGGGTTTGGAGCCCAGATGTGCCACAGAAGGAACGTCACAACACAAACATCCTTGGAACTTCACTAAGATCTGAGCACACCTGTAGAAACTTCACAGCCTTGTGTCTAGCAGTAGTGTTCACAAACTTCCTGGATTTTAGTGTGCTACAACTACACCAGACCATTCAACCTGCAACACGAACTCCACATTCGCTCCAGCATATTTAAGAGTTTTGTTTCAATTTGCAAACTGAAAAGAACAAAACAAAAACAATCCGTTCCAAGACCGCCAAAGAGATGCAGGTCTGTTCTCAAACACTAGATACGTGATCCTGTCTCTCTTTTTCTCAGAACACAAGCAGCAAACAGAAGAGAAAAAAAAATCCTTTTCCTTCGCTTCTTCTAAAATGGAATTTTCCCCTCTTTTCCTCACGTGCTTGCATTGCACTGCAGCATTACCGTCTGACAATGCTTTCTGTAACGGGAAATGTCGCACATCCGTTTATAATCACAAGAATTTAATAATATTCCATCAATGGAGGCAGTTTGCATTTATGCCATCACATTTATTTTTTCTATAAGAAAAGAGCGTGAATATTCGTTGCTGGCCAGAGAAGCCATGGACATGACTAGCAGTCTAACAGCATCGCTCTGCATACAAAAAGCGTACCCCTTGGTACCAGCTGATATTCTAATCAGAGTTCCCACACAACACAGATATCGTAGGTGTGCCGCGCTAGCCATTTCTGTTATTATAAACGACCTTTCAGGAACTGAAAAAATTGTAGCTTGTCAGTTGAGACTTGTAATCGTTATCCATTCAGCTACAGGATTTAACAGGCCTGCTTGTAAAGGGAGAAAAAATAGATTCCCTTCTCACTAATCTTAGGCAGACACAAGTGGTCTATATTAACAATTACCTTAGACATTGAGGGAGATTTCTAATAACGCTGTATTAGAATCAAAGTTAGTATAGTCTGATGGGAATTAAATAACTACAATCAGCTGCAGCCTGACCAGAATATGTGCAGCAGTGCGACTACCAAAGAAGCAGCCGTGATTCCCGTCGCCCTCGAAGCACTGCCCTGAACGTGCCCAGCCAACCCCTCTCTTTGGGTGCCACCTGCGTCGGTCATGCATTTAGTGGAAGCCATTTGACCACGCTGAGGGTTCAAGGGGCACAGGAAATAACACAGAACCATAACACAGGTACATACCCTAAAGCAAGTAGAGGCCACATGATAAATCAACTATAGAAACAAAAGCTGTTTGATATCCTGTGTAATCCAAGAGGAGTTTCAGTGCCTGATGTTGTTATTGCAGTCTTAAGTAGAAAGTTATTTAATATAATCCCTTACGATAACTTCAAATTGCTTCTTAAAAACGTAATAAATGAGAAAGATGGTTTAAGCTTTTGGATCTTTAACTACATATTTATACATGTAATCTGCGTAACACGCTTGTTACTGTCTTCGCACAAAAAGGGAACTTAAAGTCATAATCTAAAGCACAAATTTGACTGTTAACACTTCAAAATATTTAACAGCCTTTCTAGATGATAGCCTATATTAGAAATAAACAGGAGTAATTCATAGTACAAGCACATAACTATGAGATAAGCACTGAAAAAAGATAATAAGGAACATGCTTAATATTGAAGCTGCTGCACTGGCCTATTAGGGAGTGGGGAAAAAAAGAAAGCAAGCAAGGAACCACTGTTAAGCATAAACGTCAAACAGTAAAATCATCTTCAAAACAAAACAGAGAAACCTAAACCACTTGCAAGTCCGTCTGCTCCTGACCGTATTACTGGATTATCAAACTTTACCACTCTCCAAGAAGGCCCTCAGCCATTAAAGTTAACCAGAGCACTCTTTTTTTCCCTGTGCTCTCCTGTGTTACTCATGCTGCTACAACCCCAGCACTGCCGTCAAAGCAAGTTGAAATCACGCTGTCCACTTAGTCATAAAATCGGAGCTACCTTTCCTTCACACGAAGCACTTCATACTCTAGTAAGCATTACACAGAGTATGAAGCGCTCTAGGAAGAATGGCTGTGTAATAAAAGTATAATTGAAATGGCTCTACTGCTGCCTCATTTCATCACTCACACTGGCCGTTGCTTGTTAAATTTTAAGATCTCTTGGGAAACCAGTGCATAATATAACTACACTCCAGAGTGTCAAAACAACCCCTGCCATGATTTATATCATGCATGACATCAAGGATCTATTTTAAGGTAAAGATATTACCAGTATAACAAGTCCTTAAACTTTTATACTTCTCTTAATTTAAACAACATCGGCTAAATAGATCTGAGGAATTTAAGGAATTTTTAGACTTCCAGTTGTTTTTGTCTTTCAGCAATTTTTGAGTCTCCTCACTCTTTTGCATATCCAAACTCATTACAAGAGGACAAGGTAATGTTGCTTTCTTTAACAAAGATTAGAGTAAGAAAACAAAGTTTCATCAACAAAGCAACAGAAGAAAAAGAATTCAAACAAATACGAGATCCAATGAAAAGTTTTAAACCAAAGAATTTCTAAGTAGTATTGTAAGTTATCTTGGGCTCCATTCAACACACAGGGATTGCCAATATTTCTGGGTAACACGTGCTAACATCTTGAGGAAAGGCTATCTGGATACCCAAGAGACACACTCCTCCTGCCACAAGGTGCTCTCTTGGGCCACCTCCCAGCCGGCCACTCTTCCCATTCAGTGCTTTTAAGTTGCCTTTTTAACTACAGCTTTACCAATACGCTGGAAATAACAAGATTTTAACAGTGTATGTTTCTCAATTTTGTTACCTTTTCACGTTAAAAACAACTTCATCTTTCTTACGCCACTGAGGAATTTATCACCCACCTCCAAAAGAGGCAGGGACCCGCATCTTTGCTGCAGGGGCATTTAAAGCTCTTTTCAGACAAATACATTATGGATCTATACACGTTATTCCACCCTCATATATCTTCTATAGGCATAATATGCACAAAATGAGCTGTTATCACTCTTGTAGGTGACATAGGCAAATGATATCTGCATTTCTGCACCTCCTTGCTAACTTCAGCAGCAGCTACAATTAAACTGGAAATTCTTAAAACCACACCAACTATTTGAAAAATTCCATCTACCTTACGCTCCATGGCAGCAGGTAAGGTCACCAGAGAATATTTCTTGTTATTTGTTGCTAAGCAAAACTACCACATGCATAGCAGTAGTGCCGTTTCTTCACTTGGCATCAATCTCCCCATAAAGTCTGGCACAGCCATGATGTTACCTGGAGGAAACACACCATAAAACTTATTTTGTCTAGGCTTATGTATTGGGTTGGCATGGCAAGGTTTTGGTAGCTTCAGGGTGGCGGGGGCTACAGGGGTGTCTTCTGTGAGAAGCTGCTAAAATGCTGGAAGCTTCCCCCGCGTCCCACAGAGCCGATGCCAGGCGGCTCCAAGACAGAGCCGCCGCTGGCCAAGGCCGAGCCAGCAGCCACGGTGGCGGCACCTCTGTGAGAACGTATCTAAGAAGGGGAAAGAGGCGCTGCACAACAGCAACTGCAGCCAGAGAGAGGAGCGAGAACACGTCAGAGCAACAACCCTGCAGCCACCTAGGGCAGGGTCTGAAGGAGGAGGAGGGGGAGCAGGTGCTGCAGGCGCCCGAGCAGATCCCCACAGCCCGTGGCGCAGCCCGTGGCGAGGCTGGCGGTGCCCCGCAGCCCAGGGAGGGCCACGGCGGAGCGGAACCCACCTGCAGCCCGGGGAGGCCTCCACGGCAGAGCGGGGGCACGCTCCAAGGAGGCCGTGGCCCCATGGGAAGCCCGCGCTGGAGAGGGCTCCTGGCAGGACCTGCGGCCCCACGGAGAGAGGAGCCCACGCTGGAGCAGGTTTGCCGGCAGGGCTGGTGACCCCGCGGGGGACCCGCGCTGGACCCGTCTGCTCCTGAAGGACTGCATCCCACGGGCAGGGCTCACGGAGCAGTTCGGGGAGCACGGTCTGCCGTGGGAGGGACCCCACGCCGGAGCGGGGGCAGAGCGTGAGGAGCCCTCCCCGCCTGAGCGGGAAGGAGCGGCAGGGACAGCGCGGGATGAGCTGACCACAACCCCCGTTCCCCGTCCCCCCGTGCTGCTCAGGGGGAGGACGGAGAGAAATCGGGAGGAAAGTCGAGCCTGGGAAGAAGGGAGGGGTGGGGGGAAGGTGTTTTTAACATTTGGTTTCATTTCTCATTATCCTACTCTGATTTGATTGGTAACAAATGAAACTGATTTCCCCAAGTTGAGTCTGTTTTGCCCATAACGATAATTGCTGGGGCATCTCTCCCTGTCCTTAATTCGACCCACGAGCCTTTCATTGTATTTTCTCTCCCCTGTCCAGCTGAGGAGGGGGAAGAGAGAGAGCGGCTTTGGTGGGCACGTGGCTTCCAGCCAGGGTCAGCCCACCACAGCTTAATTAGCAGTTGTACACATAGTTCTTTCCGCTGCTCAGAGAAGCCTTGACTGCTCTGTAATAATGCCTAGATGTCAGTAATAGGCCATATAATGTACAGTATTACTTTTTGCTATCTGTTCCAATAGCTTACTGCAGCTATAGAAGATTGATTGTTTCCAGTATGCTTTTATTTGGAGGCAATTTCTTCTTTGTGCTAGGAAACTGTCGCTAACTCTAAGGCAAGCAGCCCAATAGAAAAGCATTCAGAAGAACACCAAAATAATGATTTAAGCAAGTACTTTTTACACCCATCTGGCCTCACCCCATAAAAACTGACCAAACAACCAGAACAGGCTTAGAAGTGACCAAAGGAGGTTTCCCTTCAGGATCACAGACCTGCTATTTTGTTCAGTACAATCCAGCTGCAGGAACGTGTGTCAAAACCTTAGATATCGTATGCTGCAAATTCCCCAACGCTGCACCTCCGAGGAAAAACAGCAAGAGGACACAAATTACACGGGAGATTAAATCATCTCTTTGAAAAATTCACCAACTGTAGGAGTAAACACATCGGGGTTTTGTTTTGTTTTACTGTTTCTTCCTTGTAGATCCATAAAGTGCAACCTTTAAGTTATGACTACCGTTCATCACTTAGTGCCCTTCAGTTTATTCTAGCATTGACTGGCATGAAAAGAAGTGCATTTCCTAAGCATTGATAAAAGAAGAGAACAGCAGGCTGTCACAGTTAAATTTGGTTACCAGCTCCCTTTCATTCTTCCAGCAAGTGCCGATCATTAGTCCTCAGCCCTCAGAAAGTGGCAGAACCGCCAAATAACTCACTCAGATCAATGCATAAGGAAACACGCAATTGAAGCTCTGTGTCTCCACCCCGTTAACACACCCTCTCTATTCTTCCTATTTTCTAAATAAATTTAAACAATTTAAACCTTACAGGCTAAAACGTATTGGGGAAGTAGAAATCAATGGAAGCCTTGTTATTTTAAGAAAGCAATTCCAAAGAGTCTGAAATATTGTCTCCTTAAGACTTCAGTTTGCATTTCCACGCAATTGTGTGGCGAATTCTTTGGCTGTAGAGGAAAAACAAATGAGGGAGCTGCGTGTGCAATGCTCCCTGCAGAATGAAATGACAGAATGAAATGAAGTTACCTGAGTCCCACTTTGCATGAACCGTATTGTTCATTATTTAACTAAAAAAAAACCCTGAGATTTTTATTGTTACAGAATCTAAACTCTTTCTGAACTCTGCAGTTCTGTCAGGTGGATAGACTGTAATGATCAAGATCTCAAGGTCAGAAATATAAAGAACCGAGTAAAACGGTGATTTCACACTGCGTAACAGTCTCTGAGAATACTAGCCCCTGACATATAATACCAACAAAGAAAACAACGAACTTTCATTTTTGATTTAAAGAGTGTAAGTTTACTCAAAGGTGCTTTGCTATCCCCCAAAGTTTTAGAGCAGTATAACCAGCCCTTACCACTTGTCAACATTTAATAGCCTACACCCCAATGATTGATTTTGTTCAATTGGATTTTTTTTTCTCTCCAACTCATGTATTTAGCTCTTAGCTCCAGCAGGTTGACAACGCATCTATCATAGCTAAACAATCTTATTCAGAGGCATTTATTTTCTGCAGCTATGTTTGTTTGGTCTTGTGCTATACACATTGCTTTGTGTGTTCCCCCATACCAACACAGGTTTACATTGTGTCTGCTTACAACATCACACAAGCTGTTTTGTACCGCCTCTTCATTCTATACCTCTCTCCTTATCATCACGACTGCCACCCTTGCCTCCTAAGTGAGCTTATTTTGTTTGGAGAATGAAGATCGCTGAATAAGGACTCGAGTATAAGTGTTTTGGTAGTTATTGAAAACATTCCTATGCTCCCCTCATTTAAAATACGATCTCTCAAGACACTGCTGAAGTGAAATGGGAATCTTCCTATCCAAAAAGGCAGTAGTTACACTTTCAGATTATGCCCTCCAAGAACTCTGACATCTGAGTGCAATTGGTATGCACTAGTTTAAACGTACAGTCAGTCACATTCCTAGGATGCCAAAACAAAGCAATATCAACAAATAAAAAAGTTAATGACAGCTACTTCTGTTAAGTTCTTTCAGGAAGCACAACTGTATGTAAAACTTACCCCTGGACATCTAAAGTATGCCGCCATGAGGGGTGAAGTAGTTCAGCAAAAATATACAGCATGAGTTACCTGTAATCCCTTAAACTAATACAGATGTCATAGGGCTTCACAAACCTATGGGACTGACTTTAAAAAAAAAAAAAGTAATAATTCTGGGGTCTGTTCTGAGCTTCATCTGTCTCTGAGTGTGGAGATACAAAAGAGGGAGTTAAAGCCTTCATAGGAACAGCGCAGAAGAGGGCAGAGGGAAATCTTCTAACAGCAATCTTTCTGTGTCGGGAAAACTGCACTATGCAACGTTTCTAAGATGTTTCTTAAAAGTGAAACCTCATCTCCTCTTTAGAAAGAGGATGGGGAACTGTCTTTCATCCCACTGTTGTTTGGTAGTTTGGTGCGGGTAGGAGCAATACACAAATCATTTGAGAAGCAGCTGAGTTAAATCGTGGCTGTTTGCAAAACTCAAAATCTGTCAGGGTCCGAGTACTGTTTTGTGAAGTGTCATAGGTGCATTTGTAGTCCGCAGAATAAATATCACTAGCAAGTAAACTAATATTTGAGGAGCAAGTATTTCATATGTAGGAATAGACCTCTCTGATAACTGCCCATCTCACAGCTCTCACAGGTATTTCCCAGCTCCTTCTATCAGCTCTCTCTAGGTAGTTAGAGCATGCAGATTTATTCCTTATAAATTTTAGTTTATGTTCTGAGGGCCAAAAATTGTTTTTTCTCACTCAGTAAAAGTGCTATAAAAAAAACCTGACAGAGAAGTTGCTCGAACAGAGCGCAGCTGTCAGGCACGACTGGCTTACTTCACAATGGCTAGCAAGAGAGATTCGTTCCTTCTAAGGGGAAAACAGCATTTTTCCATTAAGTGAACTCTTGTATAATACAGCAGCATATCTCTGCTTCTTAGAGTCTACGCAACGCTTGCTATCCCTGTTTCCAAGTTGTTTACTTTCTCTCAAATCCTCAACTTGGCAGAGCTTGTGAACAGGCTGCCACTCTGCAGAGCACAGTTCCACAAATATGAAAGAAAGAAGCAATTCTAAAGGAAGCACATCTGAAAGAAGTAAGATAAAATAGTGATGGCACGATTATTTTTATTTTATCAAGTTGCTGTAAAACTGCCAAGCCCAGAAGCCTACCATTTTAGCTCTGTTCTGAAAAAGACATAAAGCAAGCTAGTCCCCCTCCCTGCTCCTCCTTTAAAAAAAAAGTTCAAATGCTTCTGAATCACAACACTTGTAAATCCTGAAATAGAGAGAATGAAGTAGACCATAAAGCATTATTACTTTTACTTAAACGGAGAAAGATTTGTGTTAGACATATATACGAAAGCAGTTAAAGAAAAAACAATCAGAATTCAGAAGTACCAAGAGCCTTGTTCTCGCTGAGACCTGCCTGCCTTGTCCCATCACCTCACAGGCAGGCTGCTGAACGGAAAAACAAAATTGGCAGATACGGATCATAGGAATCCCATACCATAGCAAAGGTTTTACGGATCTTGAGAAACGATCCTTAATGTTCAAAACCAAATCTGGAAGCAAAAAATTCTAACATGCACATGACAGAGGATCACTGTAAATACCAAGTTTTCCTATAGCAAAAAGTGGAAGAAAAGTGCAAGGAAAAGACAATGAAATGAGAATGGACAAACAACTTTATCATTCATCTTTGACTAGAGAACGTGCACTTTTCAGAAAAGGAAAAAGAAACCACAAAATTTTCTAAAAGGCTTAAGTAATAGCATTCTCAAAACAAAACAAGCCACCAGTTGTAGACCAGGTTTTTCCACAAAACAATGACACACAAAATCGTAAGTAACACTTCCATACTTTGACTTATTTGTATAAAGTTAGCAAACAGAAGCAGCATGCTTACGCATTTCTGTCAGGATGTTTACATCAATTAAGTGCACGGCCCACCACTGACATACCTGCTAAAAATGACCCTTTGGTCCATGGAATGCTCGCTAAGCAGTGACATATGTGTGAAGTGACAGACAGCAAAATACATAAAAATACACACAAAAGGCTGCATGCTTATTAAAAGCATCCTGCACTGTGTGTTGATCCATCAGTACTGGCTATCATCCTGATGAAAAGCCATCACAAACCAACGTAAATGTAAGATGTACACCTCAGCTGCAGGGCAGACAATGTGCTCCTTACACTTCCCACTCTACCTGGTCAGTGCTGCTACACGTTCAACCTGGGTTTCTTTCCCAGTAAAACCAGGGACTGGAGGCTCATAGCCCAGAGTCTGCTTGCACAGAAATACCTGGAAAGCTGTTCAAGATCCTCTAGCAAACATAAGTTCCCTATTAAACAGAGAGACTAAAGAAGACTGTATGATCTGAACCACACAGCCAAGAACCACAGCAATATGGAGAGTAAAAATGCGAGTATAGAATATTGCCAGATAAACTACCCAGTACTAAAAAAGTCCTCATACCGTAAATACTTACGGAATTGTTAGGACTTCAGATTAGGACGATACTGCCCTGAACACCTTGAACCGTAAAAACGAGCACCTTGTGCTACTCTTGGCCATTGCAGTAACTGACTGTGGGCACCTCGGGAGAGGAAGCTTCCACGAGTGGTGGCAACTTGACTATTTAATGTGAATCTTTGCTCAGCAGTGTACAGGAATTCAGAATAAAATCCTGAGGAAGAACAGTAGCACAAAGAGAGAGCATTGCAAGTACAACATAAAGCACGATTTCTCCCTACGTTCATAGTTTGCACCATCGGTATTGCAGCCATACGGTGAAATTCACCACATGACAAAGTACTGGGCTACTGGTGAAAATTTATGGATTTAAAAACGAAGCGGTAGAATACGCATCTTTTCAGGGGTGATCAATTCTACTACAAAGACCAACCACTGTCGTAGTGTTTGCAACATTAATTCCTTTCTAGGTCTGAGCCTCTTCTAGTATCTGTTAGAGTTAGAACAGCAGCATAATGCACAACAAATATTTTTATTATCCTTGTGGGATATTTGGAAAAGCACAGAGACATGTCAAAACAAAGGCAAAATGTAATGTTTCAGTCATCATTTTCCAAACTACAGTCTTGGTCTGTAGCACCAACATCTACTATCTGGAACCTGGCATTCTTTTCTAATGGCATTTTCGCCTAATTTAACTTCATAAACAAACAAATCGATTAGAATCGGTTTGCAAAATTTGTATACATAACAGCATGGAAGAATGCTGTAGGCACCTTCAAATGAAGAAGTTCATACATAGGAAGAACGATATACACCCAAAAACTACCTTTCACCATCAAAGCAGAGTTAGTTGCTAAACAAAAATATTTTCATTTCTAAGAGAAAACAAATGCTGTATTATACAAATCTATTTAAAGCATCTTCAGAGTTAGCACATACGTTATGTTGTTCATCTGTGTCCTTGAGTTACAAGCAGGCAGACTGCAGGCTGGACGCCCCATTTTCAGTGGCAGGCCGCTATCTTTTTGAGACCTCCTTTAATTTTTCTCCCACTGTCACAAAAGACTCATGCTGCTGGAAGATGACAGTGGCAGGCTCAGTCAGATGGACAGAAATGGCTTGGAATCACATGGCATGAAAAATCAGTAACTGTTCCTGCTTTGCAGGAATACGAGACGGGAGAACAAGCGACACAGAAGAAAGAGATCTGCAAGAAGGTCTTATTCGTTGAACTAACTGTGAGAGGACATACCTGCTTCCCTACACATTGTACAGACGCTTGGATGTAAATCGGGAGACACATGCAAAGGAGCCATGTGGCCTGGCTGGACTCTGACACTCCCAGCGCAGCATCAGAAGCTGTGATCAAAAGCTATCAGAATAGGCAAAATCTCTACAACATCGTTTTTAGTTGTGGGGTTTGTTTGTGGTGGTGGTTTTGTTTTATTTTTAAACTTGCTCCCTATTTTGCAGTCCCTTTTAGCTTAAGGCAACCAATAAACTATTAACAAGTACCACCTTATAGCTTTGCTTGCCAGTAGGCCCACGAGGCACAGCTCGAGAAGTGACCGTCTTCAAGGCCAGCGCTGCTCTGGGTTAGAAGAGCTCAACAGAGGCACTGTCAGCAGCGCGCAGCGCCCGCCCGCGCTGAGTGGGCGCCTGTCTCCTTGCAATAATTAATACACACACTGTAAATGGTGAATATAATGTGATAATCTTCCCTTATTTGCCTCGTTATTCGTTGGATGCTTTCTCAAAGGCAGATGGAGAGAACAGTGGTGTTAATCTCATTTGGGCTTTGAATGGATACATAATATCCATTACTGTATAGCCATCGGGGCACCAAGTTGCTTTATATGCAGTTAATTTGCAGCCAAAAAATTATTCAGTCCATAAAATATCCTTCAAGAAAAACAACTTATTTCATAGCTGAGAAACTGACTGAGAGGGTAAGTGACCTGGCACCAGCAACCCAGAGCCACCGTCACCACTATGGATACACAACAACAGCGATATAACTGAATGGACTGGTGAAACACCTCTTTTCAGTTAACTAAATCCAGTCAAAAACTATTTTCAACATTGAAGACATATGAACTATGGTTTGGTCAGCGTGCACTGGGGGCCCTAGCAGCACTCGTGGATAATTTGTCCCTCTTACCTGAAAGCTAATACTAGGTTTCAGTCTTCTTCCATCATGATCAATAGTAAAACGTTCAGCATTAAAGAACCACGACCAGGATGGACATCCCCGGTTGAGCAGCTCACCTAACGCACCTAGCGCTACCTTCTGTAATCCCCCGTGACCAGACTTTATGGCAGCGCCTGTGTTTCCTACAGAGGAAAATAAAAATTTGCTTTGCTAATTCATCAGGAGGGAAGGCTTAACATCCTTAAACATGTTGTAAATGTTCTTATTAAACATTGGATAAGTTTATAGCAAACAACCAACCCCCCATGCCACCAAATAAAAATATCACCAAGAAAGCGGTTAAAAGTTTCTTAAAAGCAATGTGGGAAAGAAAAGCCTCAGGAGATTAACGGACAGTTGAACGTCCAACACTTCCAAAAGCTTTCCCTCAAACACTCACTCTTCAAAGGCCCACTGAAGATGATCCCATTTTCAAGGCTTAAACATAACACCAGAAAGCTTTTATTATGTTCATGCTTTCCAAAAGCTTTTCAGACCACTCCTGTTCTGAGACGCATAAACATGTCCACCAGCTGCAGTAGCGAAGAGGATGGATCTGTTCCTGTGCACAGCTCCCACCTTACATCACAGCTAACCGCTCTGCGAGTGACAGCGAACTGGACACTGGAAAAATGGACACCTCGATGAATCACACCTCATTTATGTTTTCTGTTTTAAGATTTATGCACGTTGAACGCAGCTCAGAGCAAGTAAGTTACAGTCCAATGCAACTTAATGATTTTGTTACTCCTTGCTTTCTCCTAAATAACGGGGACATCTCCGCTTTCTTGCCAAATGGCAGCGATGGCAGAAGAAATACTGTGGGGAGGAAAGCCGTTCTGAGCATCCTGATAGATAACAGGGCACCTCGAAGATCTCATCTACATTTTCTGAAAGCGGGTCTGTGGTGATTTACTTGGACACTGACAGGTCTTTTGGCATCTCACAAGATGAAGGAGCAGCTGTCTACCTGCCCTTTTTAAACAATGTCAATGGATATTTCACTACTGAGTACCCCATCTCCTCCAACTCAGCGTATGGCAACGGAGAATAAATCAACGGCCTGCACCGAGCAGTACATCTCCCTTCTGTAGCTCCACCACGATGCACACTGACAGGATGCTTTCTGGGGTTACCTGTTTCCACGTGCACTGGACTGGATTTTCAGGTGATGCCCTACAGCTGAGCTCCCCGCTCCTGTTACCAATTCTTTCCTCATTGACCCCCCTGTTCAATTCTGTACTAACAGCTCTGATACGTCAGAAGCAAGAGGACAGAAAAGATTTAACAATGTGAGCAAAGAAATGAGGCAGACAACATTGCTGTCATGGTGGACAAAAAAAGGAAAATACGTTCTTCAAAGTCTCGGTGAGCAAGAAAGAATTTAAATGTTTCAAGGTAGTAAAGACCTGAAACCTTTACTGTCTCCTAATTTTCCACTCAGCAGCTGTAACATTTGGGTTCTGAAAATACACAGAACAATCTGACAAACACAAAAGTGCCCGTCCTCAGAGATACAGCCCCCAAAGCGACTGGCTCTCTGCTTCCATACGTCTAAATGCCTGAAAAACACTGAGTAAACAGTACGGAAACTTGTTTGTAGAGTTCTCATTTATTTTAATTAACTCATAAGAGAACTGTAGCTTTGTTCAAATTGAGAGTTTTTAATCATAGAATCATGAGTCGGTCTGGAAAACAGACAGATAAACTTAAATGAAATGAGATTTTTTTTTTTCTCCCCTTTGTAATGGTCTCCCCTGCTGAAATCAATAGTAAATTCAGAGCTCACAACTCTGATATCCTGCTTTTTTTCCTTATTTTCTCTAAGCGACTTTTCAGCTACAACAGCTACTAAACTTCTAACGCTCATATGCTATGGCAAAACCAGATGTTGAAGAAATATGCATTTTTTTATATATATACATAAATCAAATGTACCAAGATATTACCAGATTAATAAAAATCGAGTTCTACCTGTTGACCAGGTTATCTAAGCAACCCTGCTCTGCTGCAGAACAAGTCTTTATTTAGATTTTAATTAATTTTTTTCAGCAAACATCTCTCCATTAAACCTCACTTTTTAAATTTACGTATTGTATTTACATATGTAAGTATGTACATATGTAAATTTTAAATTTACATATTACACAAATACTCCCAGTGGCCTAATACAGCCACAACATATGCTGATACACTGTTTTATATATGGCATGTCGGTATTCTTCTATTCCGTATTAAATGGAATCATCAGGGGAAAAGATCACTATAAAGGAAATGGTTAATGCCCACCTCCAACCAATGAATTGCCTTTCCATTAAGTTACCTTCCACAACTGTATCCTCATTTCTGGATACATTATTTGCATAGAATGTCAGAAATATAGATTATAACATTAAAACATAGCTTAAATGAACATTGTTGCTATCTGTGAGAAACCAAGTTTGTGCCTTTCGGCAGGCAGGCACTGCACTAGCTGCTGCTGGAAAGAGTAAATGAGAGTATCTATTATAATTATTTTCAAAGTGCAAAAATTAGCGTTTTCCTAAGTTTCTTAACAAAATACTTTCTCATTCCTGTTGGTACTCAAATGAGACCAAAACAACTGTCTGCTTCCAGTTGGATTCCAGTTTGCGAGGCCTCAATTTTAAGAGACAAAAAAATCAGGTTTTAAGATTGGAGTGTTCAAAAACAGTTCAGGTATTTATGTAGGCAACTCTAATTGCATTCAGAATCCTTACATCCTCTACACTGATCCGGATAATAATATTTTGTTTTTAATTTACCGAGTCTTTTGTGTCAGAACTCAGGTTTCCAATTGAAGTTCCATTAAATAAGAAATAAACTTGAGGCCTGCGTAAATTTATTAAGGCACCAAATGAAATGGGAGTATTTTGAGCACACAGATTCTAACTACTAAGTAAAACCAGGGTATAACTAGACTGAAGAAACCTGTTTAGGTGACTGGTTTGTATCTAAGCCAAAGACTCCGAGTCAGAAATAAAGCTTCCCTTTCATTCTGACTTCCGCTGATTTCAAATCCTAAGGGCTGAAGCTGTGAGCTAAGTAACCAGAGCACACCAGGACTTTATGAAAAGTAATTCCGTTGCCATGAACTGTGGGAACAAAGCAGGCACAAAATTATTATTAGTTGCTTCTCTTAAATATTTAACCATGGCTGTTAATACTTCCTCCTCACGTAAAAAACACTGTTTATAGTTTTAAAAAAAGGAAATAGTTTTTCCTTTTGACAGTTTTTTTAAACAAGAGAAAAACACAAGCCACGCCGCAGTAGAATTGAGGTCTAAGTCGCTTAAACCGTATGTATTAGAAGTGTAGTAGCGAACGCGGCCAGCTATCTGTTACTGGCTGCTCTTCACCTCTATGCCGGAGGTGGTCTCGCTCCATCCCTTCCCAGCACGGCAGGCGAGAGGAGCAAGGTGAATTGCCACCTCTGACAGAGGGGGCTTGGAGACTTTTCTCTCCAGGAGTCTCTCTCTCTCTCTCTCTCTCACATATTGAAGGGAAAGCGTAGCTGCAGATTAGGGTACACAACTGAACAAAAGAACAAAAAGCACTGCACATGGTTCTGCCTGCAGTTGCTGGGCATTTAGAGGGAATGAGAATTACATGACTTGATTTACTTTACAAAAACTGATTAGTAAAACCCCCTGTGGATTTCTTAACTATACTGTGGAGGGATACAAGATTAGTGTAGCAATTCCCATCATCAAACGTATTTACTGTTAAAATATTGGATTAGTGATGTTGTTATCCACTGTTCCAAGATTATAAAGTGATTCTTTAAAATTGAGCAGAAAAATACTGCACTCTATCATTTGTAATTAGATTTCAGTCTGCGTGTTTTTGCCTTTCCCCAAAAAGTAATTCTGCGTCAGAAAAAAAAATTTTAAAAAGAGGAAAGGACTGTGCTCCGTACACAAAGAGAAAACAAAACTATAGATGCAAAAGAGTAAGCAAATTAGTTTCCTCTTTTGCTTTTGAGACGCAAATGGTTGTGCTTGGCCCGTATCTTACTACTCCTGCTTGTCACGCTCATTGCTGTGGCAATACACCACCCTTACACCAGGTGGAAATAAAGCCATGCTAGTGCTGGATGTTGCTTATTTGTAAGACACACATGAATGCCCACTACCTGAGCCTGACAAGCCTCAGTCCTTGGATATTTAACCCTCACAGAGAACTTCGAGGAGAGCTGTAAACCTCCAGGGTCATCACTGTCCGCGTTTCCAGTGACAACATGGACTGTGAAGGAGAAACAGCATGAGGAATAGAGGGGATAAATTAATGCCTTCATTAAAGTAATTATGCTACATTTGGGCCAGGAAAATTAATGCAACTGTACTCTGGCTTTTTAGCCATTACCTTAAGTGAGTAAGAGCACCTGGAGCTATTACAATTAATAAACAAATAAAAAGCTACAGTGCTAATAACACCTTCTCACATTTTATCCTGTCAAACATCTCTAGGAATCACTTACATGCAGTGTTTCACACAAACATAGAATAGATAGTGATGTACAAGTCACAAGAAAAAAAAAAAACAAAAAAGTTTTAAGTCAGAAATACTCTGCAACTGAAGCAGGGGATTTTTGCTCTATCTGCCACGCTATTTGACCTTCGATTTGTCACTACTGCAGTTTTAAGCTACATAACTTCAATCATTGCTCTTTTCCTTATTCTCTCCTTCTAGATTTATCCTCCTAGTAAGTTGGAAGAATAAAGCAATTTGTTTCTCAATCAGAATCATCATAATCAATATTATTTCATGCTGTTACAACACAAATTTCAGATTTTAAGATAGCATCAGCAACTTCAAAAATTTAAGCAGTCACTGATTAGTCTGATCTTAAATTATCCTGGTTTTAACTGACCATAAAAATAGAGGCTGTAAATATGTAATCTTAACTGTGGTAGCTCTAACAGCCTTGACAGGGTTCATCAGCTAAATGTTTAATCAGGCAAAGCAGCAAAAAACAACCACAGGAATACATGATATTTAGCATTTAAATAAAGCTTGTAAGCCAATGACAAGTCTATTTGGGCAACTACCACCACACATGTTCCTTATCTGCAAAGGTCTCGTCCTGAATTTATCAGAACAAGTCTCTCATACTTTATTTTCCAGGCGGTAACATCAGTTTCCACTCACTGAGCTCACAGAAAAAGACACAGAAAACTGCAAGTTAAAAGGCATGGCCATGAAAAAGAATTCCCACATTGGCAGTGTCATATTGCTCTAGGAACTTATTAAATCACAGCCAAAAAAGCAAAAAACAAAACCAAGAAAATCCATCTCAGAATAGGAAACGAGCCTGACCAAGCACTACAGGGTTTTTTTCACGCGTGTGTGTGTGTGTGTAATTGAACAGTTCAGTTTCAGAATTTTCAGCTACCTGGCTGCTTCTAAGATGACGCCTTGAACAAATAAGGCAAATGAGAGCCACGACAGAACAGGAGACATAAAGCCTTTCCTCCCTCTGCACAAAAAGCACCGTTTCTTGCTTCCCCCAGACTATAACCTCTGTGTGAAATTGCCTGACCGCTAATAGGTACCAGCTTCTCACCTCGTGGCATCAGGGGCCAGATGTGGTACTTTCTGCTTCATTGACTCTTTGGCCCTGCACACTGGAACTGTGCTCTCAGCTATTTCGTTCACTCTCTCTGTTGATAAAACGCATCCCACAGCAGCTCGCAACGTTGAACAGCAGTAAGTAGCCCAAGACCGTGTAATGATTTTTTATTGTTATGGCTAAGTAGACCAAAGTAGTGAGTCTCTCCCCTTGGGGATGGGGGGGTGCAGATGGGACACACAAAAAAAAACTTCCATGTAAATAACACCTTCTTGCAAATAGGTGTTGCTTTTACTCACGGTTCATTCTAGCAGCTTTTAAATAAATTCCTCCTCCTCTTAGAGTTGGGAACCATCTGCTTTATGAGCACCATTTGGATCATTTGCCTGTTGCTCATAAAATAGACAAAGCTTTTATCCATGCCATGAATTTTTACTCACTTTATACAAAATATCTAAGGAGGGATTTGCAGGGGCCAGAATTACATCCATGAAAGAACTAACAACTAATTTAATTTTCTGCTACAATAATGGTTCCAGCAGTTTTTGATTTTGTTGATTACATTTCTTCTCTCCACAAAGCAAAAAAAGCATATTGGTGTTAGCTTATTTGTATGTATTTTTTTAACAAGCAGATACTCCCCCACTCCCCCCCCCCAAAAAAAAAATGGATAAGAATGACAAAAACATTTCACAAATTTTAATCCTTGTAGTTACTAAATAAAGCAGTGGCAAACGCAGCTTTCAGAAGTGATCAGATAACACGGTGGTGGTCTGTGCACAGGAAGAACACTGATTCTTGTCAGCACTGGGACAGCCCACCAGAGGATTTCCTCAACAGCGCTGCTGGCAGCAGTCACACAAAGCCCCTCTCGCAAAAGCTCACCTGTCACCCACGTTCGTGCACCAGAGCCCCCCCCTAAATGACAGTCACAGCATCAAGCTGCTTCATCTCCTCTCACAACTCAGAAGCCAAAATTCTCTCTTCTGTGCCAACAAACTGAAGCTGAGCCCTAACCCCAAGCTGTCTCCCTGCCTGTTCTGCAACACATGCTGTAGGCTAGGAAACAGGAGGAGCCTGTTAGACCTCCCTTAATGATTCATTAGCTGTTTAGCAGTAACTGCTGGAACAAAACACTTTCCTCAACAGTTTTGTTCCTGTACATAAGGAGTTACTGTTTATTAGTAACTATGGACCATAGCAAGCTCCTGTGGTCCTGCACATAAACATTATTGATTGCAGACACAGATCAATGCACGCTTAACTGCTGCGATTAGCAGCTGCCTGGATAGAGGCGCTTGGAGGTTTGGCCACGCAGTAGCTGTAAACAGTCAGGGCACACGCTGCACCTGGGAACGTTTTCTTTAGGAAGAAGAGAAGACCCTGTGTTTTGGAAAGCGCAGCTGAAGGGTTTCCCTACCATGCAAGGCTTGCATGCCTACAGGTATCACCATTAACGAAAAGACATTATCAGAAAAGTTGTTCCAGCCTACCTGTGGCTGAGTCCAAGGCTCCAAGGTTGTCTCTTTCAAAGGAGTTTGTGGCCTTCCCATGTCTTTTGTGTGCTTTTAGGAGAGAAAAGCATGCATCAGTTATATGCTCAACCACTCTGTCAGCTTTCAGCATTAATTTCCCTTGTAGGAATAAAATCAGGTACAAAATTCATACAAAACAACGGTAACGTATCATGACTACGTACATTTGCATTAGACTGTAGTTCTGATATTTTCACAGCTAAATAACTTAATTTTTAGAGAGTTGCCTTAACTTTCAAGGCGTGGGGACACACAGCTTCATCTGTGTGTACAGATGAAATCCTCAGACGAAAATATGAAGTGATTTGGCAACAGAGTAAGGGGCAGTGGCAGAATTTCAGAGGGAACTCAACTCTGGTTTCTCTGCCGTTTCCTCCCCAGGCCGTGCTACGTTCAATGAATGCCCTAAAAAAGGACACAGATTGCAGTGGAGCTAACTTAAACAGGTAAATTAAAAGAAATGTTATGGAAAACTTTTTTAAAGTCTGCATTATTTGGGCAGGGGAGCCATGTTTTCAGATGAGAGCCCTTGCCTTTCCTTAATGCTCTTTGGAGCTGGATCCAGAAGACTCTGCACTTAACAGCTTCTTACCTCCTTCACTTCCACTACCTTGGAATAGTTCAAGATCAACCATCCCAAATCAAAAGTCTGTATAATCAAATAGATTAGTCTTCATAGAATTAGACTTGCTGACCGTTCACCCGTCCTTTTTTTAATATTACCAAAACAACCTGCAATTACTCGTTAATGTCTGTAATTGCTCTGCTTCAATAATAAATACGTGAGATTTTTGAGCACTGGGAATGAGCACTGAATAGGATGTTGGCTCCTTTTAATTTTCTCCATATGAATTTCCCAGGGAAGGGACTTCACACATTGCTGCAAAAACACCAACCAGTCTCTCGTATTTTCTTTTCCCTAAATTATTTCTGTCATAAAACATAGGAACAATGACATTCACAAAAAAAAGGTCCACTGCTGAAATACACTGTTTAAGTAGCACTAGGATCTTCCTCCTCCTGAAATACATCTCTAAAATACCAGCCTTTGGATAAGGCCTTTGACAATACGCAATATAAATAGCATCTTACCCAGGTCTCACATCAGAGTGATCTAAACACCCTTGGAGACTGCAAGGGCTGACAAAGGGGAAGAGAGCTACCATTGGATTTTCTGTCGTATGTAGTAAAATATGGCCACTTAAAAAGAATTTATTTTTTTTAAATACAGAATTTGTGGGCAACTTCAGTTAGCATAGAGTGTTCACAGGGCTTATTTCAAAAAAACATCTTATTAAATGGCAATTTTGTTTTGGCAGGTTGGATTGCCTGTAATAACAGATTACAGCCAATCATTTTTACCATTTTTGTTATGTTATATTTTGGGGTAGTAACAGAACACAATTCATTCTTGAAATAGAACAATAAGTGCATTTCAAAAGAAAAAAGAAATAACCACAGATTTAGTAAATGCTAAACAGAGTTAAAATGAATGCATCTGGAAAGGGAAGGTTGTGTTTTTCATACGTTCAAAAGCAAACGTGTTCTACCTTATAATCTACCTTTAAATGTAATAATCAAGCATCAAAGGGACCCAAACACATAGCAAAAGTTATTAAATGTATCAATTGTGGTGCCAAGATACTATAATAATTCCATATGGGGTAACTTGCCAGGAACTGACATTAAAAGTCACACTATTTCTTGAGAAATAGCTTTCCTTGGAACTTCACATTAGTTTTTTGTACAGCATTTGTCCAGTCAGTTATGTTTTAGAGCGGAAAGAAAAAGGAAAAAGCAAGTGCATGAGCACTTGAAGAAAAGGGATGCAGAAGTACACTTAGGTGAGACAATACTTAAGTGTTTGACTAACACTTGAAAACCATGCTCTAAACCTTAGACATGACTTGATGAAGACTCGAACACCTCTTGATGCTGAATTTCTTACAGACTAGCACCTTGTGTTCTTCATTTACTTCCTACGATTTCCACTACTCAGCACCCAAAGAGATCTTTTTTCCCTGCTGAAGACAAGCATCAGAAAGCAGCAACAAAACACAGCAGGAGTGAAAATAGAGCAGATTCTGGAGCAACTACTAGTCAGCAGCCTGCATCCTGGAGCACATGGAAGAAAAAAACCCAGGCAGTAAGTGCTTTCAGCCCCTACAGGCTTTTCACACACAGTGCACATCATCTTTCTAGCTCTCATTCTGTTTTTACAGTGCCATTTCAGAACGGAAGGAATCGAGCTCTAGAAACTAAAGGCCCTAACACGCAGCACAGATCTGGTTTGCCATGGAGAACCTGGGAGTGTTGCATTGCCACTTTCCAGTGGGGAAAAACATCTTCTATGCGAGTTGTGACTACACGCAAGATAGCTTATAACGAACCAGCACTTGTGCTGCTAACTAGTGGCACATCTGCTGCAGCTTCCAACTCAGCGTGCTGCAAAACTCAAGTTGTGAGAGCACCCGTTCCGAACTACGTGCTACTATAGCGGTTGTGCTTCCAGCACACAAGCTCCCTACTTACAGCTCGCTGAGATACACGCACATTCTTAACGGATCATATAAGCAGCACTTACTCACTAGTTCTCTTTGCTCTTTTTTAAGGACAATCCTCCCAGGAGCTTCCTTCTTCCAGCACAAATAAAGAAGCTCTTACTAAAAGTGGGAAGTTTTTGGAAGACTTTATCCGTCCGTTTTGCTTAGAGCATCTTCCCACAGCCTTCTGCAGCTTCTACAATTCCTCTAAAGAAACCATGGAATATGCCCACAGTCTTTTGTTTATGTTCGCTCCACTTCCTCAATTTGACATTTAAGTTTCACAGATAGAAGAAAATTGTACTCATAATGAGATAAAGATGGAATGATTTCAACCTGGATATTACATTATGGTTTCAGCAGCACCATTAAAGCTCCCTTAGCTCTTGTACACGCGCTGATTACGATTTCTCTAGCAGGCAGGCTTGACTTCTGGAATAAATTAGGTTCCTTTCATGCCTGATGAACCACCTGTCACTTCTGTTACAGCCAACTAGCATTGCACAAGCACGGGGCATATCCAGACAACTGATTCAGTTCCTACCATTCATCCTTCTTACGATCTCTTACTCTGAGACCCCTCCCTCCTCCTCAGTCGAGGGAGACTCATTTTGCTTCACATCATTACCTGACACCCCATATCACTGCCCTGGTACGGGCACTGGGGAAGGCAAAAAAAGGACAGGAAACCACATAAGGTCAAGACTCTCCATAAACGTTTCCTTTATCACAGTGTCTCGGTAATCCTTTTTGCCCACCGGGAAACACACTACTGCCCTATCAACTGTCCTCCAAGGCCAGGCAATCCTGTCTATCCAAAGAAAGTCCTATTTTCAATGAGACAGTATGAAAGAAGTTTTACTTTGCTGACTTATCATACCGCCAGTCACATCAGTCTTCCACCCGACCACCTAGAAATTACCCTGATCAATTATGTTAGCAATCAATGAAGTCCAGCATAATGGCCAGGTAGTAAAAAGATTGCGCACAAAATATTTTGCTGATATTTGGAATTCTCTATCTAGTTGTAACAGCAAAAGAAAGCTTTAATATTTAATCCAAGTAGTTGTTAAATCTTTTTTTTTTTTTAATGGAAAAAAATTCATCCAGAATATTTCCTGTTGTCTATTAGGAACAACAAGTTAACAAACATATAACTACTTCTGACAGCTTAACAGGTAATAGCCAGGCTTCCAAAATCTAGCAGAGAAAGTAAATTGTGAACTAGATTTTAAAGGTTCCTAAAGTCATCATTTTAAGTCAGACTTCATTTTTATCTTTAAGATGTCACACTGGTGGTCCCCCACTCTGAAATACGAGGGGGAAACCTCTTGTGCACCTGGGATAGCTCAAACTAATCTTACAGCTGCTCATGCACAGAAGATCTCCTCCTGACGGCGTCTCCTCGCTACGCTGCTCAGCTCCCAGTGTCTGTACAGGTGAGGCTGATCCACAACAACACACTGCTAATTTGCTCAACCTATTTTCTCCATCAGACTCAACTCATTCTCTCTCTGCCCTACGGCACTAGTCCAGCTCACCCTGTCTAGGATCCTGCCCTGCCAGTCTCCTGTGTAGGTCAGGAAGGTGGGATGCAGGTGACTGAGGAAGAGGGATGCCCCATTCCCTGCGATGCTCACCGACAGCCACCTGCAGAGCTCTCCCTTTTCCTGCTCCGTCACCACAGTGCATCGCACTAGAAGCGGCAACCAGAGGAAGCTGCCACGTTCAGCTGCACGTGCAAACAGGACCCTGCGCTCTGCCTCTGCTGAAACCAGCTCGAGCTGCGCCCCGGCCGCAGGGCCTGCCATATCCCTGCGCTTCCTAGAGCCAGGACTCCTGAGCTGCCATGCAGCCACCTCTAACACAAAATACATACTCTAGAATTGTGGGAAAGTCCTTCCCTTTTTGCTGTAAAGAAGTTATATTATGTTCAATTGGTTGGCCTCAGCTTCATGAGTTGCAGTTTTAAAATAATCACAAAAATTTCTAGTAAGCTGACCCATGGATATGACTAATTTTTCAATGACTATCATTTTTCCAGGCTGCAAAGGAAATTCGTTCTGGCCCTCAAAATTTTTATTCTAATACTAACTACTGGATCTGTTCAGCTAGGCGTTATCTCCTTTTCATCCTGCTTCCCCGTTGACAGTTTCTTGCTTTTCTTCAAAGCAAATCTGGATTTATTATAGTTTAAAAAAAGAAAAAGTTACAACACAACAATTTTGGTTTATGTATTTTGATTTCTGGAAAAGCCCTAAAATTATCTAGATGTATACTACCACCAATAAGTCTAATGGTTATTGATTGCTGTGAGAAGCAAAACCAGACTGAAATTCAAAGATAATATGATACATTTTTCTCTGGTGCCTTACGAAATTGCTAGAGCAGCATTAAGATTGTCTGACTCAAAGTGTTCCACTCCCGCACTTTACGGGGGGTGGGGGAAGTGCTTTATGAAACTGTCTTTCAAGCTGAAATCTTGTATGGCTTGAAGTGAGATTTAGGAAACAAACAGCAAAAGAATTTTGCAAGGAGTATATTAGCTATGTTGCATTATCAAAGTCTGGCTGGGATCGAATGTCTTTATTTGGGGCAGATTTTGTCCTTTCTAGTTATGCTTAGAGTATATGGCCAAAAGCTACGTTTTTAGACGCAACTGCAGACGAGACTATTTTTCTGTCCCACACTGTAATCGGGAAGTCACGTATACTAATTTCACTGTCCAGGTAGAACATCTTTATTATCACGCTGAGACACAGAAACGCTGTAAGCCTGAGAAGGAGATTATCTCCCTTAACAATGTCTCCTCCTTGCCTGTAAGTTGATTTCAGGTAATTGGATTCCTGCAGTCCTCTCCTTCAGCCGCCTAAGACCCTTCACGTAAAAAGTGAACAGAAGGGTTAATTTACATCGAAGTATAATTTTACGTAACAGATTGCTATAACAAATTATTTTGTTCCATGTTTCCAAGGTTTATATAAACACGCAAACAAATCTGTATGACATGGAAGTATATGGGAAAGCCACGGGACAGCTCAAATGAAGATGCTGGCAGTGATTCATATGGGAGGGTTTTGCTTTGTGTTTGAGAAGCACATTAGGTCTGCCTTTTGCCAAAGAACAAAAAGACAATTTAGAACTCACAGATAAAAACCCCTTTGTGGAGGCATCGGCAAAGAACACACAGTCTAGAGCCCTGAAACGTGATTTAGGAAGGACGGGAACGATCGACTTTCCACAAACAGCAACGTGGAACCACCCCCGACACAACTTCTACGCTGTTTTGGCTGCAACAATTGCAGCTCCATTTCTGAAAGTATCAAAACGCCTTGTGATGTTGCTGTATGTCCTCCCAGTGATTCCTTGGCCTCAAAAGCCACAATTTAACCCAGCAAGTCTCTAATGGTTCTGCCAACAGGCAGCTTTTATCTCGCAATTACCTCTTCAAAGATGCAATAAATCACCTAGTGCATATACAGCCAGACAGCAATTATAAGGGCATGATTTCCAGAGGTGCTGCACACCCACAGCCTCCATCATTTACAGCTGGTATACTATTCCTGTAGAAAAATCATCCCTTCGCTTACTTCCTTCCTTCTTTTGTTCCAATATATCTATGAGTAAAGCGGGTGCCTGGCAGGAGACTGAGCAATGGAAGGTAAGGGCAGCGTGGGGGTCGTATGACTGACTACAGCATACTAGGAAAGCTCAGAGGTTTAACAAAGCCTGACATGAGATTTGCCAGATGGTTCTGTACCGGATTGTAAAACTTTAAACTAATCTTCATTTAAGAGTTTTAAGGGCTGTATCCCTCTTATAAAGCCTCTTGCTCTTTTGCCTGGTTGATTCTGGTAAATTATAGATCAGACTTTAGAAAACTGCTTCCATGAACAGCGGCTCCTTAAATCTCAGCTAAACTGAGCAAGAAGATTACATGTTATTATGATGTAGCACAGCAGGATTTTTGTACAGCAAACATAATGATGTAGAGAAGGATAAAACTATCATTCCGTGCAAGGAGGTCATCCACAGAAGAACAATGCTTTTTATACTGCTAGCAAATCCATCCACACATCGCGAGTCTTCGCACGCGAATTCTTTTTCTTAGTGGTTCTGTAAAGAAACCCAGCCATAAGCAAATCCCGTACCTGTATTTCAAGATTCAATGATCAAACATCTTACAGGAAAGGAGACGTCATTCAGAAGAAATTATTCCAAACGTTAGTAGAAAAAGTCTCTATTTCAAGGGCAATTTTAGGATAAATGCATCCTATTGGTTTTATGCAAGGAGAAAGGATTTCCTCTGAATCCCCAGTGAAATGTCAGATACTGTATGCGGTATTAAAAATTAAAACACTCACTGATCTTACAAGTGCACCTATATACTTTTAATTTTAAACCAAATACAGCCACATGGAAAAGGACAAAGGAAAGTCAGGATACTAAGAGGTAGAAATTCTTTCCACCTGCTGTCAGTACTTCTGATCTTACACAGGATCTTCACAGTTGAAATGACAGTAGAGGGAATTTATAGATTCCAGGCACTAAATGAAAAGTTGAAGTAGGAACAATGCAGGATTGTCCTGGTTTGAGCTAGGACAGAACCAGGTTTCATTTAAGTAATCTAGTAATAAAACCGAGCGCTTGGTAATCAGCAACCGCAAAAATTTCAAGGATCAAGAGACTGAGACCACCAAGTTCCGAGACTTGATACAGTCATTTGACACTAAAATTGCGACCTAACAACCTTTTGAAAAGGTGACACAAACATTTAAGTCTGTTCAGCTTTAAGTCAGCAGCCTGTTGAATTTGCTCTAATTTTCTTTTTCTGTACATGATTTTGAATGCAATGCAGTAATGTCAAATGACCTCCCTCTTCCCTCTCGTTTTAATTGAAACATTATTTCCTGCACATGAAAGCTTTTGACTTAAAAGCAATCAGGTGTGATATTCACAGCTCTGGTCTTTTCAAAATGTCATGCACAGGAATTATACGGATTTATCCTAAAGCTCTCTGTAAGAACATCAGCACTTTAGAATGCCTAAGAAAATGCCTATCTGTGAGAATATGCTTCTCTACACTTTCTTGTTCAACTGATTTTATTACATTTAAGACCGACCCAAATTCTGCATTACACTTCTATTTTATCTTGCACATCGCTGCTAACATTCTTAAACAAGCCTCCCAGATTTCAGAAATGATAAAAATTCCTTAATTGATGCATAGTTAAATTCCTTCTGATATAAGAACAGAGGCATTCCCACAAATTCACATAATCCTAAAGGAGCAAAATTACTTCCAATTTTGATAAACACAGATTTTATATTTTTTTTACGTTTGTATATTTAAAAATCTTAGTGGTAATAGCTGATAAAATATGCTCGTACTACATGTTCTGACTTGAAAGTATTTACATATATAAAACTAATGTGACATTATATGCTACGGTATTCTTACATCAAGTGAAAGGGGAAAAAAAAAAAGAACATGATATCAAACAGCTTGTTTTAGTTGCCTGAGCTCTCCTTAGCTTTTAAAGAATGAATATAAATGTACACAAATCCATTTTGTGACTCAGATATAAAGCATCATGTTAAAAATGTAGTACATGGTAGCAAAACTATGAATTTTTATATTCCTGCATATTTTCCTCTGGAGTTGTTAAAATTCACATTCCTTGTTATATCCCGTCATAAAAATAGTTTCTCTTTCTGTAGGTTATTCAGGAAAACTAGCATAGCCTCCACCAGCATCCACCTTGTCCAAACAGGGTTTCTTCTAGGGCTTGTCATCTTTCTCTAAGTTACTCTTTACAGAAATCCAGCTTCTTATAATGAACATTTGCAATTTAAATTGCTCGCTCTCTCTGAGCATTAAGCCTGAATTGGATAAAGGCGTTAAAAGCTAAGGCTTCCTAGCTTTTTTTACTTTACTAATCAAGCAAACTAAAATTATATTATCGGAGTCGGCCAGGAGTAGCCCGGACCTGGCTGGTGGAGAAAGGCCTGAACGGGAATCTCACACGCCGATTATAGCCAGGAGAGAAGGCTGACAAACTCCTATACTTTAAGCTTTGAAGTGTGGCAGAACTAAGGAAAATGTGCCACCTTAAATTAGATTTTTCCAGAAAGTTGATAAATAGGCTTACTCATAAAGAGCAGCAAGCCTAATCTGCAATTCTCCTGACATTAGAGACAACATGATCTATAGAAGCCTTGTTGGATCATCAGTTCTTTTCATTTGATGTCATCCTATTTATATTCTTTATCCCCAGCTGTGACTATTTGTCTTATAAAGTATGTTTGATTTTTCTAGTGCATATTATAGTTCTTAGTATGTGAAGTAAAATAAAAAGTCAGATTGTTCTTCAGGTGGCAAGAGTTTGTCCAGAACAGGCACTTGTACCGTAAATAATCCCTCAAGAGAGGAAGAAGTATGTTTGGAAATAACTTTTCATCTCTTATCAAGTCTCCGAGTAAATTATTCGGCATGTAGCCTAACCTACGGCACAGAATTCAGATTGAACACAAACAGCCTAACTTGTAAAATAGAGAGGAACAGGGAAATGCATGCAGGAGTCACCACAGGTAAGCATAGGTAAGAGCAGCTCTATCTATGCTCTAAGCCAGGTTGATTCAAGGGAGATCCATCGTCCTGCTTAAGCCAAGAATGTCTGTGGGCTGTATCGGCACAACTGTGAAAAACATGAGAGCTGTTTATAAACATAGACATATGTAATCCCATTCTCCTGTCATTTGTTACTTTATGTGTGGTCAGGATAGAGTCTGAAACCTCAATATTATTACAGTAAAATCCATTTAACATTGTATTTCATTCTTGTTTACCAAAAGAAACTGGTGCCCATCTGTCTCCCTGCAGCTTCTTTCCTTTCCTTGGACAACCATGCACGTCAGCTTTCCATCATGGAAAACGATATGAAAATACCTATTTACTTATTTCAGTAGGAAAACTGCTATCCACAGGCATCCACAAAGTCCCGTCACATTTCCCCTATTACTCATATGTTATCCCAACCTTATGTTCACTCTACATCAGGAACCCCTTCTAAAGTTACAGAAAAAAAATCCTACCTTGATATCATACGTTCAGCTGTACTAATAGGGTTTGCTGTCAAAGGAATAGTGACTCTATTCCAGGAAAAATTATAAAATTCTAACTTTTTTTTTCAGCTAAACATAATAGATAACAACATTACAAAATTATTTCTCTCAATGACCTACATAAATCTGCCTGCTATGCTGCCTTTCTGGAAGGAGGGAACCTACAACTCATCGGAAGCCTCAGTGAGCTGGGGACATCACCTGGGGAGGCTGCGCTGAAGCAAGAGGTTTTGGAAGTCCTGAGGGATTTCTCAAGAAACAAGCCACTGAGGCCACGATACAACACTGCCAGAATTTCACTGATACTTACCTGCCCCCATATTTATGGTATGATCATATGCCTGGGACACAGTGCTAGGAATGCAAACCAGGCAGGCTCAGAAGAATTCTCAGTGGGGTTTGAGTTGGGGGGTTTTGAGATTTTTTGTTTAAGCTCGGGGAGGCGGTTGGCTAGGGTTTTTTTTGTTTTGTGGGTGTGTGTTTTTGTATCTACGCAAGTACAAGTAATGGACCCAACCAACAGACTGAAGGAAGTTATCATAAGATAGATACGCTCTCATGATTGTCTAGACATCACGACAAGATTCCTCGGCCCAGACATTGGTACGATGTTAAAACTTCAGTACTTAATACAAGCATTACCTCTGGCGTATCTGCTATCTTATGTCCACACTCTGATCAGAAACATGCTCAGAGCACAGGCATGCAGGGGAGGCAGAGTCCATCTACTCCTGGCGTACCCAGCACCAAGCGTACAACCACACAGCAGCAGCGCGTTGATCAGCACAGATCAGCAATCCACAGGGATTACACAGCCGGTGCTGAAGCCCACTGTACTGCAAAATTTTATTGCTATTGTAACTGAAGACAGTTAGATAAAGTTTAGAAAGTAAAATAATGAACATAAGAAGAAATAAACCCCATGCTCTCCACAGGTTTTACAAACGAAGTGAGAATTAATAATGCAAAGGGATCAGGGCAGATCCAAGTCTTAAATACTGGGTGAGGCAGGAGGAGTATTCCCAAAGTACTGAAGAACACTGACAAGCGGGTGTTACAGTGGTGTTAAGGATGTCTAAACTTAATCCTGCGAGGTGTCTTCAGTTCAGATAAATCAGTTTCTGACTGTCTTCTACCAACTGTATCGTACCTAAGTCCAAGCGCATTCTCACCATCTAATCTAAAGTTTATTTTAACCCTGACACACACTGTTTCTCAAACATGTTTCCTGACACTTTCCATGTCTTCTATTTTATTTTCTGTTATTCATGAATTATTGAATAAGAGATTGCTTTCCCCCTTGGGGTAGGGTGGGGTAAAGAGAAAAAGAAAACCCAGACTATAGTATCTGAAATCAAATCTTCCATAAATACATGTTTAAATTAGTTGATGCAGGTCCCTTTCCGCTAATAATGCCTGCAGTGGAAAACTTTTCAAGCATGGTCTTTCCATTTTAAAAGAACAATAATGAACTGATATTAGCATCCTTCCTCTGGAGGTATCATTTTCCTGATTTTAAAAATGGCAAACTAAAGAGCAAAGTCACTCGCAAAGCAATTTCTAAAGCAACAGAATTTTTATTCCTAATGTCAAAATGAGACACAAAATACCCTCTCTCTGATAAAGATTTGGAAGAAAACTACTGTCAAAGTAATACATTAGAACATTGGTAATAGATTTCATAATGCAGAAGATTAGAATTTGGAAGACACCTTTCAAAACGGATGCATAGTCACACATGTGCTCTCTATCTCTCTCTCTGGTTTCCAGAGCCACTCCAGAATTCAAATAATATTGCAGACATGCTACAGGAGAATGTATTTGATCTTTGTTATGCTTTTTATAAAACCAGTTAAGGAAAACAGTATCACAGGACCTACTATTTCGTACACAGAGCTCTTACACATCTTCAACATTTCTGTTGAAGAAAACAGGAGTTTGCTTATTAGAGGGAGTTGCTTTAATTCTTCCAGAGGATGTATTCCAGGAATCATTTGAGCTTTTAGAAATAGTTAACGAGATAACAATCATTGAAGCATTATTCTGATGGAAGTTGAGGATTTTGCGTATCTCACTTAACATAAGAGATTTGCAAATAAACATTCGGAGCATGTGAAAAGCAATGGCAAAAACATGGCCATTGCTGGATTTCTAAACTATTTACCCTGAATTGCTACTTGTCTTAGACTAAGCACACTTTCAGTGAAATAATACACAGTAGCTACTTTCATTAATCTATTATGAAGGAGATAATTCTGTCCATGTGCAACAGACTAGGAATTATTTCACTTATAAACATTGCGGTAATTGTCTGAAGGGTTACGCAGGTCTTGCATGATCTTCCCTAATATGTCTGATCTATGTATTCCATAAACAGCATTCTGTTATGTCAGGATTATTGCACTGAACCTTCTGGTGTAAATTCAAAATCTTAAGGAATATGAAACACTCTCAATTTACACAATGGTGGCTATTAAAGCTTTTCAGATTATGTTCTTTGGGTTCTTTATTATTCCACTGCCTACACCCTGAAGTAGTACCGCTGAAATGAAATCCCTGAACTCACTCCAAGTAACTTTTATAGGGGCAATAGTGGTCCAAGGCTCACTGCAAAATGAAACCTCCACAAATTAACCAAAAAGAATCTGGGTCAGTATTTTTTATTTTCACAGATTATTTGCTTTTTTTAAAATGCAAGTATAGCTTAACATTATGTGTGAATTGAAACATTATCAGCAAAAGAAATCAAAGAGAAGTTATTTAAATGATCTCTTTCTGAAGCAGGGAAGTGAAAAACACTTTGTCCCACAGTTGTTTAAATACTCTCGTCAGTCTCATTGTAACATAAACAAACAAACATAAAACACCATCATTACGAGAATGTAAATCTGTTACGATCTATCTATACATGTATAAAGCCTCAGCATTCAAAGGTAAAAATAATATTTTTCCTTTCTTTACTATTCCAGACTTATCTCAAAGGGAACAGTTGGAAAGAAAGAGGCCGCGCAAAACTTGTTGACTGAACCAAATGGAATTTTCTAGGCACAAGCAGTACAGATAGGCCGGCTATACAAAAGAACCAGCTCCTCTTCCCTTTCCTCCTCCGTGTAGCTGAGCATATACACTGCTGCTCAATATTAGTTAAGTGGAACTAAAAAAACCAAACATCATAAACTTTTCATGTACTTCAAAATCTCCATGTTCAATTCTGATGCAGCAGTGCACCTGGCACAAGTACACTCAGCAAGATTTGTATCGGCCAGCCCAAGGAACCTATTCTGACATCACCCTAAAACAATAATCCCATTCTGTCTCTTTAGCAAACCAAAAGTTGGAATAAAAATTGAAATGAGGAGAACAAAAATGTCACTGCTGCTCAGTCACTGGGTGCTAAGGGACACTGCTGATTAAGATATTAACTGAAAAGCCCCAAAACACAAACCTTTGAAACAGGGAATGGAAAGACATTTGTTCTCATTTGTAGACACGTGCTGATTATACTAAGAAAGTTTAACCACTGCAAATATACAAATCACAGCTAAAATAATTAATTAAAATGGTCAATGATGTGCAAAGAAAGTGACATAAAAGAGTTGTCTCAAAACCAGCTGCTTCCGATATATAGCAAAATGAGCACGTGTCACTTGACTGATGTTAGACAAAAGACGTATCAACAGGGATGGAGGAAGGCTTCTGGAAAACTAAAGATCAAATAAGAAATGCAAAACTCTTTTCTGCATTGAATATGTATGATAAATACAAACTTGAAGACAATGGGCCTAATCCTGCATCGTCCTCAATCCTGCAAGTGAGGAATTTTACGTAAGCTCCCATCTCTACGTCACAGAAATTTCTGAAGAACTATGTTACAGCAGTGCACTCTTAGACTCTTTGTAAACAATCTCAGAAAGGCCAAAAGCAGTAAACAGAAGATAGCAAAGTACTTCTACTCTTAATACATCAACGAATCACACTAAAGATTTAAATTACACGTCCCTCCTCTATTACCCGACTCATCACACAGAGAATCTAGAATCACTCTTCACTAGATGAAATCACAATAATAGAATTCGTGTTTAAACGTCCCCTCAGATTACACCTATAAATACACAAACCATTACAAAAATCACAAGACTCCCAGAAAAAAATCCACTGTGGAAATAATTTTCTTCCTCACTGTTTACAATTTTTTCCTGCATTTACCTCTTACTTCTGAGAAATGGTCTCCTGTAGCATAAGATATCACTGATTGACTATAGGGAAACCAGTTTGTTTCAGCAAAAATTAGCATAGGACAATCTTATCATAAAAGCTAAAATGGCTATAAAGGAAATTACACAACTCAAGTAAAGTCTTCAAGAGTTATCTCCTTACAAAAGTTTAATATTATATCTCAACCAGAAATCAGATTCGCTTAAAGAAATTGTAACATTGCTCTCCCAGAAACATATTGGGATTTGATCTTTTTTCCTTTCTCTTTCTTTCTCAGTCCTTATGAAGCTATCTCTAGTCTATAAAATATCTTCAAGCAATTTTCTTCCAACAATTGCCTTCTTTAATTTACCTCTATCATAAATTCCCAAGTATAAGAATAGGTTCTTTGCTGCTTTGAGATCTGCATTTAATTCTACATTCCTTCCTTTCATTTCAGAAACGTCTGCCTTTATCTACATCATTTTACTTTGGGGCATCGTTTAACTTAGTCCTCCCTAGCCACAAGTCCTAGCAGACCCTCCCACAAAGTGCTCGCTTCAGTAAATTGATTTGCTGTCTCCTCTAACAATCCTTCACAACAAATCAATCCTTTGACTCCTCCAACTTTTCTGAAGGCTTACCACTTGCCTGCAAGAGAAAAGTCGTAACCGTCCTCTTTTTTTTTTTTTTTTATTTCTCTGTAGCAGTGCAGAAAGATTCATTTTATATTAAGGATCTGCCACGATAGCTGGGCTCAGACAGAGGCAACGAAGGAGTCGGCGCTCCCAGTCTCACTGCCACCACCGCCCATCAGAGCTGGAAGATGGCGAGGACATGGTGAATACGCTGCCCTGTACAAAGGAGTCCGTTAAAACAGTACACGTTCTCCCCTGCTCACACACGCTGACGTGCACCACAGTTAGCACTTCTCTTGGGGTATGCCTTTTCATCTCTCAGTTTTGGAACACTTCCATCACGTCTTTCCATTTGCCTCACTATTACAGAGTGTACTAGACAAAAGTATCGGGGAGTGGGGGCAGGGGGGATAAAAAAAAAAGTCAGGTTCTAGGACTATCTCAACTAATGACTAGAACCAGCCACGCAAAGAAATAGCATTAAGAAGCTCTACTGAGAACGACTGCTGTACCTCAACAATTCAGAGTATAATTAAAGACAGAGCTGTTCAGACATTCTGGTGCAACTCAGTAACTCAACTTCACATGAGACAGTTCTGAACCTTGGAAAGAGCACCACATCATTGGTTAGGTCAGAGAGGAAGGAAGAAAATGGATACAGTAACGCAAACATATTGCTCCTACAGAAATATTAAAATGAACGGCATTGATCATCTTCGAAGAAATGGAAAGCATGCCCCAAGAGGATATACGTACTGACGCACAGAGGTGTATCTGTAGGTCAAGTAAATTACAAGGCGACTGCTCGCAAAATTCTAGTTTGAGAAGAGGGGGGAATCAATTAAATTAACATGTTGATTTTTAAGGGAATAAAAATATCTTGTGTGCTGTATGGTTGGAGTGCTGAGCACATAATGGATTTCACAAGGCATTAAAGAGTAACAACATCCAGAGCTATAATAATTAAGACAAAACAGACACGATCTCTGGAGAGCAGTGCAGAACCTTATTTTCCAGCACCTTCAAGCTATTCTAAGCTGTGGGAGTGAGATCTCTGTAAGTGATAATTCCACCCTATGGCACTTCTAACACATTTTTCATAAACAACTCACATTTGCCCGTGTTAGTTCTGGTGTACTTTACAGTTTCGGCAACACAGTGTTTCTTGTTTCTGCAGATTTGCATTTGTCCGCACACGTTTGATGCAAGCTGGCAAACCATAGCTTGCCTCGAGAGTGGAGCAACCCCCTGCACAACACAAGATCTCCTGCTGACAAGAAGGCTATGCCAAGATGTCACTACACGTGTGCTCCAGCAACTTAACTTCAGTAACTGAAAGCCAGAGCTCTAAGGACGTGACTTTCCCAGCGTAGGCAGGGCACAACACGGCATTTCATGGTTCTCATCACAACCCACGTCCAAACCGCTATAGGTCGCATGACCACAGCACCAGCAAAACCTGCAGAATCATTGAATCATCAACAGTTATAATTCCAGCAAGTTACATGGTGTGGTAAACTGTGTTTCAGCAATAACAAAACAGTTTATGGAAGAAACCATTAGAACAACACAGGAGATATGTTGTTCTGTATTTGCTAGAGCACGTTGCAATATTCAGCTTCCGATCTCATGTGTTAATATAGGAAAATTAGTTTCTGACTCTCAGAGAAATCAATGAGCTACAAGTTTGATGAGATAAAGCTGTAGGTTGTAATAGTTTTAACGTGGAGAAGTAAAAACAAAAAAATTATTTAAGTGAATTTAAAAGAAAAAAATTAAATGTGCTGGGGCGTTAAGGTCAGCTGCCTAATGCACAGTAAGCATTCACTAGTATAAAAAGCTTTTATGGTTTCCTGAGGCTCAACATGCTCTTTTCTGCTTTTAGATGTCAACAGGTTCATCCTAACCATACCCTTAACATTCATAAATCATCCAACTTCACTATCAGCCAGTGCCGATCGGCTGAGCGAGTAACTACTGAACACAACATCCCTGTCACAGTACCCTGTACGGAATTTGAAACTTGTACGTGTGAGATTGCCCTCTGTGCCAAACATGCAGAAGAAGAGATCACCCTACAGAGAGGTGCAACAAATACAAGCTGTTACAAATGCAGGGCTGACAAAAAAAAAAAAAAAAAAAAAAAAAGCAAGCACCTTGGCCTTGTCAACCCTATGTTAAAAGTTATAGCCAAGTTCTTCATCGGGATCATTAACTGCCTATGGTTGGATCCACCCCTCCTTTGTTTCTTTGGTCCTGCTTTCATAGCCTGAAGGCTGGTTGGACTTCGTAGCTTAGATATGTACATACAGAGACATATGTGTTTAGACTTCTTTCATTTAAAGTTAAAGTTATCAGCCCATGATGAAGAGTCACACGTGAGGAAAAGTCTTCTGGAATCTGATTTTGAAATCTTTATTAAAGCTGTATAAAGGGTTTTTCATTTGTTTGTTTTTAAGATTCCCACCAACGTAAAACAATATTACGAAATCCCATGCCCATAAATATCCTGTTTTTACAGAAAACCAGGAGTACATGCCCATCTGTATGGAACTCACACTGGGGTATCTGGCAGCGCAACAACCGCATTTTATGGAAGTTGTCACCAAGAGGCTTGTTCCGGCCAGAAAAAATTTGCCTACCACAAACTGGTATGGGCAGGAACGTCTCACGAGTATGACATGGCATGCTTTGTCCATACTCTGTAACAAGTGTGGTCAGAAAGTAAGAATACTTTTAACATAACTGAAATTCTTCAGAATTCCCTAGTTTACCGTTTTGTTTATGTCGGAATAAAACCAAAACTCTCAGCTCAGATCTACTTTCCCAAGGAACTCTCAAAGCTTGTCTTTTGTGCCCAGTATCTTTATGCAGAACAAAACAACCAGAGCTGTCTGTGCTGCTGTTTATTTATATTATGTTAGTTGTTACTGGGTTTCAGCATACCATAAAATATTAATAACTATTAAAAGAGTATGCTTATTTTCCTACAGGGCATAATACAGACTATATATCAATTTACAATTATTTTATCAATTTTTATAGTTAGTTTTAATATATGAATAAAAATGCTACTTATAATTAACATTTATCCCTCTTTGGTATGCTTTAGATACACCAATACATACCAACTCAGGTAATAAACAGTGCAGTATCTTTTAGAGGTAAATAAGCCAATTAAGAGCATCTACTGAAGTACTTAAATGTACAATAGTTTCATTTGTTTCAATTATGCAACGATTGTGAATTTTAACATGTCAAAGTGTCTAGTTTCGATAGGAGGGGGTTTTTTTCCTTTTTTCAATCAAGTAGTCTCCTCCAGTCTCTCAAAAATATTTTTAAACATCATAGGTACAACATAATTGCAGAACTACCAAGATCCATTATGGCTGACACGGCACTAATAGCCCTTGTGGGTGTATCTTCCTTTTAAGGAAGGATGAAAACTTTTTATTTTCTGGCTTTTTGTCAGAAATTGCGTTGTTGTGGGTTTCTTTTTTTAAAAACACGTTCAAGTACTTTCCTTACAGCTTTTCTTCCTCTCTTTTCTAAGCTGAGGAACAACTCCACCATTTCAGATACAATAGAGCAAGGAGGCCTACTGAACCGTCAATGTTTCTATTACTTAACTAACCCATCTTGCAGTTGAACTTCAAATGTTTCTTTAATTTCACTTACTCCGCTGTCCTTTCAGTTATCTATTACTAGCCATCTGGATTACCACCATCAATAAAAACTGTTTTGTGCTGTTAGACAGGGGTCAGCATCTTGACAAGACCCTCCACCTAATTAGATAAGATTTACAATTACAACAGTGTAAGCCACTTAACATCCACATGTTAAGGCTGTAACTTATAGCCTATACTGAAATAATTACAGCAGTGAACACTGTTATGGACTCTGTTCCTTGGAGATAAGCAGTGTAGGATCCACTCATAATTACCGTCATGGCACCTGAGGAGATGCATGTCCCAAACTCTAGACTAAACTATAAAGCGGCACCCTTCGACAGGGCACTAATGCGTGGAAGAATAAGCAGAGTCACGGGTACAACTCCTTGCCCCTTCACACAAGGGCTCCCACCTGGGCTGGCCTCCAGGCACCCCCTCAGAGCAGCTCAGAGCTAGTCTCCCCATCACTGCTTCTCTACAGGCACTGTCGGTCCGTGTGGCAGAAGATTTCATGCCAGATTCCACCCCCCCGCCCCCAGAGGCACAGCTGTATTTCTGCAATCCCACAAAATTGGAGGAGAATTCACAACAAAACTGAATTCCAAAGCAACAACCTCCTGGATTTTCAGATAAAGCAGCCGGTGAGAAACTTCTGAAACCCTGCTAGTGGGAAGAACACAACAGGATTACCGAGCTATTACGACATTTCTATCCTGGAGTCTTTCAAGGCAACTGGAAACCTTCAGAAAGCACTTTCAGTGACTGCCTGGATGAATGGCTCCACTAAACACATTTTAGAAGCTGGAAGATAAAGATCTGAAATTCTCTTTTGTCTGGAAAGGTTTGTCTTACATCCTCTTCTCCCTCCTCCTGCTGATGCCTCCAAAATACAAGACTACAGACACAAAGCACAGAACTGTGGAAGGCACAGACTTAGTTCGCTTCCCTTACAGGTCCGCTTTTATGCAAAGTCTCTTTTTTTCATCTTTGCCTTCTCTTCATACACTTCAGCCACAGAGCTAGTTCATCCAAGACAGAACGCCTGCTTTTCTTTTAAACACAAAATGCTTTGTTTGGCAAAAATGCAGAGAGATCAACTTAGGACAAGATATGCATGTGCGTGTTACCATTTTAATTTAAATAGACTGTTAAGTAGAATACGGCAGCAATCTCTTAATTTCTCGCAACGGTTGCTAATAAGATCAAGATACGAGTATTTTAATCTAGAGAGGTATTATAAAGGTGAAGTAGAGGTATTTCTGCTAATGCTCTTATGTAAGTATCACTGTGGGAAAAGGCGAGCGCTACCTCACGCGTGATATATACATATGTTATAAGCATTGCCACAGAAGCTAGCCCCATTCTGAGCCTTGTTACGTCTTGAAACAAAATAGTCACCTCAAATCTCTTAGTCAGTGCTGTGAACATATTGAAATCTGAGCTTTACTTACAGATATACTATCCTGAACCGTATGCTCGGTTAGAGTGAAAAGACGGCGTCTGCAGTATTAACTGGCCAGTCCTAGAAAGATAACCTCCATCTAGTTATCTACTGATTTTTTTTTTGCTGTTGTTCTTTCTGGGTTTCATGGTTATTTTAGAGATTAAATATGCTTGGAAATATTTTATTGCTCTTTCAAATGCAACTAAGTAATTAATTCTTCAAAGCACAAAGACTACAGAGACATCAATGAATCAAATAATTCTCACCCTACATAAGCACTATTACCCTGTGTAGGTTTACAATAACAAAGATAAATTGAGAGCTTAATTTTTAACTTAGAAGAATATTTTCCACTCTGTTGAAGATCTCATGCATAGCATACACAGTTTCAGAATGGCCATCTTGTGTTTGAAGACTCTTTTTAACAGTGAGTTACTAAAGGTTCCATGACTTCCAAAGTTTTGGTGTGTTTGGGTTGTTTTGGTTGGTTGGTGGTTTGTTTTTTTTTTTTTTTTTTACTTTGGCAATTTGGGAAGTCTCACATAAATAATCAAATCTCATAATAATTTGTCACAGCACCACAAAAACCACTTCGCACATGCCTATAGCGAGAACCTGCTTCATTCATTTAGAATCAAGAAAAGAAGGGTAAGAGTAATACTTCATTAATGCCTCCTTCAATAAAGCTAAAGTTATTTTTTAAAATGTACTTCCTCTAATGGAATAGAGGACTTCTTTGTCTCTGTGACTTCCTTTGCTAACTGCACGTACTTTATATGAAACATAGCTTTGAGGCTGTCAATTGAGCTTGAAAGTTAATGTTCCCGTAAATCACCAACTGCCAAAACGAGTTACACCATTTACCTCGTGACTGGTTTTTGAAAGTTATCATCAAAGTATTTAGCTAATCGCACTTCAGAGCCTGTTTGTCTCTCAAGCCGGTATGGCCAGCAGCCATTCGCGTATACAAGACTGAACAACAGAACTGCATGCTCACTGGGTAAGTGATGTTATGGTAAGTCATTAGTGCGCTATACCAGTGATGGATTTCAGAATTGAAACTGCCGTGAATCATGTCATTAACTTAAGATTCTCTCTCCATACCAACACGTCTTGAGGCAGAAGAGCCAGCGCAACAGCACAGTATTTCAGAGAAGTACTTCCCACAGAACTCAAGAGGTAAAATGAAGGGTTTTATTTCTTCAAATGCAGTTTAGACAAACAGGTTTGCAAGCAGCAATCTTTGTTTATTTTCCTTTGCAGGATTTTCCTAGATTATTGGTTGACTTATTTTTACACTCTTCCTTAGACCTACTTAAAAAAAACCCCAACAACTATGCCACAGCCTTAACCTTACACACTGGGAGCAATTGCCTGGAGTTCAACAAGCGTTAGAGAAGGCAACCATTGCTCTGACCCAACTCAATGGCTGAAGACAGACATTGTGCAACATCCTTACTCAAAGGCCAACCAGCTCGTTCTTACCACTTACCTTGCTAATTTTCAACTGAGCGCAGTATTTCAAATTAACGACTGGAAGAGACAATGTTCAAACCACAATATCAACGCAGAGGAGACAGCTCAAATCCCAGAATCGACCAGAGACTGTGAAATGGTCTGTGACTGGAGTCCAGTGAAATGGTTGGTGACCAACCTGGGCTTTTTGCCCTGTAAGTGTTTCAGGAGTTTCAGTCTGGCTTCAGTCAGGCCCCACTGTTAACTACCGCTCTCCACTGAAGCACAGAAGGCGTCCTCCTGACACGTATCCTTCACTTGATTTTACCTCAAAACAAATCCAGTTTGCATACTCCCAAACCATTTCACAACATGAAGTGAGGCACACAAAGTAGAGATCACTTCATCCAAACTAAAATGCAGACGCACCCTCTGCATCCAACTGGCAAATTCGGGATCATTGTCCAAGTGTTCAGTAAGGCTACACACAATTTCAAGAGCCAGTTTATTTTATTCTATCTAGTATGTCCTAATTTATAGTCAATAGTTTTTCTAATTTAAGATCAGTTCAAAGAATCTCATTGCTATTTTGTTATTACTGTTTTTAGTTAAGCAATCCCAGAGAGAGAGAAGCAGAACAAGGAGCAAAGCCAGTCTCAGGTTGGATACATTTGATAAATAGCACGTTGCCAGGACGCTATTTACCAAAAGACCGTGCTAGGACACCACGGAGGGTCTGAACTGTTGTAGACAGTTGTGGGAAAAGAGACAAAATGCACCTCATTTGCACTCCGGTAGAAAATAAATTAGCACTAAAATTATGTTTTTGAATTATATCCTCTTTGCTCTCTTCTTTAAACCAGTGGAGGACCCCTATGTAATTACGAAGCTGTAACAAACACTTCAGCAATGATTACATGCTAGCATTGTCATTTCTTCCTCGTGCTTATTACAGGTCATATTTCTGCCTAGATTGCCAGATTATTGTAACATTTCAGGCCGGCAAGGATTAGTAAAAACAGTACATAAATAATACAGCGTGCAGCTGAAATCAGGTTGAGAAAAGGAAGAGGTAGGTACGGATTTTAAGTGACAAGGAACTGATTACTTTAACGTTCATAATAACGAGACCTGCCAACAGAATAAGGAATAGAGTCATCAGTTTACTACCAGTGGTGACATTTCTTGTTGTCATTCAGCAAACTAATTGCCTCTTTTGTCAGGTATGAATTCCTTTTAACAGAGATGTTAAAGGCAATGGTGCCTGGCCAAGAAGATACTCTGATTCTTAAAGGCTTCTCCCTTTTACTGAAGTTCCTTTTCAAGTTTCTTTATCATTTATGCTGATGTCTGAGGAGCTACGGGGTTCATGCTTCCCAGAGCAGGGGACAGAAATAAGACAAAGCATTCTGAAGCAATTTGCCAGCCTGTATATAATAACCTAAAGCATGTATCTATTTCTTCTTTAGAGAACAGGAAGCATTTAATCATTCCTGAAAGACCTACTTATCAACCTGAATTACTTTAAGCATCTTCCTATAAATCACAAAGAAAAAGTATTTTATGTTTGCAGAAATGAAGCTCCAGTTCCAATGAGAGCAAACATTAGCAAACAAACACGTCCTATTACTATGCTAAATTCTGCAAACTCCTCTAGCTTCACAATGCCTACTTTACGAATAAAATTTTTGCTGAGCAATATTACTCAGTCCAAACAAAGCACTAAATAATTAATCTCTCTTTCTTAACTGTAGCAGCCCACCTTTAGAAGATACATACAGTTCTGGGGAGAAATGTTTCCATCTTCCTGAATTTTTACTCTCCTCTTCGTAGACAAACACTGAAGCACTTCCTGGTGTCAATACAGAATGATCAAGCTCAATAAAATTATTCCTAACGATGAGGATTTACTTCTTTTGCATTATCAGGCTATGCTTCAAGATTACCAGCCTGCAAACAAGAATCCTACCAGACTGAAGAGGTTTTACTTATAACAGCTGATGCGCTCCTGTCAGACGGAGCTCCTAACATTAATTTGTGGGTTCCATTCGCCCTTTTCTCAAGAATTTAACATTTACCTCAGTAAAACACTTACAGCCTGCATTGCTACCAAGCAGGCAGCCGTTTTCCTTTTCTCGCTTTAAAATCAATCCTTTCAAAACAGCAGCAGAGATGCAGGGCTTTACATAGCTATAAGCATACACATTTATTGGAAAAAATGTATGAAGAAAACCTGTCTTACGCACAAAATGTCTTTCTTTTAGTTTGAACATGTGTAGCTTCACATATATAACAGTTCCAGCCCCGAGAGAAAGTTTTAAACACAATTTTCATGTCAAATATCTTTTCAGAAGAAGAGAGGCCAGAAGGCAAAGTGGCTGAGCACATTAGCGGTTACCCCTTCTATTCACAAGGCTTATGTGCCGTTACCAGTAATGACAGTTAATTGGAAGATCAGAACCATGATCTGAGCCACCGCGCAAGTCTCTTAAAAGCAATGACGCTACCTATAGAGATAGGGCCTATCAAATAATATTCAGTGAGGTTATAGCAGTGCAGCAGCACACACGAACACCCGACTGCACAGAGCGTACGCTGCCAATCACTGTGCCAAAGGCGCGCAAGAGTCTTAAAACGTCTCTCCCATAGTCCAAGTGCAAAACTGGACAATGAAAACAAGCGAACACCATGAAGCAGGGATAACAATAACATTGCAGTTTCTCTTCAGTTACCACCAATTGGCTTAATTTTAGTTAAACACTACCCACATTTCCTTCAAAAAGCCACTGACCCTAAGATGACTGCAAGTTATGGTTTAGTAACAACAATCTGAAATAAGAGTTAGGTGTCTAACATCAGATGCATTGAGAGAACATTTCTAAGCTGGTATGGAATTGGGTATGTGAGCACTCAACTCAGCCTTAACGATGGCTAAAATTCATCCAGTGATTTCCACAAAATCAAATGCTGACACTTAAAACTGTGTCATCTTGACTATAAACTACAGAAAGGGTAAACGCTCACTGGGCTGACTGCAAACTTGTAAGATTCAAGCAGCTATTAAATCAACAAACACAGATTTAGTCTTACTAACTCACTGCCATTGCCCATACCTTTCTTTCTGTAAGAACTGAGAATCTAACAATTTGCTTTTTTGAGGCTACAAAAAAAAAAAAAAATCATCGATCAGAGGAAACGAAATAAAAAAGTATTCTTCATACTTTTGTTTCCCCATGAAAAGGGTTTTATTTTAAATATACAAGTTTCAGGGTCTTCTCTATGTTAGCACATACCTATGGGTATTTAGGAGAATTAAATTTAGGTTGAGCTATTGGAGAAATATGTATTCGATTTCTTTCCAACAAAATATTCCCTACAGAATTTTATCACAAGAACTTAATCTAGCTGCCACTTGTGAGTACTTCCAAAATAAACTTTTTATGGCTTGATGCTGAGAAGGTGTATCCCAAACAAGGCCAACACTATAGCTCTCATGGCTCCCTTACGTATATCACTGCCTTTCTGGTCAAAACACCCTCCAGTTTTAATAAACCACCCACAAACTTCATCAGAGTATTACACAGCTTACCAGGAGTTTCCCAACAAATATTCACACTAAAACACCAGCAGCAGCTACAGGCTCAAGGTAGTTCAGTATAGCTGTGCTTCCACAGCATGTTCATACAGAACATCGTAAGAAAATGGTTAACGCTATTCAAAGTGTCCTAAAGTAATGACTGAACTACATAACTACTAAGAAGAACTTTCGTTTTCCAAATATATACACAGGGTTGTTTGGTTTTTTTTTTTTAATCTCTCTACTGTTACTTTACACCTCATTGCATTTCTTTACTGAACTCACTTCTCATTTTAAGCCATTTCCAACCAAAATTTGATTAGATAGCTTCAAATTGAGAAGAAAACAGAATTTGTCAGTGGACACAACATGCCCTAGCTTAAATACACAGTTAATTTAAGATGGAAGAGGCTTATTCTACTTACTCTCTTGTTCCAAGGTTTGGACAGCATGACGGTTGTGACAGATCTGTGAAGTGTTTGCAATAGGAGGGTATTTAGGAACCATTTTCCACTGAGAGGGATCTTTTTCATGGATTCAAAAGAGGCAATTCCTCTCCATTTTCACACGCTTGTATTGTGACTACATGACTTAATACTAATACGGTGAAAACAAGTAAATCTTTTTCTGGTTTCGGTATTGTCAATCAAGCTTCTCTCCAGTGCCCGTAACAGGATCCAACCCTCCTTGGAGTGTCCGTTTGCATGCTGTGCTGCTAACTCTGTACTAAATGTGCAGTTTGAGAGAAAGCCAGGCATTTTATTTGTCAGTTGTTCACCAGTAAGATAAGTAATTACTCCAGTTTGGAGGAAGGGGGGATAATAATTTTAATTATCTCAGATCCTACTGAAGTGTAAGGAGTTAGTTATGGTTCCAATACATAAACAGATTTTTTGCCTTCCTGCTCATGTACCTTCAAGTACTGAACAATCATCCCTGCAATTTCAGATGGATTGCTTGTATATTTAATGTTAGAAATAGCCTAGCCACATGCCAATGCAAAGCCACTGAATGCAGTGTGAACGAGCTGTTTTACTGATGTTTAGTTGTGCTGCATGTGCATAAAGCTTCGCTTATTTTTGCACCCTTGCAATCAAGGGCTAGACTGCATGGAGGGAGGCACATAGCTGGCACTTCGCTATATTCTTCTTAGTACATTATATTATACTCCAATAGAGGACTACTTTAACATTCTGATAATATGTATAAAATATGTATAAGTGTCTTTATGACTTTCCAGTGACCAAAGTTCTAAAAGTCTTTTCCTTCCTTAACCATAATTAATCATCATTATCAGTATCCCACCAGGACACAGATAGATTTTTATCATTAAAAAATTGGTATTTTAAGACAGGGGTAAAAAGAGAGATGAATTGGTTGTGATGAAAATACAGGAACTGGTATGACTGAAGCGGTTTATAAGAGGAACACTGATTAAGCTTCTGAATGGATACTGATTACGATCAAAGGGCTAAAAACAGTTTCTCGGCAGATATGCTATGTGCTACAAAAACTCAACTAGCAGAGCTACCTTGAAACGTTCTAAAATATTTACAGGAGTCAAATATTTATTTACTCTGGTCAATAAGGCATTTGTTACCAATATTCAAGATCCCAGAAATAATACTTATGAGGATACACAAATAGAAGCCAGAAAGGAGTTGGAAATCCCAGTAAGAAAAAATTGTGTCCAGTATGAGTATCGGTATAGCATAAATATCATATATAAGCATACAACTGAGCGTAAGCCTACACGCTAATTTAATAGTAAAAAAGCAATTTACCATGTACCCCATTAAACACACAACTAAAAATAACGTGCTCTATCTTACAATTAACATTTTAGCCTTTAGCCCATGTTTTTCACGACAAAACGTATGCGGTGATATTCTGACATAGGTGATACTGTAATACAAGGGTGATTTAATTGCAAATAGTGAATCAGTAGAATAAAACACTAAAACATTGTGGAAGACCTTAGAAATTGGCATCATTTAAGAAAAGCTGTGAACTGTATAGCTCAGAAGATAGAAAGGATACTTTTCTCCGTTTCACGGAACAAGGCACCCGTCAATTGTTTTGTTCACGTACTCCGGTGGTTTGCAAGTATGACAATGTTCGTAGGGTTCAGTGTTGTTTAACACCTTCCTTGACTTATTAAGGTTAAGGAAGGTTAAACTTTAACATCACTATTTCTATAGTTCGAGTATACAATATTTAATATAATTTACGTAAGTTTTAGTTCTGCATGACTTTGAAAGGAAGACCTAATTAAAAAGCATGCATTTAATAGACCTATTTTTATCTGTACCTAAATCAAGATTTAATTAATAACCTTTTTGAGCCAGCACTTATATTTTGCTACTGTTCTTCAAGGTGTAAGGAACTCCGCACTCTAACAGATCCCACACCTTGCACCTCCTCAGAGATAATTACATTTGCATTGTACAGCCGTAACAAGAGAAAAATTCGTACTTATTTACATAATACGGATACTGCAATAAATATCATATTGATCAAAGTCTCCAGAGAAATAGATAAAATCTGACTCATACAAAACCACTGAAGGCATACTTCATCAGCTCTGAAAACTAGTCACTTCTCCTTGCAGACTCTTTAGTTCTTGCAGCAAGAACTATGCGATTTAAGGTATAAGTGAGTTGTATGTATCAAAGTCCAGCTGGGTGGCCCAAGAGCTCCCAGGCCTGTTCTCCAGACAGATGACTCCCACTAGCAGCCACAGAATCACAGAATGGCAGGGGTTGGAAGGGCCCTCCGGAGGTCCCCCAGTCCAACCCCCCTGCTAAGGCAGGTGCTCCTAGAGCAGGGTGCACAGAAAAACATCCGGGCGGGTTTGAATCTCTCCAGAGAGGGAAACTCCACAACCCTGAAACATCATCTCGTAGCATTATCAAATGCATAGTTAGTTCACAGTGCACATATATTTTCCATGTATCCAAACAAATGAAAACTGCTGCTGAAAAAAAAGCAAAGACTTGTTTGCAGGCTTGAATTAGAACAAATTTTAACAACACGAACAAAATCATCAAAACGTGTCTCAGGCATTTTGGTCCTCTATTTAGGTAGTGCATGTTTAGGTTGGTAAATAACAATTGCAAGATGGAGGAGAACTGTGACAATTTCATTGCAGGGAAGAAACAAACTTTACAGTGGGGGAAGAAGGAAAAAAACCCAACAAAGCCAGAACACTAGAGGCTGTGATTTTAGCTTTCTCTAGGTTGACCAAGACATTTTCGGCATTCAAAGTGTTCATGAAGCGTAACAGAAGCTACATAAGCAAACACAAATCTGCTATATCATTTAACAACCTCAGGGGAAAATCAGTTCTTCTGCTTGAAACTCTTCAGGTACAATATTTGAAAGAGCCAAAGAGCCCTTCACACAAAACCAAATAGCATTCGTTTCTATCACTGTACCCCTACTAAAGCATTAAAGAAAAAAAAAAATACACTCTATTCAGGTTGCTGAAATATGTTTTAGGGGGACAACATTTACTAGCTGTGGGTGCCTATTTATCCCTCTTCCCTCACTTCATGGTCAACAAATACCCTCCCAAATATCCTGCACAGAAACCTCACTGCTGGCGCTTCGTATGTTGAAGATTCCTGACTTGTCCTGGTTGCAAACATCCTGCAAGTACATCCACCAAGCTACTATATCTTGAAAGTGAACACACGCTGGGCTTGCTAGAGTTTTCAGAAATCAATCTTACCAACACTCAAGCTTAAAGCAGAAAACCCCTCCCAAATCTGAGTTTATTCTTACCAAGTACATTAGTGATTTTAAAATTGTAAAAATTGCAAACAAATAAACAAGAAAAAAGTTAAATAAAACATATCTGGATAACATCTAACAACCAGATTCCACACTAACCATAGTTGTTGCAGTATTAAAACAAACACAGTCCCTCCCCCACCTTCCACAGAGCTTCTTCCCTGGAAAGCCATTTCTGATTCTGCATCTTTTTTTCTTTAGGTTTACAAGCTTGGTGCACCATTTCTAGCTTAAACAACCTCCCTCCTACTCACAAAATCATGAGAAGCACTCGCTGTACTGACAGATAACGGAAAAACAATCTCTGTATGACTAGTCTTCACCGATAACGCTCATTCCACCTTAATAATACAGGTAACTTATGACACTCAACTTTCCCTTCTCTTGCCAGCCTCTTCCCCTCAACTGCCCACCTTCTGGCAGCCTGTCAGACCGGGCAAGATAGGGTACCCTGTCTGGTAACTGATAAATGAAGCACTGAGAAAAGCTCTAGCGTTTGCCCCGTCTTCTGAGATGATTAAATTGGCCATTTAGTAGGTGTCTTTAGCACTCAAGCTCAATGTCAATCCAGAGTTCTGCAAATGAGATGAAGTAGAAGAGACTCTACTGAAAAGAGGGAAATCGAGGGGACAGTTGCAATCTGCTTCGGATCATTTGTATTTCTGACTCAGAAATGAAGTTTTCAAAGTGACGCACAGGATGACTGAGAAGCATTTGGTCTTGGAGCCTGAAGTAAGATCAACGCTTATGTTCACCAGGCAGCAGAGTGAACAGTAACAGGTGCAATTAAACTAAGGATTTGTTTATTTATGCTGGGTGCAAAAGCACAGAAATCACAGAAAAAGTCCATCACAGGATACAGCCAGAGAAGTGATGCTTCGCCATTCTCTTGCAAACGCCGTGCAGTGAAACATTTCAGGGCGCCTGAGCCCTCCGGAATGCTCAACATGGTACTTAGCCCTTGTGAAGGGGACATCACTCTTTACACCTGCCAAGGTATGTTGCCAGATGCAGACTGCATAATCATCCACAGGATGAGTCTTGATGCGAAGGCCTGGGAAACACTATCTTCACAGGAAAACAGGTGCAATACTCCGGCATAGACAGCTGGCAACTGCTTTTATCTGAGATAACGTCATACTTGCATCGGTGTCCCTACGACAGATTGGGTGTGGATACCACGCCTCGGAACAGAGCACAATATAGAAGGACTTGAAGCCCAACCACATTGTGGTTATTATGTGTATTGAAGGAGTATGTGTCATTTTATATTAAATGTGAATGACTGTAGCAAGGGCAAAATAAAAATACATTTGCTCAAGAAAGTAGGATTTGTCATAACGAAGAGATTTTCAATTCATTAAAACCATAAACCTTCTGACCTTCCAGTCAACTACAGACGGGGGACATTCTGCTTCTGAACTATGCAAATGGTAATACAAAAATAAAGAATTCTTATTATCCTTTTCCATATGCATAAAGCAAACATTCCCATTTTAAAATTACATTATACCGTGGCCTTCTAACTTTGAGTGACTGTTGCTAGCTAAGTTTCATCATTTAATATGTAGGACCTGCATTTGGCATAATAAAATTAAGCATTCCCTTGGAAATCAGATAGCTAGAATGTTTCTGTTTCTTTTTTAGACAAGGAGAAGACCTGCCTCCGAATTAATATCTTTGATGTTGACTTTTCATCAGTAACAGAGAACCTGGTTTAAAAATTAAAAACCCAAACATCAAAATGCACAAAAAAGCTGTTAGAACTATGCACTGAGGTAACAGTACAAAGTCACCAGATTAGAAGGCTGCTTCTGCTCTTTAGGATCTGATGAAAAAACCCACAATCTTTTTTGGGAATGAAAGCAGAATAAACCGTGTGAACTTTCTGCCAAGGTGGCTAAGACTGGCCACTACCAAAGAAATCAAATGTCTGGATTCAGATGCAGGCTTAGATCCTTTAGCTCTAAGATTTCGTTCAGAAGACTATCCTATGCTAGTTGCAAAGCAAATGGGGAAAACTCCCTGGTTTTGACAGTTTCCCAAATATTTTCAAGCGCCTGCAGCCCTTGGGGTGAGGGGTGAGCTGCCTGGTACGGCACTGTGGTACAGGGAAAGGAGCAGAGCTGTTGCGGAACGTCTGGCAAAACAGCGAGGGCTCTGCCTCCCACTGACAAGACAAACACAGCACCACGAAGCTTGCCCTGAAATGGAATGTTACCATAAAATAATTTCAAACTTGCATGCCCATCCTGGAAAAGAATCTACACGTTGGACGCNCACAGGGAAAGGAGCACAGCTGTTGCGGAACGTCTGGCAAAACAGCAAGGGCTCTGCCTCCCGCTGACAAGACAAACACAGCACCACGAAGCTTGCCCTGAAATGGAATGTTACCATAAAATAATTTCAAACTTGCATGCCCATCCTGGAAAAGAATCTACACGTTGGACGCTGCTCACAATTATTTTTCCAGCTCCCCTTAGGTCTACAGGCAACACCTCTGTTCAACTGTTCTGAATGCCCTTAAGTACAGTGTACACGTATGGGAAACAAACCCTTTACTCACCTTCTTTTTCTTTGACAAAAGACGAGAACGCGAACCGGGATCATAACATGACTGGTATATTTAAAACAGTTATACCCTCAAGAGAGAGGGAAGCTGCATCAAAGAAAAAGGAATGGGTAAAACAGACTAAAGGAATTTGAGCCATTACTTGACCAGGCTCAGCATCAAGGTAAGTCTTTAGACACGCACAGAAATTGGCTATTGTGTTAAAACCATTGGTTTTGGACAAGCTTCTTCCCTACTGCAAACTACTGCTAACTGACTGCTGAAAGGAAGAAGCTAAAAAAAACCAACCCAAACAAAACCACAGTGGTTAAGGAAGTGAAACACACAATAAAGCAGCCACAAATCCAGTGGGGAAAATGCAGAGTGACACTTGAGAGAGGAGAGATGCACAGCAAATGCTCGGAAAGAACGGGGGCAAAAAACCCCAAAGGCTTTGCTAACCCAGTGAGCATTTCAAAAGCGGTTGCAGAGTGCCCTGTTTAAGGTACCGAGAGCATTTAACAAGCTAATCCTAAGCTCCCTGTAGTGAAGAAATGAATGAGAGCGAAGCCACAGCAGCTATAGCAGGACAAAGAAACAGAAGAGTGGCACAATGCACCATGTTTGTGCTTCTGCAAGACATCAACAGAACCTTCAGGATACCACAGAACTACAGACACATATGGAAAAAAAAAAAAAGAGACATCCCTTCCTCTCCCCACTGACAACCACTAGCTCCAAACAGCATTATTACCCTCCTTTGAAATCTGGAAATGACATCCTGCAATTACCAGAGAAGCTCCTCTCATTGCTGTCATGGGTGGGGGACAGAGGCAGGAAGGGAGAGAAAGATTTGCAATAGATGAATCCTTTCTGCTTTTCTCTGCCCCGTGCAGCATCTCCCTCCCTCTCCTGGGAGCATCAGCCCCCCCTACCATAGGTCCCAGGTCACGGTGCTTCTGCATTGCTTCTCACCATCTGCAATTTTACACCAACACAGTGATTTCATGATCCTATCATATTTATGAATCACTTCACACACTTCTGGGGTGAAACACAAACTGTTTAACATGGCATAGCAAGATACATAATTGTTCACAAAAAGAAATCAAGGAGGCTGTATCTAATTAAAAGTACATGGGGAAACTACTGTAAGCAGAAGGTATTGTAATTATCTTGTTCCGATGCAAATGTACCCAGTAATGAGAACAGCATAAGCAGAGTATCTAGCCTTTACCTTCAGGGAAACACAGGTGAAGCTAGAAATACTTCTGATACTACCCTGGTAAACACAAAAAATCCCTGTCGAATAAAGCTCAACTATAAAACTCTCAGATGTTTAACTTTTAAACGGGAAAACTCAGTCTAAACTCCAAACTTGAGCAAGTTAATGCATTAAACGTATGTGTACAATACCTGGAAAGGCCCCGCAAAGTAAGAAGCAGCTGCAAAATGCCACACTAGGATGTAATAACAAAACCTATTCATAAAAACTTGGCTTATAACATATTACCAAATTTCACTTCATGTCCTTGAGAAAGCGTGCATGTGATTAAATGGTAGAAACTCAACATTTAAAACTGTATTCTGGGTTTTGTTATTCTGTAGTACAGAACTGTAATGTATTTTGTATTTTTTCACGTTACTTAGGCATGACTGCACGTAAGTTTAAATAAAGTTTCGGTGATGAAATGCTCTTGTATAACAGCTTATTACCTCCTCAAACATAATGGGATGCTTAGCAAGACGCCAGCTTTCCTATCTCAGTGTGTGGTTAGCACTCAGCCTGTTTTCTTCTTGCGCACTGGCATCTTCTTTGTTTGACGTGGGAGGCCTAGCAGGACTTTTGTTAGGTCTCCCAAGAACAACGCTGCTCCTGCAGTGTCAGAATCACTTGCGGAATGCTGCTTTCTGACTTTTAGCTCTTTGCTCAAACAACATAGAAACTCAGATAAATATAATAAGACCTAAAAATCACAACCAACCAAAACCAAATATAGTTGTAAATAAACCAGGCTCAAGACCATCTGCTAAGTGATTCTGGCAGCTTAGTAAGAGCATAGAAGAATTCCCACCATATCCAAACACATTTTCCTAAAGAAATCTTCCTTGTGTGAAGCTGTGTGTTTCTTTACTCACCATTTACCCCAAATATCAGGAATTACATTTATCAAGCTATTGCATAACCTTATCAATGTTTAATTTCTATTTGATCGGAGTGGGATTTATATACACGTCAACTCCTGCAATGACTGAAGCACACAGAGAAAATTCTAGGAGGAAATTCATTGAATTCGAAAGTAAAATTTCTCTCCCATATACCTCCACCCCAGTTTGAACATAATTTTATTATGATAAGGAAATAAACCAGAAAGAGGCATAAGGACATGACAAAATATGTGCTCTTCAGATTTCCCAAGATGTCCGTGTAAATAAATCCGTAACTAAGGGGTGATCTGGGTAGCGCGCATCTTTCTTTGTATGTATCTGCGGTGAACCCTATATGGAGCTGATGGGAAAGGCTAGAGACGTAGCTAGGCTGGGATGTGTTCTTTAAGATAAGAAAATAGACCTGAAGTGCACTTTGCTATTTAGGAAAGCATTTTGTCAACAGAACAGAAAATATAAATTTTGAGGAAAGTTACAACACTCCCTCACAAAAAAGAAAAAAAAAATTAGTAGCAGGTAAGCCACTAAATTTACAGAACCAGTGCAGACCTAGTGCTAAATATTTGTTCCGCACTATTTGGTTCTCGGTTCTGCACTGAGACCTCAAAAGGAAGTGCCTCCAAGCACTGCTTTTTGAATGTATGTAATCTGTCTCACAGGCACTGGGAAAGCTTTATTGCAAGTTTTGGACTTTCCATAGGTGTACCACAGCCCAGAGAACGCCCATTAAATGGTGGTTTACAGTATCTGATCGCAAAGGTTAGAAGTCGGAGAAAAGGCTGCCAAACTTTAGTCTGCATATATTAAAAGCACTACTACTTCTACACCCAGAAACTATAATTTACAAGATGTGAAAGGATAAAGTAGATAAAATGAGTATCTAGAGGATAGAATGAAAATACAAGATTTTGCTGAAACATTAGCATTTTCCAATTTGCAATATTTAAGCAAAGCAGATAAATAATCTCCAAATTCTGTTATCAAGCCTGCTGACAGCTGGCCACAGCAGCTGTATAAACTGTTCTAGTGCATTTGACTGTAATTGCTAACTTCACTTCTAAAGTTATAGTGCAATAATAATAATAAATCCAGACAATTTAATTAGTTCAGAGTAAAGTAAAGATTTGTCTTTGAATATGGCTGACAGACTCATTTTTACTCAATTAAAACACCATCCTCCAGCTCAAATGAGGTCTTGATAATATCTTACCTTATAAAAAGGGGGAAGAAAAGTTCAAGGAGGAAAAACTAAAAGTACCTTGTCTAATTTCTGAGTATACATGATGATCCAGCATTCTGACAAGCCAGAGCTCATAAAAAAATAAAAAGGCATTCTCTGGTTTGTTCAGCGTCACTGCTTTTAATGCAATACATTTAATTAAAAAAATATTTGGAAATGTTGCGGTTACATCCAACAGTGGCATGAATAAAACCAGAGGATGTGCTATGGCTCCCATCCACGTGTTCCCCAACAACTGCATGACCAGATGTGTGAGCAAGAACCACCACATCATTATCTACCAGTCGATAAGGACTGACACTGATTTCCATCTGCCTCGTTGGTTCATGCTTGTATAACCACCCATTCGGCCTTAAGCCAACGGCCCCAATTCAGCAAACCACTCCCTTCAAATTAATAGTGGTGTTTTGTCCATTTGAATTCAGTGGTGACTTTCAAGCAAAGAAACCCTGCATAAAATTATTTGGGCTAAAATTAACCCTAGGCTTAAAAGTGCATGTAGCTAAAGCAGAAAAAAAATAGAAGAGGGCCTCACAGCGATAGTAATACAGATGTAAAAATATATGCAATTTTATCCTGGCAATGTACAGGATAATGAAGAAAATTAACTACCATTGTAAAATCAACCTTAGTATTTTGACCACTGACCTTCCAGTAAGTTCATCACTAGAACAGAAACTAAATACAAGTTAAGGCGTAGGCTCCACAGACATACCAAAATGCTTTAAGTTTGCTTCCCATTTCAGTCACGCAATCATGCAAGGCACCCTTCCTTGCGTTGAGCACAACTGAAAAACTCTCTCAGTGCCGTACGCTGACCGGACAACCCATATCATCTGTTGCGAAAGACAAAAGGAAAAAAGTCTGCAAAGCTACTGTAGTGTGGTAGCTTTCTGGAATGATTAAAGAAAATTTTATAGTAAAATTTAATTCTTCTTTTTCTGATTCCTTGTGCTGGGTATTTAACAACGTATTCTCTGATTATTTTGTTGATGATGTACAGAAGCATGCTAATTCCGGTAGGTAATCCGGAAGATGTAAGATATTAGCGATGTCTAGCTGAATGATGAGCTGTTTGTCCTAAGGAACGATGGGCTGTTTGGCCTCCTCTTCGTTTATCCAAAAAGAGAAGTGCTCGTTTATAAGTTCCACTTCTGATAGGCAGAAAAATTAAAACCTTGTCTTAAAAAAAAAAAGTAGAAAAGGAACAAGAGCAGCTTTGGAAACACTCCAGGGTAGAAGCTGGGAATTTGGGCTATTTCAGAATACAGGCAAAAAAAGTACAGAGAACAGATACTGGTGATACATTTCATTTACTTAGCTTTTTGTAATGAATATTCATGTGACACATCTGACAGTCTTCCTCAGGATTTGAATCCTAGCAATGTTTTTTTTTTTTTTTTAGCATGCTGGAAAAAACAAATTTTGTCACTGGCCCAGTGTCGCTGTAGGATGAGAGTGCAATCCTCGGAGTCTTTCTTTTTGTTTAAAAATCAGGGAAAAATTTAGAAGCTAAATCTGCTATCTAACCAAAACACGAGCTACAAGTACATAACGGACTATACAACAGCACTATAGAAGTCTGAAAGCACGTCTAACTTCATTTCTTATTACCTACTTGGCAAAACACCACACAAAGTTAAAGAAAAGAAAGGGAGATTTACGTATCTACTGTGATTATATCAAACACTGTGAAGAAGACATCACACTGAGGTTAATTGGGAAAAAGGAAATTATTCTAAAAATTTCAAATCAATGGAAAAATAACTTCTATCTATTTAAATTAAGTGCTCCAGATCAGATGAAAGCAACCGATAAGAAACACATTGTTTGATAAGGTCACTTATTAGCAAGCCAGGTGATTAGCATTCATTAAAAATAAAAGGGAAAACAAGAGAAAGGGAAAAAAGTAAGATTTGCTCTATCCACTAGCACAGAAGCACAGTAACAGCTTTAACTGAAGTGTTTCCTCTGCATTTCCCTCTGCAACAAACAAAATCTTGTAACAAACTCTAATGAGCCTTCTAACAAACAAACTAAACCTTTGACAACTTCTCCGCCAGAGCTTGACCTGCTGCAGGTCAAGGCAATTCCAGTATTTTATTCTCTAGATGATCTAGCTCTTAATCAACACCTACCTTTTCAATGTCCACCTTTTGCCAAGAATTACCATGCCTTGGATTCTGAAATGCACCAGCATAATCTTAAAATCTTAAAATGTTTTTGTATAAATCGGCAGCACCACTAGTCTTTCTGAGTCCTTTCATCACCTCTCGTAGGCCAGCAATGCTGTCCGCATTCAGCTTTGGCCCATTTCTTACCAATTAACCTTTATTAGCCAGAGACTTTAGAACAAATAACTCAGTTCACCATATCTCCTCGTTAGACAAACCTCCTAGCCTTGTTAGGGAAGGTAAAAAGTCGACTTCACTGGTGAGAAAGGTCAGCGCAGGAACGACCCAGGAAAAGCACTGCCCAGTAATAAGCAGGGGAGGAAGGGGAGGAGGTAAAGGACCATTGAGGTAAAACTAAACAGCAGAACTCACTCTGAAAAAGCAATGTAAGGTCTCTCACGGGTTGGGGGTTTCATGCATCCGTACAGGAGTAAAACAGACATTTGAAGCACAGGATCACAACACAGCGGAGTAAGACCAACAGCCTTCCTTGAATCTAACTCGTATACAAGGCCAGCAAAATATAAAAAAAAAAAGCTTTGTTCTGACATTTTCTCCTTATCTCCCTCTACGTCCAGCACATACTCAGAATGTACCCAGGACTGTGGTTTTCCTCCTGGATAATGCAAATCCTACGCCCCACCCCAGACAGAAAAGATGCCTCCTGTACTCTGCCCTGGTGAGGCCGCGTCTGGAGTACCGTGTCCAGTTCTGGGCTCCCCAGTTCAAGAGAGACAGGGAACTACTGGAGAGAGTCCAG
>VZSC01011368.1:136755-160712 GCA_013398225.1 Steatornis caripensis
GGTCCGATGCGCAAGATTCAGGAAACACCTCTGAGAGCAGTTCTAAGTCAGAAGACTAGACTTTGTTCTTAGTTCACGTACATCAAATTCTACCTGTGTATTGAAATAGTTTCTTCTTTGCACGTAGGAACATACATATGATTCTCCTCTATTCTTTTATTAGTAGGGGATGATACTTCTCTCTCGGTATAAAAAGCCACGCACATCGCTTTCTATACAAAGAGGATTTCCTGCAATATTTAGTTGTAAATGTTCAAAAATCAGCCCTATTAGAAATAATTTACTGAAATTTACTGTGCACCCAGCAAACAGCCTGAAAGACTGGGCCTCTGAAACTGTAGAACAACAAAGAGAAAAAGCTTAGCAGCTTACACTTTAACATAGTAATCTATGCCATAATTTGTTTGCTGTTGTGACACCCAGTGTGTATGTCTCCAGTGTCATGCTTAAGAAAATTCCTCTCAAAAATACAATGATTAGTTCCATATGCAATTTCAATTATTCAGCTTAAGTTGAAAAAATAGACAAGACATCACGAATCTGCTTTAAATATTTAGGATCACAGTTCTGCACATCTTTCTTTATTGTTCCGTCTTAAGGCAAATACTACAGTTTACTAGGAAACAAAAAAAAAAATCAATAAAAGGAATTTCAAACTGTGTCACAGAAAGAACTGTGCAGAAACCAAAGAGAAAGCAGTCCTCTGCTGCAGGCATTCACATCGGCAGCAGGACATCAGGGCCACAGATTTATGGATATTCACAGGGTCTCCCTGCAAATCTGGTTAACTCCCAGGGAAGCATTACAATTCACTTGCTACATACTGGTAACTGAAACATGTCATCTGCAGTGCTTTTGTGGTAGGACAAATAAGAAGCCACCTCACCCGAACAGTGAGAAGTAGACTGTGTCATGAGCTCAGCTATAAACCAGCACAACCAGAAGTGGCACTAACACTTCATCAGAGAATACGAGAATAAGGGAAGCATAAGGGCAGTTATCAGCGAATACAATACACAAATGTCATGTTTGCAGTATGTAGAAGAAAGGCAGAAGAGCTTTTGTTCGCAACTGCCAAAGTCTGTTTTGGTTCACCTCTTGGAGCCAGTCCCAAAAGCATATTTTCTTTGGGTTTTTAGGGTGGATATTTTTGTTGTTCTTGGGGTTTTTTTAGCTTTTGCAAAAACTCAGTGGTGTTTCCCCACTTGCTATACACATTACATTATTGCTAGTACAGCTCTGGTTTCTTTACTCTTTGATGGTAATGTTCCTTCTGCAAAGGAAATTTTTTTATAGGTGTCCTCTCAATTACAATCTTTTTAATAAAATAAAATCCTAAGTTACATATCAGTCTCTGGGTAAACCTTTGTTTTCCCAGCGTTTCCTTTAAAACATCCCTCGTGGTTTTCTGTTAACATTTGCATTTACTTCTCCTGCTCGGACGTACCAGGAAGGCTAGAGATCTGGGAAAAGGGAAGAGTAGAGGGGAAAAAAAAGAGACGGCTTTTTTTGATAGTGATTCTGTCTCCTAAAAAACCCGAAGCGTGCCTTCAGACATAACTAGATTAGTATCAAGATACACCCCAGCATAAAAATGGTTGCCAAAGTTCAGTCATTTAAATAGGATTGTAGTAATCAGATCTCATTAAGCAGATGTTTACGTATTCTGGAATATCAACTAAACTCTGACTCCAGCAAACGAGATCAGTTTGTGAGCATACAAAATCCCAACGTGTACTGGGGGAAACAATACATCCTAAGAAATGATACAGCAAAATTCCTTCTAGCATATTACATATAAACACATCATTCTTTCCGAAACTACCATTGGAAAATTGAATTTTCTTAGCTTAAAGTTATCTCACAGGCACATGCGCTTCATTTGCTCCTAGAGGCAATGGCAGCATTGTGTGAGGCAGCCAGCAGGGCTATTCAAGGCCCTGAATCCCATCTTTGTGAGCAAACAGATATCCTTCTGTCTGAACAACAAGGTGTTTCAAGCTACTTCCACATATACACTCACTCTCTTTTTATTTTACCAGATGCTACATTTAACAAGCATAGGTTGAAGCGAGATGACACCGTTTCTCTGTTAGTACAACTCAGGACTGGTTCATCAGTGATGATCCTGCAAGCATATGGCAGCTCACTGGAAGGGCCAGCAGTGTGGAAGACTTGCACTTGAGCCTCCACACTTGCAACTTAATATAGGGACAAATCATGTGATATTTAAGCGGCTATATAAAGATCAGCTCATGTAAGCTTTATCTTCAGCATGTCCTGAGGTCTATTTCAATTACAGTAAAAATAAATAGATCCCTTCTGTTCTATCAACTGTCTAGATACATAACGATTTTTCCAATAAGTCTATTGCTTTAAGACTTTATTCAACAGCACTACTCATCTGATTAATTGTTCATCAATATAAACTTCAGTTTTATAAGACTAATTTTTAACCAGTTGGGATAAGAGAGTCAATTCAATATACGCTCACCTTGCAAACACGTGAAAGTCCTTGCAGGTTCTTTGTCATAATGGGCAAACTTGCAGGAAGAGGGGGAACAGCTCTTTCTAGAAAGATAATCTCACTGATTTCTATAGGTACAGCTGACACTTCAGTATGTGACAGCAGAAAATAATTACCACACATCCAACAGTCCCTCATGACCTTTAATGCTTTTTGCACTGCGGTTGCCAGTTTAAGAGAGTTTAGCTACTTACGAGAGCTAATTAATATTCCAGCAAAGTATACTCATCTTCACGCGCCTTAGCTACGCCATACAGGTGTTTGTGTCTTGCGCTCACAATAAATAAATGAAAGGCAGCCTCTGGCTGAATGCCATTTGCACCACCCTAAACAGTAAGTTCAGGCATTGCTTTCAGAGACAAGTGCCCATGCTTTCCAAGGAGCTAGCAACAAGCTATTTCCCCATCTCAAGTCTCTTACTAGTATATTGGGTCAGTTTGGATCAACAGCCTAACCTAGGTTAACACTTACTCGTCAATGCCATCTTTCACATGCATCTACTGTTTCAGTCTCCCAGTCACTGTCATGCAGCTGTCTGCCCAGGGAACCTTACTATGGGCAGACATAACACAGGCCAGTAAAGAACTGACACCAAGTTATTTGAAAACTACATAAATTCAATGAAGAACTTCTTTTTTTCCTGTAACATTTATGTTATGGTTATCTACAACATGGAGGCTCAAAACTACCAATTCTTTTTGGAAATACCAACAAAGCTGTATGTGAAAGACAGAAGAGCATGACTTCACTCAGCTCCAGTGAGGCCTCAGGAGGAGCAGAAGATGCAGATCACAGACTGACAAAATGGTCAAGAGTTTAAGAAACAAGATATTGGGATGGGAGTTAAGAGTGCAGCTATCATTTAGAAAAAGCTAAACTGGAACATTAGAAATGGTAAAATATTTGTCTTTAGGACACAGTGATGTGTCAGGAGTGTGTATGTGTCTATTTGGTCTTCTGCCTTTTATGATGAACTGTATCAATTTAGCATTATCTAAAATTGTCTTGGCATTAATGTTTGTTTTTGCTGAACTTCACAAGATCCTAAAGGACCACTCCTGTCAGGTTAAAGCAAGCATTCCAAATTTTCTTCAAGGAGAACAGAATAATACTGTATTTCTCTACATGCCATGTAGTAGAAAACATGGTTATAGAGATTAACAAAGATTTTGCTAATTGTTACGTTGCTCAATTTTTGGAGGTGATGCAGTGCAATCCACACTCCGAAATTGAAAAGGCATGTTGAATACCGAGAGAGAAATTTGTCAGTACCTTTTCTTAGGGGACAATTCTTGGTTTTGCAGAGCAAAAGTAGCAACACCTGCACTCAGTGGCTCAGAGGGTGTCTCTGTTGCGAAGCATGTGCCGCACCGCTCTGTGATTCCTTTCGACTAGTTCAAGATGATCCTTTAGTCAGCAAGGAACTTTCTGGACCAGCTTGCTCAGGTTCATAACCCTCTCCTTACTGTCTGGGAGAGTAAAACTGTAGGTTTAAGATTCCACTGTAGGAGTAGAGGTTAGACACTTGCAAGTCGAGTTCTGCATTAATGGGATCTAGTCCTTCAAAACCGTTATGTCCTCAAAACTGTTCCTCATTTAAAAAAAATACATATAATAAGCCAATTGAAGTACCCAATCATTTCTAACAGGAAGACTTTCTTGTTCTCCCACAGCCCCAAAAAGATTAGTTATCTATCTCATGCCAACACAGGAGAGCCTTGAAACTACAAGAAAGATTAGCATCACTCTCTGGAGATAGACGGCCTCATCACAACCAATTTGTCACAATGATAGTCTAATTAAATGCATTATTCTTCTTCAGCAAAGTGAACACTTGACATGTCTGAGTTAGACATACAAGTCTTCACCTCTTCTTCCATCTGTACCTTTCTTTGTAATGGCAGGCCCACAGGGAAGGCTGTGGGCCTTCATTTACAATGAGATCAGTGAACGTAACAATAATTTTTTTAAAACCATTGTCTGTAATGGTTGGATGAATAAATCCCATGTGTTCACAAGGATCATGCTTCAGGGTAAACACTGAAGTTAGCTTTGGCTGGTCCTTTTAATCAAAACATTTCTGTTATTCTAAATCAAGCAAAATGAAAGCACTGATGCCTCCAGGAAAATGTATAATAAAGCCCCGGGATGTCAAGTTCGCCTGAAAGGTAGAAGCAGCTAGCTGGTTATTGTCTTCAGTAAATACAAAGGCAAATGTCCAATCTTTCCTCAAAGTTACTAAAAGGGCAGCACTTACACCATTTGGATCATAAATGAGGCAGCAATTCAGAGAAATTTCAGCCATTTTGCAATACTTTAGGAGAATTCAATTGCAGACTTGTGAAAATTGCATGTAATGCCCTGCAAACTAACATAAAATCATGACATTATAATGGAAAAGTCCAGGCTTATGGAGTAAATCTTGCTATCATAAAGTTCGAACTGGATTGTCTTTCCCAGCATTTCACTGCTTTAACCTCACAGTAAGACACAGGGGACCTTCAACCGCTTTACCTTTGGTTAGAGTTTACTTTTTTGGGGGTACTGACATTAATTGTACTAACGGGGTTTTTCATACCAACAGAAATTCTTTGCCATTTCCAACAGCAGTTAAACATAAAGGCTTGGAAGCCTTTATTCTACTCTGGAATCAGCACTGAAACAACTCTTCAGAAGAATTCATAACATCATCCTTACTGCTGATCTCAACGCTATTCCCTCTGTCCTCTTTGACAAATTTTTGCTTTTCCTTGGACAAAATATCATGCAGCTGTGTTATGGTTATTACAGACATCACAGTCACCAATTCTAGGTACTCAATTTACAACACACTAAACAAGCTTGCTTTCTCAGTGTTTACAGCATTTGAGTTATGACATCTTATGAGCGACGGTTTGCGATGATGCGCTTTGTTAAAATAACGTATCAGGCATCGAGGACTCATGCCCTCAAAGGGGAGACAGGCAAATGTTCCTTGCCCTATAAGGATCCAGTGCAAATCCCAAATACAAGAAGAGATGAAGTGTTGAGCTCCCAGAGTTGGTCATTAATTCTTAAAAACAGTCATTACACATTCGAATACTGCTCATGCAATGATTACGTAAACAGAGTAGGAGAAGCAGCAACCTGACTTAATTGAACCTCTACTCATACCATCAATTTTTTCAATTCTTATGCTCATTTGACCAAATTTCTTCAAATTTATGTAACAAAAGGTTACAAGATCAACATACTACTAAAAACCTATGACAACTTACAGAAATTTAAACAAAAACTAGAAAAGGTTAATGAGAAATGGCTTAAGCTGGCCTAAAAATATTTCAAGTATTTACTAGATGAGCCATGATCACTCAACAAACAGCAATGACTTCTGCAGGTAGAACTCCAAAAACTATACCAACAGTAACAATTAAATAAATTTATTCGTAATAGGAGCTTAGCCCTAGAAGGTGCCACGTTGTTTTTCCCTCAAACCCAGAAAGAAATCAAGCTTGTAGTTAAATGGAAATCCCATGGCAACCAACCACGTTCGTAATTGTAAGTATGCACTTACATGCTTTATTGCACTGGGTTCCGAGTGCTCAGCATTTTGCTGGATTGAGCCCTATGGTCCTATTACTACAGAACAGCTGAGGACCTTCAACATCACAGGCTTAATCAATTTAAAAGAAAATAGAAGACGCAAAGATAAGTAACAAGATGGGAAAAAAAAAAGAAGAAATAAAAAACCAACACAATTTTTCTTTCATACCTGGCTTGTAACCTGTATATACAGGCCCAAATCTGCTCAAGCTATATACTCATTTTCTAACACCCACAAAAATCACATTTTGGCCTCTGGGCTAAGACACAAAGGAGATTCTCGCCAACCAACCGTGTCTTTTCTTAACAGAATCGTCTACAGTTAATGTCCAAGGCTGTAAGTGAATTATTCTTCGGTATACTATATTTGTACCATCTGCCTGCCAAGTCAGTGCACTATCACCATTCAACTCATTATTTTGTCAGTTCCAGGAGAAATAAAGAGCCCTTCTTGCTCAGTCTAAACTAGACCCTATTCTCTAGCACCTTAAAGACTCAGACTTTTCACCTCAAACATGGGTACAGCCTTTTACTACAGATACAGCATAAAAAAGGAACAGGCAACGGTGTCTCTCTTGCTGGCACGTCTTCCACATATGTACCATAAAAAGTACATCTCAGCATCTACAGAAAGAGTCTTTACAGTGTTTCATGATTATTAAAAAATAGTTTGTAATGAAACTGGAGGCACTGTAGCATTTATTTGGAAGGGTAAATCCCTCACCAAGTCTCATGTGTAAGGAGCTTAACCCACGTTAATGGCTAAAGAACAATAATCAGCATGAATTCCTGGTTAAAACTCAGAGCTCAAANTGCTGGCACGTCTTCCACGTATGTACCATAAAAAGCACATCTCAGCATCTACAGAAAGAGTCTTTACAGTGTTTCATGATTATTAAAAAATAGTTTGTAATGAAACTGGAGGCACTGTAGCATTTATTTGGAAGGGTAAATCCCTCACCAAGTCTCATGTGTAAGGAGCTTAACCCACGTTAATGGCTAAAGAACAATAATCAGCATGAATTCCTGGTTAAAACTCAGAGCTCAAATGTATAATCACGCCCAAATCAAAAGTGGGGTAGGGGAACAGTAGGCATCTTCATAAACCAATCATTACAATTTCTAAAACATCTCCATTTTACTTGATGGGATTACATACTTTTCATTACATGACATTGTTCACTGATTTGTAAATGTAGGTTTTTGAGTGGCTTTACGAGCAGGGTAAAAAAATGAAAACGAAGGCAGACAAGTGTTTTTCCCCGAGCATCACTTCAGCAAAACCAGAAGTCATGCGCATTTTTCTGTGTTAGTTCATCTCAGATATTTGCATGTGTGTATGAACTCGGACGGAAGCCGTGAGCTATCCATAATGATCTGAGTAAGACAAGTCAAGGCACTCCGTATTTCTGGGCCTCCACAAACATTTTTATAGCCAGCACATATGAGCATACCACAGAGTACTGCAATACTTCAAGGATGATTAAATATTGCTGATATTCACTATTAATTGAAACTAAAAGCACTGCCATACCTTTACGTTTTTTCTTCTTCACTGATTCTTTCATTAGATTACAGTGAAAAAAGTAATTTTAAGGTACATTTTTCTCTGTCACTCTGGTTTTCAATTTATCACTGCAGCACTTCATGAACAGAAATCCTGAAGAATTTGAGTTTGGTGTTTTAATTAATTTCATTTATTTTAATTTAACCAATTACTTCATATGTTTATTTAAAACATTATTTTTCTTGAGCCAAAGTTAGCACACAGGGAAGCGTAGTTAAAAAACCAAACAAGTAAAACCCCCAAATTTGACTTATATCAGGATGGAAACATGAAAATTGCTCCTCTTGTAAATTGTGATTACTGCCTCACCACGTCAAGTAACTTCAACATAGGTTTATAAATTCCATGCTGATTTGTTTCAGTCATTAATTCTCTCTGCTTTCAAGTAATTATTGGATTCTATTAGAAACAGTGAAAAACGAGAAATAGCACAGTATTTTCACGTCCCTTAATTATAGATTTACAATGGTTATCCGGGCACATACATATTACATCTTGCATTGGGAAGGATCCCACGGCTCTGAGAAATGGCGTCATTTCATTAGGATAACCAAGAGTACCACACATCAGGACTCGCGCAGTAACATTTAGCAATTCAGTCCATCACACACATGCAACACGAAGGAGGAAGCAATGCCATACAACACAGCTTCAGCATCCAGTGTAAATTGGCGTGTCTTCCCTGCCGTCAGTGGTGCAGGATTAAGGTGTAAAGCGTGATCTGAGGATGAAGGTGTAGGAAAATTTTCACTTACTAGAACATAACTGAGAATTGAACTGGAGCACTCACTATTCTTCCAGATTTACTGTGGGTCTTGAAATGCCCCTAAAGACCAGGACTGCCATCCTACAACTCTTCCAACAATACTGGCTATCAGTGATAAATAAAAGCTACGGGCCAACAGTGCTACCTAAATCCACTCCAGAACACACTGAGGGATATTTCAGGGGGTTAGTTTGCTCTATCTCTACTAGAAATAGTAGTATCCTTTGGTGTGCACAGTATTATTTCCTCAATCAAAAACATTCTTGTCTGCAACAGACACGCCACATTAAGAAAGGTTAAAGTCAAAAGGACCTCATTTTGTTAGATTACAGCAGAATTAATTGATGTGTTTAATCAAAGAGATGCTACTTGGCAATGGCATAAAGCTTCTCTTCTCCAGGGGTAATACCAACCACACTGGCAGACTGGCAGCTTTTAAATAAATACAAAACTATAACACTAAGTGTATGCTTCTGTCAGAGCCCATGGTTTATAACACTTTTGAGAGTCAAATTTCATACAGTACCTCTCTTTTTCTTACGTCTACTATTAATCTTCTCTTAGCATGAGCGAGAAAGCACTAAGAACTGTATTGACAGTAATCATAAAATCAAAAATATGCAAAGAGCACACAGATAGAAGAAAAACATACACAAAATTTATGTCTTGAGCTATTTCTGCCAAATAATTTTTTTGAAATTGTAGTTTCTGTACTTGCAGTGTCTATTTCTAAACTAATCCATCTTTCATCAGCAAATAAATAAAAAGCTATGATGACTAAAAAGATTCTTTATGCAATATGTGCATGCATCACCATTTTTATTACTGCCTTCTGTTAAAAATCTGTTAATAGAGATCATGCACCAACCACAACAAAAATAAAATAGAAAAACCAAAATCTTCGTATTCTTTGGCAGTACCTCACACCAAGCAGAATTACTTGCTTAAAAATTGAACTTCACACTTCCCCCCGCCCCACTTTACATAAGAGTTTAAACGGGCTAAAGTATTTGGGGAACTGGGTATAAAAAAACCCAGAATTTAAGAGAGTATTTTTGAAGAGAACATGAGAACATAGCACAAAGCATTTCATTACAAATGAATTATTTGCCAAATAAGCAGTCAAGTTCATTGAGCAACAATTCCCATAATTATCTTGCTGATTTCCCATGATGCTTATTGCAGTTACACTGGAAAAACAACTACTGATACTCTAATTAGACCGATTTTTGGAGACTGAACTTTCTCTGATCTTTATGTTTTTCTAGAATTGACTGAAATTTTCAAAGCATACATTTCTTTAAGAAAGAAATTCTGGTTCCTGAATCGCAAGTACAAGCTCGTATTCGTAAAATGGTTAACAACACTGCAGAGCGGATCAGCCTAAACCAGCAAACTTTATTGAGAAGCCACCTTGGATGCTAATCCAGTGTATTAGTCATTTAAAAAATTACTTCCTCAGTTGTTAGAAACCCATCACTGCTTTTTTTTTTATTATTATTTTGACAAGATATCTGCTCTTTCAGATTCCTCTTAAGCAGAAGGAAACAAATCTCCCCCCTCTCTTTCACATACTTTCATGAGCATGCGAATTCCTACTCGGAAATCGCTCACGTCGCTGACGCCAGGGCTCACCTAGGACATACTCCCACATGAATTCATCTCTTCCAGCTTTATTTCTGTAAGGACAGTCTCACAGGTATCCTACCCTTGAGTGGGCTCTACAGCAGGGGGGTAGAAATCAGGTTTCTTTTCAGAAATATCTGTGTGATCATTCTAGATCAAACTCCAGAAGCTGCCTTCAGGCAGAAAACATACAGATAAATTTAGATTCCAGTTCTCAGAGGACCTCAATACAGAACAGTATTGATGCAGCCTTCAAGAAGTAATACTCTTGAAGTGTCTCTACTCTTAGGTGACTTTCTGGAAAAGAGATGAGCAGGAAGTTTGGAAAAAAATACATCTGACCTTTTGTCCATTACCACAATGTGTTTCTTTAATCAGGTAGCATTACTTCTTATGAAAAGAGATAGAATATTGTTTCCTACGATGTAAAATACAAGCAGCAGAAACAAAAATAGTGTATTTGTTCATTAACAGCAGTCTTGCCAAGACAGCACGGAACACCGTTACGTGACGTGCACTGCACAATTACGTTCCGAGATGAGGCAAATGCTTTCTCATTTCATAAAATCTCATACTGTTATCATGTAACTTCAGAGTAGCAATTTTATGCCTTATCAACATGTAATTTTAAACCTAAAATAACGTAAAAATGTTTTTCCTCACATGACCCTCTGAGCACACACATCAGTTCAACAAGCCAGATGTAGCACACCACCACCTTCCAATTGTTTTTTGATAAAATTTCTCAGGGCACCCGTTACGTAACTGACGTAGGAATGATAACTGCAGCTCGTACGACAAACCATAGTTATATCCCAATAGGAACAGAACGATGCATTATTTTTAACAGGTACAGGAACGTGTGATTGCACTGGTTGGCTGTTACCCTATTCTGGAACTTGTCAAGCTGAGAACAGAAGTCCAGCCCTTTCAAAAGCACCGCTCTCCAGAGAACCATTACAACAACTTGTAGAAGAGTTCATGAGATACAGTGATGCCCCAGGTAGCATTCTTTCACCTAGGCACGGCTTTGCTACATACCAAAATTAGTATGCAAATTCTGCTGGAGCTTGGCTTCTTCCTATTCCATACGGATTGAGAAGGATGGGTAGTGGGGTAAGGCTGCCGCTGCTGCTGGTTCCATATGGCCCAGCTGGACCAAGCTGGCTCTGAAGTTGGCTGTTTTATGGAAATCACTTGCCAAAGCTTCCCTTTTCAGACACATAATGTGTGTCAGAACTGGCATACAGCTGCCAATGTGGTTTCCAAGCGAAACTCTACCAAATTCTTCAGCTGCTAATGGGGACTCATTCTTTCTAGCTAATTATCTGTTGGTTTCCAGTCTTGCTCATCTCTGGAACTAATTATAAAACTTCCATAGTTTATATGAACCACAAAATTACTTCCAGAACTTCAGTGACTCGTAACAGAGCCAGAGTACTTCGAGGAGGATATAGAAACATAGCAAGTAACAACAACAGTTCAAATACTGAGGAACTTCACAGTACCATGGGAGAAAGTCCTTGGGATTCAGCATAAATTCCTCCTAAATTGTTCGGCTAAGTCTGATGCTAGCACATCCTGTGCTCCTGTGGATTTCTTTCCTTCCTCCTACCCCATTTTTTTTTCCCCTCAAGGTTTGCAAAAGCACAAAGAAAAAACTACCTTCACCAATGCTGTTTATAAAATCACCAGCAACTAATATGATGAAATTACAGTCAGGATATTAGCTCTTCAGTAATTTCAAGTTCAAATAAATTTAAGTCTACGGAGGCATTACAACAAATCCCACCGAATACGAATGCTTAGCCTGACTAATTCACGTCCTGTTAGACAAACTGAATACTTTGCTAACACGAGTCAAATTAGCTATTTAATTAATTTACTCCTAATGGCAGTAGAACAGATTAGAACCTTAGAATGGGGGCCATTGGCCTAGCTACAATGTAGCATTTTGCTAAGTGAAAATACTTAAAAGACGTCACTGACAAAAATCTAGAAATCATGACAGTTACAATGAAAAGTAACTCTTTTGACTGTTAAAATAATGAGACTTTTAAGAACTTTATTCAGTCTGACACAAGCCCACCAGCAGATGCACACACTAATAAACTGACACAGAGACTGAAAAAGCCTGCAAGAAGCCCCTCGCTAACACTTTTCTCCAGCTTCTTTAACACACACACACACATTTCTTTTCAAAACAGCTTAATCTTGAATTTAAAAAAAAGAACAAAACGTTCTTTTTCCTACCTGAGCCTCCGTCCTCAGCACAGGTCCTGCTGCAGTACTCACTCCTGCTAAACTGACTTTGGTTGCATCACAAACAAGTTACTACCCAAGTAGAAGTTATTTCTGTAGAAGCAGTTAATCTTACTACTAGGGGGAAAAAAAAAAGAAATAAAAAGGTGTGCCTCTCCATTATGTGATTAAGTTACCTGCTGTGCTGTAAAAGCCTAATGCAGTTAAGTATCTCTACTTCATGATGAGATAAATGAGGTAGGGTCAGTCTACAGGTCAGGAAGACTGCCAATTTAGCTTTTCAATACAAGTCTTGCTCTTTGTTTCTTTTAGGGTTTAAAGAGACATAAAAATCACGGGTCCGTGATCTCACTGTAATAGTTCCAAGACTTATGAGAGACATTCACACCATAGGAATGGAGGAATAAGGAACTGACTGATGAAGATCGACAATTTAGTTACATCCGTTACCTGAATTTTATTCTTTCAGCACTAGGCAAATTTATCTTCTCTTCAAGCATTTCATTAAGCCTCTGGGCTGAGGCAGGCAGAAATATTACTATTTTGAGTAACAGACACTGATGAAGACACTTTCTTTGTTCTTGCAGTATTTCTTAGTGTATGTTCATTTTCTTTATTTTTTTTTTTCTTTCCATTATTAATCATCCCTCCTCTGATTGCCTCTTTCATAAGGAGAAATCTTTCAGGCAGGGCAAGTTCTTAAAAAGCACCCCAACATTTTCTATGCTTCTTAATATCAATCCCAGCATGTCAAGACTATGTTTTTGAGATGATTATTGAAAGTCGTGCAACCAATGAAAGAATCACCGTTCCTTAACTTACCTTTAGTACAAGCTTTGTCTTGTCACACTACCAAATATTTTTCAATAAAATTCTATACTGCATTTAATTTCCTTGAAAGTAAATGTCTTAAATGTACAGAAATCACATTATTCTGATTAATTTATAATTTGAAGAGCTCTGCAAGTCTTTTGCCTGGCAATCACTTTCTCTGCATGAATAGAGCGGCTTGGACATATATTACAGGACACAGCTATTAAGCATTCCTTGACAGTCCTTCTGACTTGTAGCCTTTACTATAGGCACCTCCATCCCCTACAAGCAACGAGGCTGGGAAAACACTTGTTTTTTTAAAATAATGAAGTGGTGTGTCCAAAAAGTTACAATGTTTGATTTACCGAATGCAGTACCGAACTGATCGGGCATGTCATATTCTGCACATCTGTGTACTTTTTCCGAAGCAAAACCCCGAGTGGATCCTCTTCGTTAACACTATAAACTGACCAATTCAATTCTTCAGGAAGAAGAACAGATCTCTCGCTTAGAGTGGGGATATCACCTATATCTGGGGATAGTATCACTGCTTATTAAGGAGTGTAAGATTCAGATATACATCTGGGTTGAATTCGCAAACTGGAAAGAAAAGGGACATACAAAATAGGTATACAGAAATTCCGATAGTGAAAATTATCAGCAAGCTCAGTGTGAGAAGTTTAAAGAGAAATAATTAGCTTAGTCGGAACAAACTAAACCAGGAAAATTTAGGCTTACTTTGTTATCAGAAATCAATGTTATTTTTCAGTGAGACACCTTCCATGTTTGCAATGCAAACCCGAAATAATCTTCATCAGTGAGTTATGGGGTACCATATGAATCACAGCTAAACTTATTTATTAAGGAACACAAACCCAGCAGGATCATCCTACTGACCTGAATACACAACAGGCTATTTTATACCCACGCATTTGCACAGAAACATTGCCATACACAGAGCAGAGTTTAGTAAACTAGACAGATGTCTGGTGCTTTACGTTTGACCGTATGTTTCCCTGCAGACAAAGAACGACCTGTGGTAATCACTTGGTAGCTGAAGTAGCATACTACTTCAGCTAGTAAATGAATTCTGCTTCTCTATCAGGGGTACTACTGGTGAAGTTGTTAGAATGACTCTGAATTTATATTGGAAACTTGAATAATTAGCCAAGTTACAGTACCTGGTTTTGATTTTTTTCTACTGGAATACAAATGACTCACTTAAGAGGACTCTTATTCACTGGTGAAATTCAGAACCTTCTGAATTTAATTGGCTTTTTGTTAAATTAATAAACACATTCCATACTGAATGAATCCTTCTCCAATAAATACTACGGAAATCTTACAAAATATTTGCCTTTATATACAAGCAATTTAGGGAAAATTAATACGAAGACTAGGAGACCTTTAAGTCATGCTCTTGACAAAGATGTTAACGACTGAATGGATAGCAGAATTTTAACAGTTTTGGTCACAGGTTTACTTTGCCAACACTTTGTGGTCATTACAATTAAGTAAAATTCTGCTAGTTTTTAAAAACTTCAGGTTTCAACTAGGAGACCTGGAGGACTAGATTCTTTACATACACCAGAAATTTAATGTGCATCCTACTTAATGTACTGAATAAATCAATAAAATAATCCAATTTAACACTAGAAAACTCTGAAATCCAGAGTAATAACTAGCGCAAGGTTACAGAGTACAAAATATCAAAACCCCATTTAGAAACACACGCCATCTTTTGCATCCTTCAAATTCTTTTTCAGTCTTCCCTTGCAACAAACACCAAATTATTGTCTACGAAACACATTAAGCGTATCTAGAGTTTTTTAACTCNACAAAATATCAAAATCCCATTTAGAAACACACGCCATCTTTTGCATCCTTCAAATTCTTTTTCAGTCTTCCCTTGCAACAAACACCAAATTATTGTCTACGAAACACATTAAGCGTATCTAGAGTTTTTTAACTCTAAGTAATTTTTTTGTGTGTATATATATGAACTGAACAACTACAGCGTTGTTACACCTGAATGTGTCCTGAGTATTGGATCTATTAAAATTGACAGAAAAAATGTAAAGTATTAATATCACTATTAACAAAATAGAGCCATGAGGCAAACAGAAAATTCAATGATTTCATTATGCTCCTAAAAAACGTGTTGTGGCAGAGCCAGGAATTTAGGTCAGCTCTTCTAAGTTCCAGTCCAGAACCACCTGCTCTTGTCAAAAGTGTAGCAAAAGAAATTTTCCATTTTTCACCACGGCCACAGTACGTTCTCATTCTGCTTAAACTACTTAAATTATGCGAATGTTGAACCAATCGATTATGAGGAAGATTTTTTTTTTTTTTTAAAGATAAAACCATGTGGTAGGTATATTCAGGAAAAAAATTTGCATCTTCCTAAAAAAGGAGGAGACAAAGAGAGGAAAACACTTTGATGAAAACTCATCCACTGGAAATGCAGTACTAAGCAGGCCTAAGAATATAAAAATACTGAAAATGTTATTTTGCAGAAGTTGAGCGAGAACAACGAATAAATATGGTCCAAGTAATGAAGAGTAAGAGCTTTGCAAGAGACACTTGAATTTAATTTGCATGGCTTTGATGAGAAATTCATCAGCAGAGCAGGTAATAATTCTGTTCCCCTCTAAAGGTATTTGTTTGCAAACTGCCAGATAAAGGTGGACTTCAGATATGAATATGGTTTTGGTGGTTTATTTTTTTAGTATTTCTCTCTCAAAACTATCCTTATGTGCTGGGGAAAGACTGCTGACTTCAGCAGTTTGAGCAAAAACATAATTAAAAGAAAAATCTATTAAACGTTTCAAAACCAGCTCAGACTGTATGCATGTTTGTACTGTGAAGTGAAGTATCACGTAGCCTAAATGTCTGGAGACCCCTCTATAATAAGATATTGCAGATACAAACGAAACATATGCATAAACACACAAACACATGCATAAACAAATGAAAGCCTGAAAACACTGCTCTCAGTTGAAGAAAGCTAAAAGCTGTAATACTCGAGATTGGTAGACATTAAATAAAATGCCACATTAAAGAACTTCTAAGAATATAAAGGACTTTTTTTTTTCATCTGAAAGACATCAAGACAAAATCTGGTAGATGGACAGGGCAAATACATTGTAAGAGGAAAACACAGATTCATCTTGAATATTTTGAAATGTCTAAGGGATATTAATAATTCTTATTTTGGGATAAATACCAAATAGTTGAGGATAACCCTTCCTTTAGTTTTAGGACATAAGAAATGACAAATTATTAGGTATTTAAATATGACCTCTACAGGGTCACTGTTATCTGGTGATATGTAATGGGCAAATATCTTCTTGACAGTATCAGCAATAGCTTCTTCAGACAGGTGGTATTTCAGAGACTTATCACTGTCATTTAGCTAAAAATCACAGAGGTAAATTGAGTTACACTGTAAGCCATGAAAGTTGCCATTAAAATATAAATATCGCAGAATCAGATTTTGATTATGTTTTCATAAACTTTTGTATGCTGTACATCTATCTTTCAATGTAGGAAGACAAATAAACTCCTCAGAAAATTTAGTTATTCTCATTTTAAAAGAGCTAAGCTATTTCCCTTTTCTGGCAAGAACGACTCACAATCCCTGCAACAAAGGCTGAGGCGACAAGTGTTTCTCTAGCACGTATTTTCTTCTTTAGTACCAGCAACTTTGTCTTAACGTCTATCTTCCAATCAATTTTCCGCTCACGTTACTGCTAATTAGGCTTCCAACTTCTATACTCCTCTTCAAGGGTTATTAGAGCCAGTGTTCCTATCAGTTGTGATTGTACATCTAGATGTATACAGCTTATGTACAGAGATGCATGCAGATGTTTATCCATAGGCCATAATGAGAATACTTTGATTGGATACCTTTTTAAAATGTATGATTTTGATTCAGTTTGATTATTTAAAATCTTCAATCAAATTAGCTGAATGGCTGAGCTTGTTAGATTTTGGTACACTGTACTACAAGGATGAATTTGGTGATCTACTCATTCTTTCCATCTCTTACTTTTATAAGGAGATGCAAACATGGCCAGCGACAGCTCTTACACCCCAGCTCTCCTACGCTTTGGATCCATGGTATTCCAGCATATGCTATCCTTTCATAAATATTAATGGCGGTACTGATGCTTTAAGTCAGGCAATTTGCCTCTCAGACTCTATACATGCCAAAGGGCAAGTGGCTGCCTCTACGCAGTTATCTGATGTGGGTACTTTGATTACATTACCCCTCAGCACAGATTAAGGAGCAACTTTATGTCAAGCGTAAATAGGAACTCACTGGTTTAGATTTTAGTTTCTTATTACTGCACTGCTGCAGAATTAATCTGAATGTCATAGAAGCTGTTCAAGAAGCTATGATGGATCTACCTACAGAGCTCTGCCCAGGCACTAGGTTTTTGGAAAAATGCCCCATTGATTCTCTTTAAAGCATAATGGCAGTATGACCATGCTTTTCAGAAACTGATTAGTGCTTGTTTGAGAATCCGCTTTTGACAGTTGGAAGGAAATTTGTTTCAAGATGGTAAAATCTTGAAGGCCCTACTAAGCTACTTACACTTGTACAGTCAAAAAACCCCTCCCAAAACCCAACACTGAAAACCCCAAGTTAGTAATATCTTTTTCTTTTAAATCTTGCTTGCGGCAGTTAAAAAAGTTAAAACACATTATGTGACTTGGAGAAAAATGATGAATTCGAAGATCAAATATTTTTGCCAAATTCTTTTGAAGTGAAGATAGAAAATATTTCCTACGGCCACTTTTAAAGGCCATATCGTGATGTCAGACCTTGTAATCTACGAAAGGGAGGACAGAAACACTGTCGGTAGCAATCCAATAGGGACGACCTTCTGCACAATGTGAATTATACACACTTTGAGTTCGGTCTATTAAAAGCATACATTCTTGACTTAGTTTAATATTTAAAAAAACTACACTCTAAACTGATGGATAAAAAAAAAATCTTCAGAAGCAAGGCGTTTCAATCCACCTTCACAAAATGGAACTGGACCTGAAATTAGTTTAACGATTAGTTCTTTAAAAGCATATTTTAGAACACTTGCCCTTTCAGAATTCTTTTCAAATGCAAGTACCAAGAATAATTTAGTTCTGATATACTTTGAAAGATAATTTGTATCGTTTACTCATTCAAAGTACTTGGGTAAAATAGAAATCTTTGATAAGATATTATCCTCCCTAAAGAAAGTTCAGCAGAACAGGCTACCTGAGATCTCAGGCAAATAAATAACAAAAATTTCAGCAAGATTCTTCAAAAAGTTCTTTTGAGCCTCCTAATCAATCAACATTTGGCAGCATTTCTCAGCTTCTCCTGTGAGAAGCCATGTACAGATTGCAAAAGTGTCAGTTGCTCTGATAAATCTTACTATGTTAATGAGGTTGATTATTTCCTCTGTACAGATGAGAAGAATATTGGCATACAGGCAGTGATCTGTTATTAGCACATTCCCAGTATCTCTTTATTTTCTGACTTACCTGACAGAACTCATCTATAAATCTCATAGGATTTACACAGACATAACAAAATCAGTAACTTCCCCTTCCTAAGTGTCTGCCACTCTGAAGTGTATTCATACGAAGTCTATTGAAATTAACTCGTTGTGATGAAGGTGCTTACTCTCCAGAGTAAAAAGATCAGAAGCATTTGACTCTTCTTCATACTGACTATGTATTTTCACTTTCAGACAGAAAACAAGAGATCTGCAATTAACTTATTTAAAAGTAAATGCAACACATTTCTGTTGTGACTCTCTAATTACATGCCAGTTATTAGACAAAAATCTAAATAAATGGTTATATTAACACATAATCTAACTGGGACAGCTGAATCTCTCACGTAACAAACGGTTTTGGTTTGTCAAAAAGATCTGTATGGAAAAGGTTTTGGCAATTATTTTTTTAATTATATCTCGATCTCCCATGTGCGTTATCAACAAATTTACCCATGCTCAATTCACTAGTGTGTCAAGAATGCAGTGGAGAGAGATAGGTGAGCAATAACCTAAGCTAAGCGAAATCCGCTACGATAAAATCTTTACAAATCAAGTAAGAAAAATATCCAAACAAATTGTATTTGCAGAGTTGAAATGTTTCAGCAGGTATGAAAACAATAGAAGCAGTAATTCAACCTTTCACCCCAAATCATAATGGCTGAATTAGAGAAATTGGTGCTATTATCCTGTATCATATTACACTCTAGTATATTCAGAACAATAAGTATTAGGCAGAAGTTTGAACTACATTATATTACAATACATGATGCTAGATAGTGGAAAAACAGAGTTGCTAGGCTGAAACAAAACAAATGGAACTCGTGGATAGAATATTTTTATGCCAGACAGATAAGTAAGAGATTGCATCCTAGAAGAAAAGGATATTATAGAGAAATATAACTGCTACTTCATCATTTGGAAAGAAAAATGGAAAGTGCTATGTGTTAGAATAGTAATTTAACTCCTGAAACTCTGGTTCAACAAGGATCATTACATGTGTGAACACTAATGACAAAAGTTTCCATATACACATGTTTAAATTCCTTCCTATAATGAGCCAATTCAACTACTCGAGTGAAGTTTCTCCTGATTAGGAATTCACATTCACACAACTGCCTCCTACGGTAAAACCACTGCCTGATTTGAGACTGAATTCGCTGCTACACACACTGTTTCCATAAACACATACCCCTGGTATGCAAAGGGTGGGAAAACCTTCAGTATCTATATCCAGCTGTTTAGGAGCTCTCAAATCGCATCCATAGTATAGCTATAACATATAACAGTTACCGTACAGTGATATAAAGTTAAGAGCATCCTTACCTCACCACCTCTCCAAGCCTACTGGTGCCTGCCTCTACCCTGCATAGCAGACAACCCTTTTCTTACCTCCACCTGGGGAACTATCTCCTGAATCGTCTTACCATCAGCAAGCTTCTGCCCAGCTGAAGTCTACAAGCAATCAGCTCCTGACCAGTAACTCGAGTTTTTGTGTCAGAGAAACAAAGTATCAATAGCACCTGTTGCTGGTAACCACCTAGGTAAACCACCTACAACTTCTCAAACGGTTATATGTTTCTCCGGGTGATCCAAAAATAGTAGGACAGTAAGATCATGTTTTGAAAGTGAGAATAGGGAAGATTCACAAGAAGCTCCGGGACCTTAAGACCGCTTTTTTAGATAAACAGCCAAGCCGAAGCTGAAATTCTAGACTAAGGATAGCAAAGACTAATGGCTCTGCTTACGTGGCTTCTCTGGACAAATCTTAAGTCCCGAAGCAGCATCGTTTCTCTATTTGCTCTGGGGTACAGACTAAAAGAAGTAGTTTCCAGACTTACATTTTTTCTCAAGGTGATGTGCTTTGCTGTTGGCCAAGGCGACAGCTTGAATTTACATGTACTCTAAATAAACATTAACTTTGGAAAGCCCGAAAAAGAGTTACAGATACCAGCTCATCTCACAGAACCATGAAGGAGGTTTTGTGCATCCAGAAATCAGTATCTCACTGCTGGTTAGCCCACTTCTGGACAGTCTGTGCATGAACAGGAGAATGAGAGATATTTAACAACCAAAAGATACTCAGGAACTGAATGAGAAAAGGACCAAAATGATTAAGACACCAAACTGCCTGAGTTTGTTACGTGATACCACATAACATCTTCTGTCAAATGCGTACACACACTTAATGCCTTTTAAATTCTGGCAACATTTTTTCATGCAAAAGTTTAAATTAAAATTATGCGCAAATGATAGCAAATACCTATACCACAGTTCCACTTATCTATGAGATACTCATCTTGTTAATTTTAGCAAAAATTAGCTTCAGCATCATCAGTGTGCAGACAAAGGAGCACGTGCAAAAGCTGGGGTCTTGCTGCCTCGCATATCCGATTCCTATGCGACTCTAGGTAGCCAAGCATCACCTGAAACAGCTGAGGCTGTGTCTGACGAGTAAGCAGGGATTCAAAACTGTCAGACACTCTGAACAATTAAGGCTCTAGGAGTTAGTTAGTCTTGGAAAGGATCCTTTTTGATGTTTTCTGCCCGTCTTATAGGGAAACTACCTTTGATAATCTGGACGACTGGCTGAGCACATTATAAAATCAAAGTTAGTTCCCACAACATCAAACTTTAATTTAGACAGAAATGCCTCCCTCAGAGTTGAAATGCTCTTAATACATGGTTAGCCTTAATCTTGCATGTTCCTCTGATTCAAGATAATATTTCATCCTGACCTTTTGCTGAGAGTTAAAAATAAACGCTGACAATTATAATTATGTACCACTGAAGATAAAAGCAGACTCAATCAGCCTACTTTATACCAGAAACATTCCACCCGTTTTGGCCAGTTTGCTTTCTGCAGCTGGAAAGGTGAAAGGAAGGAAAGACGAAAGTTAACATGGCAAACGGAGAACACCTTCAGCAACAAACTGTTAGCTTTGTGAAAATACCACCTGTGAGTGCACAAGGTTTTGTAAGGAAAAGCACAACACGCTTCTGAAACATGCTTGCATTGAGTCTTCTCTGGGGAAGGCATATGTGTTTAACGTTCTGCTTTGCCGGGTCCTAAAGGGGACAAGTTTCATAAACTTTGCCACTGAAACACAGCCTAATTATGTTACAACAGAATACTCCAATATATATTATATATATACACAATTATATATACACAATTATATATACACAATTATGTATGGATACACTTATGGAGAGAGAGGAAAATGCAATGACAGACAGACCTGACAATAGAAGACAAGCAGTCTGAGAACTAATCTATACTGGAACCTGAATATTGAAGTTAAAATGGATGCATCTGCAATCAGAAGGATGCTTCAAAATACTGTTCTGTCTTTGTTAAAGAGCTTTCTAGCTACGTGGGGTTTTTTAAATTGACTTTCAGTTTTAANCAGACAAAGGAGCACGTGCAAAAGCTGGGGTCTTGCTGCCTCGCATATCCGATTCCTATGCGACTCTAGGTAGCCAAGCATCACCTGAAACAGCTGAGGCTGTGTCTGACGAGTAAGCAGGGATTCAAAACTGTCAGACACTCTGAACAATTAAGGCTCTAGGAGTTAGTTAGTCTTGGAAAGGATCCTTTTTGATGTTTTCTGCCCGTCTTATAGGGAAACTACCTTTGATAATCTGGACGACTGGCTGAGCACATTATAAAATCAAAGTTAGTTCCCACAACATCAAACTTTAATTTAGACAGAAATGCCTCCCTCAGAGTGGAAATGCTCTTAATACATGGTTAGCCTTAATCTTGCATGTTCCTCTGATTCAAGATAATATTTCATCCTGACCTTTTGCTGAGAGTTAAAAATAAACGCTGACAATTATAATTATGTACCACTGAAGATAAAAGCAGACTCAATCAGCCTACTTTATACCCGAAACATTCCACCCGTTTTGGCCAGTTTGCTTTCTGCAGCTGGAAAGGTGAAAGGAAGGAAAGACGAAAGTTAACATGGCAAACGGAGAACACCTTCAGCAACAAACTGTTAGCTTTGTGAAAATACCACCTGTGAGTGCACAAGGTTTTGTAAAGAAAAGCACAACACGCTTCTGAAACATGCTTGCATTGAGTCTTCTCTGGGGAAGGCATAATGTGTTTAACGTTCTGCTTTGCCGGGTCCTAAAGGGGACAAGTTTCATAAACTTTGCCACTGAAACACAGCCTAATTATGTTACAACAGAATACTCCGATATATATTGTATATATACACAATTATATATAATGTATGGATACACTTATGGAGAGAGAGGAAAATGCAATGACAGACAGACCTGACAATAGAAGACAAGCAGTCTGAGAACTAATCTATACTGGAACCTGAATATTGAAGTTAAAATGGATGCATCTGCAATCAGAAGGATGCTTCAAAATACTGTTCTGTCTTTGTTAAAGAGCTTTCTAGCTACGTGGGGTTTTTTAAATTGACTTTCAGTTTTAAAGAAGCAGAAATCCCTAAGCCACTTGATATACCATGGGAGGGTGAAGAGAATCACTAAAGCCTTGCTGTTTATGCTAATAAGATAGTAACTCAATTTAACTTGAGTACTGATCAATGCTAAACAATCAGAGAAGTTCATGTATTATGTATTTCAGAAGAACCTGTGCTTTTTAGCGGAATGTCACAAGGTTAAACTACTGGTAGACACTGGTTCCCTTGAGCCCAATTTCTGCTACAGTGCTTCCTATCCACATAATGAAGAAACAATAGCAAAATAAAGCATTGTTTGGAACACATAATGAACTGCTCTCATAAACTTCAACCTTCAAAAGTCATTATATTTTACAGTTTGATGCAGCAGACAATTATTGGGCCTCCATTTGGCTGGCTACATCAAGCAATGTACGCTATTTTTTACCGTGTCTCAGCAATTATTGATAGAACAATTGTCATGGCTTGCACTGTTCATATCAGTGCATTAGCAATTGAAACAGTTTGTTACATACTTCCTGGCAGGTATACTGCAGTGCTATAAAATCGGCCTCTATTTATCATAGCTAACAATTACTTTAGGAAATATCCAAAATATACAACTTTCAAGTTATCTCTCCTTCTTGCCATTGACTGTTTTCTGTGGTTTATTTAATCCTTTTACACTAAATTGTACTACGAATACCAAGCACTTTTTTCCAGTTCACAGCAATTCACAAGAAATTTTTCTTTCATTTTTAAATCTAATGAGACGATTTCATACTCATATGTAAGTAAAAGGCAAAATACTTCTGCTTTTCTACGCAGCATTCTGCTG
>VZSC01011368.1:160836-211991 GCA_013398225.1 Steatornis caripensis
GCATTCTGCTGACGAGTACCTGTGAGGGCTATTACTCTTAAATAATAAGTCAAATATGATTACCAACAAGTAATAATTAATACTAAAATTCAATTGATAAAAACAGATTCAAGATTTATTTAATTAATGTTATCATGTTATATGGAGGATCTCATATGCTAATGAACAGCTCCTCTTGAAGTTACAGGACAACTATGATGTGATAATCATAATACTTCAAACCCCTTTTGATTTGTTTGACCCTGTAACACTCGCAAATACAGTTTGGAACAAGTTGCCCAGAGTTTGTGGAATGTCCACTCTCAGAAATATTTTAAAATAACTGGAAAAGGCCCTGAGTAACCTAATGCAATACCAAAGTGTGCCCAACTTTGAGTGGGATTTGGACAAGCAGACATTCAGAGATCCTTCATGGACTAGATCATTCCACGATTCTTTGATGATAACTGGCAAAACTAGGTTGCTCAACTCTCCACACACAATACCACGTTTCGTGTGGGTAAAATGAATGGAAAATAGTTTTAAGTTGTAGAGCAGCTCTATATGGGATCAGGCTCTGAGAATTCACTAAGAAAACTATATATGCTAACAATGGCTTTTAGAACTGAGAGAGATGGAGAATGTATGATACTATGAAACACTTACCGAAATGTTCAGAGGCATTAATGCCACTATTTATATATCAACATACACTGCAAAGGTTACTTAACATCTCCTTAGATTAGTATGTTGTTCAGAATCAAATTAAAATTTATGACTGGAATTCTGAATAATTTATAGATATCACATGCTAGGGTACTTCAGAGTTTCAATTCAGTGGAATGAATATGTACATCTAGATCAAATACATAATATATAGATATGGAATTAATTGCATACAGAAAGAAAGGCAAGGAAGAGAGCCAGATGAAACGGAAAAGCTGGTGCGCGTTCTCCTAAACACAGACACTTCTTTGTGAGGCAAGGAGAAAGCACTGCAAGAAATGGGTCACAAAGAAAGAACAACAAAATGAGCACAAAATACATCATCCTTCTATTCTGAAGTCTAGAAGAATGGTAAGAAGAATAAGAAGAATAACTTGGTAAGAAGTCCAAAGGGCAGGCGAACAGTCCTATCCTGATAGAGAACATCCTGAATGCTGCAAGTCAGTTAAGATCTCTCTGTCTCCAATCAACGTTTCAATACAGCCAGACCCTTTTCGGCAGTCTCTGCCTGACTTAGTCCCTCACACTGTAGTTTGAAGTTCATTTTTAAACTAATCTGGTAGAATGTAAGCTGACTCATTATCTTTATTAGAGATCATTAATTAAAAGCAGCATTAGAACGCATTATGACGTTGGCATCCCAGAGTAATTTTTCAAGGTAAGTTAGATCTGACACAATGGAAAGAGAGCCCTCTTAGCACTCAATTTTCAAGATAAAACCGTGAGCCCTTAGGAAAACCAGTATCATCTGCTATGCACTTTAACGTTACAAAGAGTACAATTTACCATAGCTTTTAGGTCTTCTAGGTATGTAATTACACACTTTTGCTAATTGGCCTGTATTGACTGTAAGTGTATTCTCGATTTTGTTTATCAGTAGTGATCTGTGTTGGTAACTGACAAACTCAGCGCGATCACAAACGTTTGTAAAAAGATAGTATGTGTGCTCACATAGACAAGACCCAGGGAAAAATTACTGATTCGTAGGATGGCACTCTGAATAATCTTCATAGTAATTAAAATCTTCCTATGGTAGTGAGCAATCAGATGAGTTGGATCTCCCTTCAAGACTTGCTTGCACACCCCTTTTGTTAAAGGACTCAGAACCCCCAATCTTTCTATCTTAACAATTTACATTCTAAGCCTCCACCCTCAAAACATCAAGGTTCAGGATCACTATTTAAATCAAAGCTTAAATATGCAGACACTAGATTTTATTTTCTTTCAAGTGAGTCTTTTTGAAAAAAATAAACATTCCTTTCCTTCCACTAGATCAGGTTAACATATTTCCAAGGAGATACTACTTTTGCAGATGGCTTGAATTAGACAACTGCTACACTTATCATTATGCAGCTATTCAAACAGAAAATTTTTAGAACTTGGCAAAAAGGAGAAAAATAATCTGTCTTATATATGCTGCCCAGACTCAATGCAGGCAGGCAGGAAAATGAGAACATGCAAAAACCAAAATACTAAAAATAATCACCAGAAGACTGCCTGAAAAACTGAAAATGATAACTACTTCTGACATTGAGATATGAAATTAATGTATCCAAGGTAGAGAAGAAAAAGCATTATCAGTAGGATTCTTTACACAGAAAAAAGAATTTGAAGTCCAAACAACATACAGGAAAGAAGTAATGCTATGTAAAATTTAAGATCCAGAGGTGCAAAAAAAGTGGACATTTTCCTTTGTCTTTTTTTCTGCAGTTTTTTATGCTGTGCTGAAGACAGATCCGTATGTACAATCAGATACACACATCAAACCATACTAAGCGTGAGGATTCGATTTCCAAGTGTCTGTGGATGCAACCACAAGTCATCACAAACACTGGAAGAAAGAAATAGCTTAAGACTACAAAAATCTGATTTATCTCCTATTACGCTTTATTGTGAAAGATAACGTATCTTCATGAACTGATACACTAACTTGTGTGCCCTGGGGACCTTGGCTGTAATCCTTCTTTGGGAGTTAACCAGCAGGGGACAGGTGTTTAAAAAGTCTTTATCTAGCCCATACAAATAATTGACAATGTCACAAAAGCAGTCTATAATCAGAACTGGGAAAAAGGTGTCACTCAGGTCAGAAATGAGATTAATTTACATATCTATGCAAAGAGAGACTTTAGCAAGTCTTCCAAAGGTTTTTAATCCCTTTATCAGCACTATTTACTTTAATGTGTTATCTTTTTCTTTAGGCTGCAGGTGAAGAGAAAAACAAAATAAAAAGCAATTTAAAATTATAAAATCATAGAATCATAGCATCACTGAAAATGGCCAGATCCAATGGCAGCAGCCTTCGGTCAAACTTCTTCCGTTTTAAAAAATCATAGCAATGTGCAAATGACCCAAATAAAATGGTCTATTCTTAACATAACGACGTCCTGTCTACAGAATACAGTGATACAGGACACACCTGAAACTAATCTTAGAACACTTCGCTTACTGATTCTTTCATAAAAAGTAACTGCAATAATTAGCAATTTAATACATTTCTGTTCGTAAGCAATGAAGAAAGTTCTTGTTCACATTTGATAAGAGCATAAAGCAGATCAGAGGCAATGTAATTAACCAGTTACACTTATTAGATTAAAGTCGTCTTTTAAGTCATAACTGATATTTATATCTTGCCATCTGAAATAAGTTTATCTGTTCCCCACATTCCTGAGTTTATTGCGTTTTTGTTAGAAAAATATCAAAACAAATCATCATACAAAGGCACCCAGTTCTCAAGCTTCCTACTACAGAATCCTTCATACAGATACATAACTATGTGTGCATATATGAACATACATGCTGAAGTCTGGACAGAAACACGATACTTACATACGTGGCTAACAGCATTTTCTAGAATTCTTTGTGGGATTACTCTTTGCAAAGAATGGCTGGAAAAAATCAAAATCTGAAGTTGCGCTAGCCTTTTAATCAATAACTTTTATTTTACCAGAGGAAAAAATTCACCAACTGCTTAATTACCATTTTGGACCCCTTTTTTTGTGGGTTTTTTGTTACACAGGTATGGCAAGACAATCATTTAAAATGCAGCCCTGAAGGCAATAAAAGGAAAGGAAAGACTGCCAAAGCATACAGATTGATGCCTCCTCCTTCTGAGAATACGCAGAACGGTATTCTGGTTACATTTATTCCATTTNACTAGCCTTTTAATAAATAACTTTTATTTTACCAGAGGAAAAAAATCACCAACTGCTTAATTACCATTTTGGACCCCTTTTTTTGTGGGTTTTTTGTTACACAGGTATGGCAAGACAATCATTTAAAATGCAGCCCTGAAGGCAATAAAAGGAAAGGAAAGACTGCCAAAGCATACAGATTGATGCCTCCTCCTTCTGAGAATACGCAGAACGGTATTCTGGTTACATTTATTCCATTTTTGAAAGCCACAATAGAATATTTCTCCTATGAGTTCTGAGAATCAGTGTCTCCACAGAAGTAAAGGTGATAAGGCAAAAAGTGATTTGCCTTGACCTTTCTAAATGGTTTTCTGGAGGTTTTGTTTTGTTATGGTTTATTTTAAAGTTTCAAAGGCATTAGAACTAAAAATGGAACAGGAATTATACTCAAAATACTAAGAATTGGCAATTTTCTCTCTGCATCGTTTTTGCCAAGAGATATTTTTAAAAACCAAAAATTGCTGCCTTTTTCATTTTGAAGCTGAGCTATACAAGTCTAGTTGCTTTGTTTGTTCTATAGTATTGATTTCAGGCTTCAAATGCCAATACAAACAAATTTGCATCCCAATTAGTTTTCATTAATCACTTTTTTTCCTGGGGCTATACACATAGCAGACACCAGCTGAACTACTAACTGAAAGCAGCAATACGCAATTGTACCCAATTAACTTGAAGGGGAGGGTGGGGAAAAAAGCAATGTTATAACCTTAGCCTTCCACTGATTTCTCTTGTGTGCCAAACAGAATCTGGTTCTGATTTTTAAGTCGTCAATTTTCGTATCAAAGAGATCAATACGGAGAGCAACAGAAAAGAGACAATAAAATACATACAACTGCAATAGGCTCTGCAGAAAATCAGCGAGGTTTACCCTTTAAGCAAATATTTTGACTAGACTGGAATACAACACAACGTATTTTTTAATGGATTAAAATATCTATTCTTGATCATGCTGATTACTACTTAAAAGAAGAAAGGGCAGATATGACTGCAATTGTAATTGTGAGAAGCCATAGCACAGACCATGTGGCAAGAGGGAGATCTTAGGCGGCCAAAGATGCCTGATCTAGCTTTGAAAGTAGGACAACGCAGGGCCAGCTGCTCTTAAATTTCAGGTAATTATCTTAAGACCTTCCACTTCTTCTTCCCCCTTCCCTTCTCTTCCCTTGAGCTACAACAATAGAAACTTTTAAATGCATATGCAAATAAATAATTTAACTAAATCACTTTGATCACAAGAAACTGTTAGTTAACATGAGAATGTTTCAGCTGAGAGAGATTCAGAGAGATTAATTTGTCTTCCACTGCGCACAACAGCTATTCAAAATCCTCTAAAGACCAGGCTGTGTTGTAATGAAGCATATTTACAGCTTTCTTTATATTTTATTTAGCAAGTAAATACTCTGGCATTTTCAAACTGAAGGAATCTTATTTGCTTTCATTGAACACATCTTACCAAACACAAGCGCGTGCGGAGAACACCACTCTATTTAAAATGTACTCTGTTCGCAAGCCAAAAACCACTCGGCCAATTCTTGCCATGGGTCTCTAGATTTTTGTATCGTATTTTAGTGTTCATGGATATTAGATTTCCTATTCAACCATACCCTCAGATTTGAAGGAACATCACGATACCTTGCTGACGGCAGGTATTAGTACCTTTTTGCTTTCCAGAGACCCATCCTGGTTAAAATTGCTCGCTAGACGACATTTCTTCCACACCTCAAAACCTAATCACTAAATGGCCTATGAAATTTCTAGGGGGCTACACACCATTACTCTTTAAATACCGCAGACTAAAGCATTAATGAGAACTGAATATTTATTCAGATTTCAGTATCCTGATTTACAGACGACACCCTTTGGTGGACAGATTGATGTTGACCAGGAAAACCTTATACTTAACTTTAATACAAACTTGCTTAAAAGGAAATTGAAAACAGAAGTACTTTATGCACCATCCAAAACAGACATTACTGTTTCACATATCTACAACAAGAAGAAAGGGCAGAGAAACCACACCTAACCTATCAAAGCAGGATTACATCTTAAAGGCCTCCCTCTTCCTGTATCCAGCTGACTTGCTTTAGATGCTTTCCTGACAAAACCTCCGCAGGGACTCTTGTCTTCCTCAGGTTTCTTTAGTCGGAGAAGCCCATTTGAAAGCGGAGCCCGTTAGCTTTTAGACTTAAACTCCATTTTGAGTTTTTCAAGGAGCTGAACAGATTTAACACATTCCTCCCCCCAACTTGTTCTCACATCCCAAACATGTTTATTTTTCATTGCTGTAAGAAATAGTTACAAAATGTAGCCAAATAAATGAAATACGTTGATTATTTTATCCTTTCTTTGAGATGCGAATGTTGTTTTCCCAATCAGGCACGCTCTCTTTACCTGACTGAGCAGTGAGTTAGTGATCTGATGGCCCTGTGAGAACTTAGGCTTTTAAGCTCTTCTCTCTTACTCATGTGGTAATCAAAGACCTGCAGGTAGATACATTCTGCAACAAATTGATAGTGAAAAGTGTTTGTATCCACTGAACTTTTCTTTTTCATCAACCTCCCCATATTGCCTTTTAGGTAACCTCCAAATAAGGTTTAAGTAGATGTTATGCCACGTGTCTTTTCATTGAAACTAGATATACAGATAATAAGTCGCTTGCAAGTGACAGTAGTTTTGGAATTTAAATCTCTTCAAGGAATACTGTAATATCATCAAAAAGTCTTCTGCAGAGATGCACACCTTCATGTCTTTAAAGACATCAAATATCACCAATTCAGAGACGTAACTCCCTGCATCCCTTCCAGAATCTAAACCTCCCACAACACAGCGCAAGCGGTATCACTGGGTTTAGGCTAACTATGTACACTCACATTATCCCAGTCCTTCATACAAATTTGTGGTGCAGGTTCTTTTTACTGAACAGTGGGATTAATTATGTGACATTTAGATTATTAGTAGGTAAGTGCAGAATTACACATTTTATACATGTTTACCAGAAGCAGGTTTTTAAAATTCCTTGTGAAGATCACTGTATGCAGCTGAGTAGCTGGACTAATGTATGACAGATTAAATATTTTAGCACAATTCTTATGGAGCATTTCAGTTGCATAAACTTAAAAATTATGACTTGTTTCGTGACAGTGACTAGCAGCCTCACAGACCAAACGGAAGGTGGCACACCACTGCTAGCAGGCAGGTATCAATCGAGAAAGAGCATTTTACAAACTCCCAGCTTTCTATTTCAGTCTTAAAGAAACCAGCAAGTTTTTATTGCCCCAGGCCGTAATTACTAGTAAGTGGAAGAAGCTCATGAATTGACGACATAACAATTGTGATTTTCATAATTAAGGATAAAATTTTAAACATGGTTCAGATTTAAAGGAAGGAGAAAATTAAGGTTAGACTGAAAAGACTTCAGAGCTAAGACTTTCATCATCCTTGTACCAATGTTGTATTGAAGCTTTGCCATTCGCTTTAGGGGATAAAAAACACAGTTTAAGAGATATAATATTTAAAAATTAAAGACAAATAAAAAAGCCAAGTTGAAAAGATATTTTTTCACACATTTCTAGTCAGTAGACCTAGCAAGTATGCTTTTGTATACAGGATGTCATCAGAAGAGGTGGCATGATTTGGAAGGTTGCTTAAAAAGACTGCCATTTCAAAGCTGAGGGACATAAATCGTGCTCATAATATGATGTAAAGGGAAAAAAATCCCCAATATGCCCCTCTCTGTTCTCAGGAGATCAACCAAATTGTAACTCTGGTTTTCCTCAGCTTGTCACAGAACAGCAAGACGAAGTGTGTCTGTAAACGTCGGTGACAGCAGCAGGTACTAGCAAGGCTGTAGGAAGGCTTTTGAGTACGACAGTTCCAAACTCAGAGTGCCAAATTCTTAACTGGTTCAAACTGGAGATAGTTTTATTGAGATCAACAACGTTACCGTTTCATGTTACCCAAAGGTTTGGCCAGAAGAGTGCATGCAATTGCCTTGCTGTATGGACAACTTTGTCAGCGTGGGGAATACAAAACCGCTCACAGCGCAGGCTGACGGGCTGAATTCAGGCCCTTGTCCTCAGCACTGGGAGAGACCCCACAGGGAAATGCAGGTACAGGGCGAACACTCAGGACGATCACTGTCTGCGGCAAACTACTGTCGAAGGAGTGATCTTGCATTGGATGTATAACGGTAAAATTGCAGACTTGCTTCAGCAACCTGAGCTGAAGGAAGCTGCATTTCTCGCTTCATGGGTTTTGTATTCTCTCTTTGATCATAACCGGAATCCCCCTGATCACTAACACATCATTGCATCCGGCTGAAGTGTGCACATAGATAGATTCAGAGGGAAGAGCGGAGTCTGCGCTTTCACCAGCTCTTCACAGTGTCATCAACTGCCTGAAACCTCATCATGAGAATCTGAGCCTAAAAACAATCCACCAGGTATATAAAATGATTATAAACTTCAACAAAATCTATTCTTACTTTAAGCTCTCTTTCTGAATTTCATATTCATCCAAGTGTATAAAGCAATGTAATAGGCCCCACAGTTCTTAACTTGTACAAAGTGGAGGGATGTTTCACTACCACCGAGAAAGCCTACTAGAGTCGTCTGGGGTGAACATTTTTCTAAATAATATTTTTTGTTACATTTGTCACATACATGTTTAATTATTAGAACAATTTTTTAAGGGAAGCAAAACTACTGCTATATACTCTTTGGAACATAATTTCCAAGAAACTTTTTATTCCCATGCAACACCTGATTAATCTTTTTTGCCACACAGTTACTAATTTTATTACTTAGAACAGGACAATTTGTAATATATTTGATTTACAATGTCATTCAGCTATACACTAGTAGTACGTATTAGTATTGCCACAGCTGTCGAACAATAACATAAAATCAAAAAGGAAACATTTTTGGACGCTTTTGACATGTGTAGAAAAGATAAAGAAGTCACTGGACAACATCATCTGGTGAGGTACCTTCACCGATGGCAAAGTGAGGTAACAAAGTAGAATTTGAAAGGTTATCCTAAAGGGATATTGCCATCATGCTAACATGCTTCGTTTGCCGTTCTATATTGCATTCATGTTTCGTAACAGATTTATCACTGAAGCACAGTAACTGAATGCAGTATAGGCAGCCCTAATTAATTGTAAAACAACATACTAATGTTGGAGGTGTATTATTAGCTATTCAGTTTCAAATAAGGAATGATATTTATCATTCACTCATTAAAATGTGCTTTCTTCACATTCATTAACCAATTAGTAGCAGACAAATTGTTTAAGAACAGTTGTTATCACTATTACACAAATAGTTTTAAAAAATATAATAAACACAATGGCCACAATCATTTTTTACAGCATTAAAAGCCAAACAGAAAACAAACAAAAACTTGACAACAAGGTGTTTGCTAAATAGCACTTCAATGGAATTACCTAAAAATACAACATTAGCATTTTTGGCCATGCTGCATACTCATAAGATCAAATAGCTTCTCTAAGTAAGAAATATGCTGACAAACGCTTTTCACTGCATATTCTGAGCTGAGATACAGGCAGCTTCTCCCTGCTACCCTGAACTACAAACAGTGCTGCAGCAGATGACTTTATTTCTTTAGCCTGCATTTTGACAAACCACGCATGGTGAAAAAGTACCTCAATATATATAGAATGTAATTTTATTTGTAAAAGAATTTCAATTTCATAAACTACATAAAGGAAATCTTTTTGCTGACTTCACATGGGTACCAGAGGGATGCCTACAAGGGCATATATAAACCGTGACACCCACATTTGACTGGACCCCAGACAGCTCAGCAGAAAAATCATTTGTCCTCTCCAGCTCTGCACTGTCCTGCGCTGCCGTGTCCTGCTGGGGGAAAGGACTTACGCGTCAAAGTAATTTCGTCAACGCTCATCTTGTTATTGTTATTGTGCCAGTGTGAAGTCAAACACAGTGATTACAAATTGGAGGAAGGATAAAAGTAGGGTATAATCCCGCTACTCTTATGAAGTCAAAACTTGATTATGGCAGAGGTTTTCATGGAACAAGGACCGTGCAAATACGCAAAACACATAAAATGCTACAAATAAAACAAAAAGTTTACTTTATTCCAAGTCTGTATGTGCACCTTTCACCAGCCCATTTAAGTGCCTTTTTTATTTCAGAGCTACAAGTGACAATATTAGTAATAAATCTGATAAGCTGGACTCCATTCCATCAGCCAGTGGATGTGACAGTAATTGTCTTTCTCAAGAGGGGCTCCAGGACAAATAGAACTTCTAACTTCTAAACCAAATGAATAAGATTACACATTATTGAATCCAATGACAAAATACCAGCAGACTTCAGTAAGCACAAGCCAGCCTCCTAAAGAATAAACACCAAGGCTGCAATTTTGATAGTAGAACCTGTATTTGTGTTCTTCATTCATCACTCCCTTATAAATGTAATTGAGAAAGGCAGACTTTCTTCTGGAGAACTTACATAACTTCTCATGGCATCACTTAGGAATGATGAAGTATAAACAATGAAAACAAGGAGATCACAGCTTACACAAGCTAAAAAAATCAGTCCAATCTCTTTCTAACAAAGCAATCCTTCCAAAGTGAAGACAAAGGTCTAAATGCAATACAGCTAGATCACAACATCACAAACGCAAAAGAGAAAGATTTTTAAATACACACTGTGTTGGGTCTGCGTGGCTTTGGTAGCAGGGGAAGGGGCTACACAGGCGGTGCCCCTGTAAGAAGCTGCTCAAAGCTCCCCCAACTCCGGGCTGAGGCCAGGCCATTTAGGGACAATGGATGCGCCTCTGCGACAACGGATTTAAGAAAGGGATGGGACAAAGAAACGGCCATTGAGACCTGCAGCAGAGGAAGGAGGGAATGTGAGGAGTATACCTATGCAGATACCTGGGGTCAGTGAGGAAGGAGGGCGAGGATGCGGCCGGAGCGGAGATTCCCCTGCAGCCCATGGAGGATCACAGTGGAGCAGCCCCTGAAGGACCACGGCAAGACAGAGATGGACCTGCAGCCCATGAACGACCACAGAGGAGCAGAGAGGGACCTAGAGCCAGTGAAGGACCATGGAGGAGCAGACGTGGACCTGGAGCCTGTGAATGACCGCAGCAGAGCAGAGAGGGACCTGCAGCCCATGGAGGATCCCACACCAGGGGAGCTGCCTGCTCCCGAAGCAGACTGTGACTCTGTGGGCAGCCCGTGCCGGGTCAGTGTGTTTCTAAGGGATTGCACCGCCTGGCAACGGCTCCCGTCGGAGGGGTTCATGAGGGACTGTGTGCCATGGAGGGGACCCTGTGTCAGAGCAGGGGAAGTGTGTGAGAAGCCCTCCCCGCCTGAGGAGGAAGGAGCAGCAGGGACAATCTTTGGTGAGCTGACTGCACCCCCCATTCCCTGTCCCCCTGCGCTGCTGAGCGGGAAGGAGGGAGAGACATCAGGAGTGAGGGAACTCGAGCCCAGGAAGGAGAAGGGGATGAGGGTGGTGTTTGTTTTTAAGAAGTGTCTTCCCTATCTCCTTATCCTGCTCTGCTTTGATTGATAACCAATTAAATTGAATTTTTTCCCCAAGTTGTTTTCTGCCCATGACCGTAATCGGTGACTGAACCCTCCCTGTCCTTGTCTCAACCCACCAGGTTTCATTGCATCTCCTTCTCACCCCACTGGGGAGGGAGGAGTGAGTGAGCAGCCGTTTGCTTCTTTGCTGCCGGCTGGGTTCAAACCACCACACACACTTAAGGATTAGCAGCTGTGTTGACATGTTAAGCATTAAAACTGTGATATTATTTAAAAAAAAAAAATCTAGATCTATCCAGAGGGTATTAATAAACATATAATATACAGATGTGTACAGAAGTGTGTATGAACTCTGTGCTGCATCTCACTTCTTTCTGCGAGTGTAAACTTTGCTGTAAGCTATTAATAGTATTGTATTTTCTGCAAGTCTCAACCTTACAAAACTGAGAACATGCAGAAATAGCCTATGAACACACCATTCCCCTACCAAGAAAGAAAGAAGTCACAAGATAATTGAAGAGCACCATGACTGTTTCACAAATTGCTACTATACCTAGACATTCTTCTCTGCTGAATGGAGTACAGGAGTTTATATGACAGATTTTGCTAATAGAATGTTCAGCAAACAACTTCTATCTTCTCACCTTGATTTTAATCAATTTTTCCAGAAAAAAACTTTTGAAACATCATACATGAGAAGGATAGTATTTCCAGCACCTCTTCAAAAAGTCATTTAAAGATGGAATATGTCTTGAAAGCAGTATCTGAAGGTATTCCTGCAAACACCTACCATGTGTTTAATTTCTTCTGTTTCATTTCTTGAGCGTGGAAGCAGATACTGAAACTACAAAAATAATTGATTCTTGAGCACCGAGAAGTGTTTTTTCTCTATGTATAATGCACTCAGTTGGTGTGCTTATGTCATAGAGATGCCGGTGTGAGCAAGGAACAAAGCACTCGATAAATTTGTTGGCCTGAGCATTTCAGCAGAGACATAGTAAAAATCTCAAATAATATCACCACTAGAAAATGTTATCAAGATATTCTTTTCCTTCCTCAAGCATGTGAACCAAAAGCAAAAGAAGAAAAACCCCTCATTTTGATTGCACATACGTGTATCTATATATGATTCTTCTAATCTATATTTGGATTATATTTGTTCTTTAATTGCATTGCCCCAGATTGCAAATCAAAGTTCTAGGTGAGATCCCAAGTAAGTTTATTTCTATATAATATACATAATGCAAATACCGTCAGTGCTGAAAGAATTAGCTGCTGCTTTGCGCAGTCAGCTTATGAAGTATCATCAGCTACACCCATTTGATAATCCTCTAGCGAAGGAAAAAAGGCAAAATAGTAATCAGAGTGATACGATATTATAACCTCATACTGGATGTTTGAGTGCTATGAAAAGAAACATTTCCCAACTACTTGTGGAAGTTGTAATGTTGAAAATATGAAAAATCATGAGAATGCAAAAAACATTTTGCATTGCATAAACTGCATTGAACTGCTACTTTGCTAAATGCAAACAGTGATAGTCAGTCTCTTTTGTGTTTCCAGCATATTCAACTTCAATTAAATAGTAAAGTCAAATCCTAGCGTTATACTAAAAGATATCCTTAAGTATCTGAGAAATAATTAAGGTAAGAGGATCTTCTTCCAACTGTCACAGTAAATTTGGATTAAATGCTATCTGTCCAGCAAGCAGATTTTGCAATACTAAAATGTGTTAAAGACCCAGAATGTTTAACTTTTTGGAATGTCTGTTGAAGGAGATACACAGGATACAGAGTACAATGGAGTAAACGTTCCAAGCTCTCAGAAATGATGGATGCGTAGAGCACCTTCATACTGCAGCAAGCCCCTCGCTTTCAGACAGAATACAGGTAATAGGTAGATCTGCAGCTAATTAGACTTACTATGAAAGCATCGGCTTGATGCATGAATAAATCATGCGCACCCTGCATGTGCAATGGGCACCTGCTCTCTTTGAGCATTCAATGGCAGCCAGGAAGACAAGACAACTGTTAGACACCACTACCAGGCCAAGTCATCTATAGTCTGCTTCTGGCTGCCTAAGGAGCCAACTGTGCATTGGATTAATAGATATGGCAGCATGTTTTTTTCAAGGTCACCACTGGTCTTGTGGGCACAGGCAGCCCGTCATGTTATGAGGGAAGGGATAAAAAGCAGAGACTAACCAGCTGGCATTTGAAAATAAGATGCTGGAATAATATTCGAGGATGTTAGGAAAAGAGAAGGCTGTAGGTAAGACTGTACCCATGGCCCTGATACAGGCTATGCATTACAAGGTGGGAAAAACTCCTCAGAGAATGGACCCGTCTTCAGGGCTTTCATTTAACCAGGAGATGTGCATACATCCATGCACTAGCTCAAAACTGGACTTTATATTCCAGCACATCTCCACGTGTCGTGTCCCGTGACTGACGTTCTCATATCCATACATACTGTGTCTCGATAAAGGATCTCAGTCTTCCCAACTTTATTCCTTACATGCAAGCAACATGTAAGTACACTCCTATTTGTATGTAACAACAGTGAGGAAATCTTATTTCAGTGACACTTTCAGAAGACATGTTTCTGAAGCCAAATCGGCATAAGGGAAATCGATTTTTTTTTAGTACTCTAAAGCGGCTCCTTTGCTTACTCACCCCACATACATTACCCACCTGCTGCTCTCACTAGTATCTCACTGGTATCTGCTTCACTTTCAATACTGAGTTCCTTTAAAATAGGCTAAATTGGGAACTATTTGATGTCTCCAGAATTAGCTATTTCTAACAGGAACATCATCGTGCAAGAAGCCTAGCCACCTGGGAATCTCTGTCAAATGCAGCAGACATCAAAGAGAAAATGCTGCCTGCCATCTTCTGCTCGGCTCAGCAAGAAGTATTCACCCACCCAGGCTTTGCTTTTCTAAACCTCTGGCTATTCTAGCACCAGCAGTCTACCAGAAAAGCAAATGCAGGAGGTTTTCCTGCATTCTGCACATCTCTTTGGAAAGCCAACAGCCTCTGGCCAACAAGGGAATCTCTGCTGGAGACAAAAAAACATACCTCTGACATGCGGCAGTTATTCCAGCAATGGCCATGATTTCACCACAGAGATTTTTTACGCAGAATTTTTCTCTTTTGCATTACTTTGGCACACATGTGGCTATCCCCTACAACACATAGAGAATTAAGCACTGCTGTGGGCAACAAGAACTTTTAAACTTGACTTCGTACTGCAGATGTATATTGAAGTGAACACATGCAGTCAAGGTAGCTGAAATAAATTCAGGTATCACAGTTCCCTCCCACCTTGCAACAAGCGTACTGAGCACATTTTAATGTATGCTTTTTGGCCACTTCTATGCTCTACTTTCAGCTAATAAATAGGCTATCTTGATCTCCCTCTGATTAGTACTCGCACCTCCACACTGCTTGCAGTTTCACCAGTCTAGACTATCTTAATTAGTTGAAGCAGCAATGGCCCCTACTAATCCTGTCAAGAAGTTTGTAAAGACTCATGGTAGTCTTGGAGCAATAATCTGGCAGCAGTTTGTGGCTGACATGAGCAAAACCTGTGACTTTAACAAAGAAGAACATAGAACAAACCAAAGTGTTTCTAAGAAGCTGCAGGAAGAACATGAGATAAGGAGGCTAGACATCAGTGCACAGGAAAGATAAAGTGATTAACGGAAGGGTACTCAGGAGTAATAAAACATATTTCTTTTTTTCATTCAGTAGTAATTCCAGGTGGTCTCCGAGATTTCTTGGCATGACAAACCTCACACTGCTACTTGCAATTCCCATTTGGTTATTTATCAGTTTAACTGTCAAAAGACATACAAAAATTTCTTCAGTGAAAACAGATGGTGTCAGTCCCAATGCATTAAATAACAGGTCTTTCTTACATTGTAGTATCTGAAATATCACATCTTGTAAAGCTGCAGTGGCTGCAAAGAAGATTTGAATGGTTGAAAGCTAGAATTATCCAACTATTCCTTTTTCTATAATAATCTCAGTGTGCGTGTATATGTAAAACCAAAAATCCTTCACTATTTAATTGTAATAGTGTCTTCATATGCAAGAAAAACATAATAACAAGTTGTCTTTCTGGAACAAATATTCGACCTGTCAAGAATAGCACTTGATGTCAAGATTCTGAAGTTGTGGACAAAATGACAAATCAGCTGAGGGAACCTGATAACAGATTAACGAGATGTACTCCATGCAGTCATAAAAGTACTTGAAATAAGAAACAAGGAAATGTGGAAAAAGAGAGAGAAACAACAGCGGAGAGAAAGGAGCTGCTTTCTGAGCCTTCTGTTGCGAACCAGTGAAAAAAGAGTGATATAGAATTTTATAGAGACATTTCAGAAACTTTGAATCAAGACCCAAAGGACTGAATTGGAATACACTTTGAATATGCACGCTTGCCTTCACGTACTCGTGAGCTACGACATCTACAAGATGGGCTTAAAGGAGGATCCAGGCAATTATAAGCCCATCAGTCTTACTTCAATCACTGGGAAAGTTATGAAGCGAATCTTCCTGGGGGCTATCACAGGTCAAACGGAGCACGTGATTGGGAAAAGCCAGCACGGATTCACCAAGGGCAAATCGTGTTTGACAAACCTGATCACCTCCTATGACAAAGTAACCTGCTTGGCTGATGTGGGGCGAGCGGCAGACATTGTCTACCTGGATTTCTCCAAGACTTTCAGTACAGTTCCCCACAGCCTCCTCCTAGAGAAGCAGATGCGTGACAGCCTACGCAAGTGGTCTGTGCGGTGGAGGCGGGTGGGGAGTGCTGACGGGCTGCACCCAGCGAGTGGTGGTAAACGGCTCTTTTTCAAACTGGCAGCCTGTCACAGGTGGGGTCCCCCAGGGACTGACATTGAGCCTAACGCTGTTTAATATCTTCATAAGTGATCTGGCTAATGGGATCAAGTGTACCCTGATGAAGTTTCCGGATGATACCAAACTGAGTGGGGAAGTGGACACTGCGGAAGGGAGAGTCACCCTGCAGGAAGAACTGGATAGGCTGGAAGATTAGGCTAACAGGAACCTTATGAAGTTCAACAAGGACAAATGTAAGGTCTTGCATCTGAGAGAACATAATCTAGGAGTGCAGCACAGGCTGGGATCTACCTGGCTGGATGGTGGCTCTGTGGAAAGGGACCTGGGACCCAGTAAACTCAGGATAAGTGAACAGCATGCTGCGGCAGCAAAGAGAGCCAACAGGTGCTGGGTTGCATCAACAAGGGCATCACCAGCAGAGATAAAGAAGTCATTATCCCACTCTACTCAGCAATTGTCAAGCCACACCTGGAATCCTGTGTTCAGTTTTGGTCCCCGCTATACAGAAAAGATGTGGATAGGCTGGAGAGAGTCCAGAGAAGGAGCCACAAAGTTGATCAAAGGACTGGAAAGCCTGCCATATGAAGAAAGGCTCAGAGAATTGGGTTTGTTCAGCCTTGAGAAAGGAAGGCTTGTGAGAGATCTCATCACCGTGTTCCAGTACTTAAAAGGTGGCTACAAAGAAGATGGAGACTCCCTTTTTATAAGGAGTCACATGTAAAAGATGAAGGGTAATGGGTACAACTTACTCCTGGGGAGATTCCAACTGAACACAAGAGGAAAATTTTTCACAATTACATCAGCCATTGGAATAAACTCCCCAGGGAAGTGGTGGATTCCCCAACGCTGGACACTTTTAAGATTCAGCTGGACAGCGTGCGGGGCCGTCTTGTCTAGGCTGTGCTTTTGCCAAGAAAGGCTGATGATCCCTGAGGTCCCTTCCTATCTGGTATTCTATGATCCTATGATTGAGCATCTGTTATGCAATATTTGGGGTACTCACTGTATTTGTTTGGACTGACACTAATTGAAGGCAGCTATATATTCACCATTTCAAAAACTATCAGCGTGTGCACTTTTACAGAAAGCAACAGCTCAAATATGCAATCAATTGCACATTTTCATATATCTGACAACCAGCTGAAGAGGACTCCCCATCCGGCAGGTAATACAACTGTCAGTTAGATTTGTGGATTTTCCACAAGCCTGTTCCGACTCAGAATAATAATGACTCTGTGACTATGTTCTTCTCTTGGTATTCCCCTTTGATTTCTCATGAATGCCCGCTCATATGGTGAACCACAAATGTGTGCTGTAATGTACTTAGTAGCACCTAAGACCAATGGCAAACCTTGCTTCTGCAGCGTATATTTAAACTGTCTGTTTACTTGCTGGCATATAACTCTCAGCATGAGGATTACTCAGAAAGGGAAGAAAGTGAATGAATGCTGGCCTTTCCAGAGGAATGAACACTTCTTTACAACTCTACTACTGCGGTGAGCAGCAATGAACAAGTCCATGGGACATCTTTGTATCTTGCCTCATTTCAATGTTCCTACTGTATATATCAACAAACATGCTTCAGGATTCTACAGACTTGTCTCTAAAGGTCTATATAATAGGACAAGTATTCTTCCCTAAACTTATTTGCTTGAAATAGTATGCATATGATACTTATATATTTGCCCGAACACCCTGAGAACTTCATCTATTCCATTCCTACAACAATCATAGGAATATTTTCATTGTTGACAGCTCAGGAGACAACACAGCATTAATTGCCTCATAAACCTCACTGATCACAGTGCCAAACGCAGACTTTCCAGCATTTAATGTGCTGGAAACGCCCCACAAAAACTGGGTTGCCGTTTTTCAGAGACTACCCCGTTCCTCTGACGGTAACAAACTGGACCAGGGCAGAGACTCGGGCAAATACAACCTCCTGCATCAACAGTGGAGTGCCTCACTAGTCATGCAAATCGCAGAACTCAGGGTGAGGACAGCAGCACGGAACAATCGAGGATTATTGTCTGTGTGATAATACTGAAATGTAGATAAAGCACAATGCAATGTACTACACGTTCTTCAACACTTCGGAAAATCAGCAGCTCTTAAGCCACATCTCACTGATAAGAAACAGGTATATGGATCGTAATCGTCGGTATTATTATTTATAAAAGTGCAGCCTCAGATGAGAGAGGTAGTCATTAGCTTAAGGTATTTCAGGAGATGTTTTAGTAGCCCGTTAACACATATATCAAACATACACCACTATGTCAACTTTAGCCCCACAGTACAACCCAAGCCTACTTTAACCACCAGAATATGCCCTGTCATATTTGGCTGTTATGATAGAAACCAAAATGAGAACCTCATGTCTTGAATATGTGTCATGTGTCTATGAAGATGTTAAGGTACAATGAAAATTCTGAATTTATGCATATTAAAAAAAGAAAAAATAAAGAAAACACAGTATATTCTAAAAATAATTCCCTATTTCAATTAAAAATCCATTTTAATTTACATTTAGGCTGTTTTTTTGTGAAGAAAATGACAAAAATTCTGACAAAATTGTGTAAGTTAGAACAAGCCACTCAAAATTTTAAGACATGCAATTCAAGATCATTAGGTCTTTTTCCGTTCTGAGATCTCAATCGCTAAACCTTTGTCACTTCTAAAGAATTACTTCAGTATTCATCAAGTCAGCCTAAATGTGGAAATGAAAAGGGACAATTCACAAGACAATATATACAGCAACAAGAAATCATACAGAAAACAGAGTCTGGTGTGAGGTTTAGCATAGTTCCTGGTTAGACAGTCAAGATGGTACTGACTGCGGAAATGCAAGAATTAAAGTATTAGGCACAAGAGAGATCACATTCAGAAGTCCTTATCTCTTCCAGCAATTTTTAGGTATTTTTAACAATAGTTTTCCTGGTCAAGAGTTTTAATTTGAAAACAAATAATACCAGTTCTGATCAAAGAAATGACAAAAATGAGCACAGTGGGCACAGTGAAGGAAACTGAAATATTGTTGCATTTCAAGTTCAAGTATAGGAAATAAAATACACCTACATGGTGATGCTCTTGGTAGATTCTTATTTGTTGCCATTGTTTTTCTTCACATAAAAATGGCCTTGGCTGTAAACTTAAATTTTAAAAAAAGAAAAGAAACAGCACATTTGCTGCTGTCTGGCATTTCACACTGTTTTATTTATGGATTTTTTTTTTTTTACCTCACAAGTTTAATGGAATTTTTACTGTGGCTTTATAGCTGTGTGATTTATAATACATCAAACAAGTCAAATCAATCAGCAAAGGCTTAAAAATCAGCACAGGTTGATATGGCTTCTTTAAAACAAATCATTATAGCTGTTAGAACTCAAACATACAAACACAGATTGACCACTAATGAGAGTTATTTTAAAATCTCATTTTCTTGGTAAGAAATGCTGTCCTTTTTATATAACTTTTTAATGATCTAATAAAACCATCCACAGAAATACAACACAAAACATAGTTCTTCCTTTAAAGCTCTTTAAATACTCTATACCATTCTTTTAAAGGAAACCTATCTCATTGCTATGGAAAGTTAAATCAGCTTTTTAATTGGCACACCTCTGTCACTAAGCTTTAGAAGCAGTTACTCCTATTATGCTATAAATATAATCAGACACACTTTAAACACTCTTTTTAAGTCAGAAAATCTCTTTTCCGTTATTTAAGTACCTAAATTATAGACAGCACAAGGCAGTGTAACTGTGACCAAAACCCAAGCTGAGCTCATACTTTTCAGACAACGTTTAAAGAAGTCACATACTTACAAAGACTTTTAGAACTCCAGCTGATGTATGCAAGACGAACAAGTGCCTTGCTCCTCCTTTCCACATTTGCACCTTTCTGCCAGCGGTTTCCAGGCCACGTGAAACAAGGCACTAGGAACATTACACAGCACAAGATTGTGCAAGTTTGGAACAAGCAGCTACACAAAGAGTGGGGGATGTGCACTTTGCCTATTTGTGATATACTGGCTCATACTTTTTGAGCAGCTTCTAGAAATGCTGGAGAATTTGAACTCTGGAATCAGCGAGTGTTCGATGCTGCTTGGCAGACAGAGTTGGCTAAGCCGGTAGGACTATTAGGGAACACAGGGCAAGCCAGTTTACTTGGAGAGTCTCTTATATTACAGGTAAGTAAATCCGGGCAAAACCAGAGGTATATATACACTATACATGAAGACCATCAGCCGGTTTTACCAGCAGATAATTTTGTACCTGAAGGTTATCCCTATAGGAGTTTATGAACGTAAGTTATACACAAGCATTGAGATGTATTACACTCATTTTATCAGGATCAACAGACCTATGAATGTCAATTTTAATTTGTTGTATTAAAATAAACTTTTCCTTAAGCTAGAACTACATTTTGATTGTTATCAAGTTAATAAAATCTCCCAATAAAAGCTGCCAATTTGAATAACCTACACAATCATGTATGTTTTATATTCGTCCCTGGAAGAGTCCCAACCACCAGCTAAGGTCACCTTAAGAACTAATGGCATGATGAAATAAATACCAAAAAGAACTGTTCTTTTTCGATTCCCAGTCCATTTGGTACAACAGATCCACTTTAATTACATTAGGTAATTAAAGAGAGCAGCGCTCGAATTTCCTCTGAAATTCAGAAACCCCTTGTTCCTAGATTGTCACACATGCACAGTGCATTGCTGCCTGACCATTCCCCTAAAATTCATGTTAACATCATTATTTTCTCTCAAGCAGAAGTCAGTAGACATATATACAGAAAATGATCCTCCTATTCTTGCGATGCCACTAGAAACTACAAAATACTCTAATTCACCAGTTCAAAAAATAAGCGTGAGATGAGACATGATGCAATTATGAAACAGCCACCACTTCAACATCCAGCTCTAGTCACTTCTTTCCAACATACCCTGAATTATTCCAGTCTACTCCGATTCATCTCATGGATTTTTTCCAAGATTCTATTAAATTTTGCTACTGACACAAATTTTAAAAACTTCACTAGGGAATGTATAAGGGTGGTTTGTTTTGTTTTGTTTTTTTTTAAGGAAGCCCTTTTCAGAATTACTTTTAGCCCAGGTAGATGCAAAAAACCACAGAACATGCACACTGTCTGCATTTTTAGGTTTCAGCCATCATACTCCCTCTATGGTTTTAGAATAGATTTTCTTCTAAATAATTTTGCATGGGATCCCCAAAGATGACTGTTACAACTTCAGCCTCACTGAAATTCATACTTCAAATTCCTTCCCAGGAATAACAATTCAATGATTACAACACACAGTTTAATCAATGATTTCTTAGAAGACAGAAATATAAAGAAGTAAGTGATTGATTACTGTAAGAAGAGAAAACGGAATAGTACTCACATGTGTATTGCTGGCACCATATTTTGCCACACAGAATTTAATCGTGATTACCTAAGACATTTTTGGCATCTGGTCACATCTGGAAGGAGCTCATGTAAAGGAGCGCACACTTATGTGACTTTCAACACTGAGCTACCAGAGATACTATTTTCTTATTATAAAGACATTCTGCTTATCAGAGACAGTGAAACACTGCCAAAATAATAACCAGGTTCTTGTATTAAATTTTTAAAGATTTTTAACTCCTGTCTCATAACATTAATATACTTCTATAATACGTTGAGAACCCAGAGGTAACAGAAATTTTGTAGGACAGAAGGAGAGTGTGCATGCATCAATGATTTCTAGAAGCAATAATATTGCTAAAACATCAGCTATGTAAAACTCTGATACTTACAGGTGTTAAGTGGCGAGAATAGTCATCAGCTCTTTTGATCGGCATCTCAGTGTATGGGAGTAAGAAACAAAACTGTTTTGGCTTGTCTAACATTTTATATACTTTGGGTCTAAATTCACTTGTAAAAGAGCAAGCAGATAAAATTCTCTTTTATTATTCCTTTCTAGGAAGTTTCCACTAAGTAATTACATTATAAGTGCTAGTGAATGAGCCAAACTATGACGGAAAAAAAGTGAACAGACTGAGGGAAGGATTAGCAGCTAGTTATATGAATGCACATGAAAGAACCCTGGAATTTATTTCACTCTTAAAAAAAACCCCAAAAACCAAAAAACCCCACCCAAACCAAAACCCCCTCTGTAATTCTAAGTATACGGTTTATCTTTTTATTTGCCTTTTTTCTTCATTTTCACCTGAAATAATTTCCCTTTTTAATGAAGTTGCAAGGATTAATTTACTAATCTTTAAGAGCTTTGCAAACAACAGGTTTCTCTATCACATTGTTTACTAAACACTAGGGTCTGCTAAAATTGTATTATTTTAGAATGTCACGTTTCTTTATAAATGTCTGACCTCTTGGAACTATTGCTGTTGCACACTCACTCATCGGTGCTGTAGAATACACATCCTCCAATACACCTCCATTTTCAGAGAAACTTCTGGCTACTTCTGAATCCATTAATATTCTTGATGTCTCTTCTCACCAACCACGATAAGGCACTGTCATGTTCACTGTTGCTCTTAGCTTTTCATTTTTAGATCACGCATCGTTGCTGAATCCCTTTGTTAAAGCATCCAAGCTTTTAATGCTTTGCTTTCAGCAAAGATACACACAAATTGAAAAAAAAGTAGGCAAACAAAAAAGAAGACTGATTAATAGTTTGCTATAACACGTTTTCTCCAAATATTGTTATTCTCTATGGATTTTAAGATTGGACAATAAAAGAAAAAAAAGAAGAAATGTAACACAAACTCTCAATCCGCTTAGCTCATTTTTTTAAGAGGGGTTTTGTTCACTTAGTGAACACTGAATTAAATGATGGCTAGTAAGAGCTTACTTAATTAAATAAGACACAAAGTATTTAGAACATATAGAATTCTTGTCAGGAAATGGTGGCCAGTGCTTTCTGCTGTACACTGTTTTTTCTTGAGACACTCACTACTAAAAGACAAGAATACAGAAACTTTTGTTATGCTGAGGATCCTATGGGCAGGTGTGTACTTGGGCAGAGCAAATTCTACACTGAGTGAGGCTTTGGTCACGGAATGCTGATTAACTCAGAACTAAAGAGCTGGTTGGGATTATGTAGCAGAGGAACCAAACAGAAGTATTTTCTGGCTTTGGACCCAAGGTATTCTGCTGGAAACAGCAACAGATGAGGTCTAATAGACAGAAAAAAAATAGGAAAGTCATTTTCAGACTATTTCAAATCTATTTCAGACATCTATGCATCTTGTAAATGAATACACACACACACACACAGAGACACACACATGCTCAGATTTCCTCAAGAAAATACAAGTTAACCTTGACAGATTTAGTTCTGTCAAAAAATTTTCAAATATAAGCAACTACTTTTGCTCCCTCAGAAAAATCCTAAAATTCCCTTAAGAAGATGATGCTTGGGAAGTCACCAGAAAAGTTTTACACATGGCTTCCCCCGATCAGTCTCTGAAGTCCATTCCTTTCCTTGTGGTTTTATTCCTTTAGTTCATTCTCGTTACTTTTCTTCATGGCAATCTATACACAGATCATGAGTATTTGTCAAGTTTGTCGGGCAAAGTCTACTTGGAAGGAAGTAATGCTTGGATTTCATCAACTTGGCATTTTATCTTGTAATTCTTTGTAATTATTTTTGCACTTCTTGTTTTGAAAAACTTTCTAGGAATACAGAATCATAAAATAGTTTGGGTTGGAAGGGACATTTAAAGGCCACACAGTCCAACCCCCTGCAATGAGCAGCGACACCTTCAACTAGGTCAGGTTGCTCTGAAGCCCCGTCCAACCTGTCCTTGAATGTTTCCAGGGATGGGGCATCCACAACTTCTCTGGGCAACCTGTTCCAGTGTTTCACCACCCTCATTGTAAAATGTTTCTTCCTTAGATCTAGTCTGAATGTATCCTCTTTTAGTTTAAAACCGCTACCCCTTGTCCTATCGCAATAGGCCCTACTGGAAAAGTCTGGCCCCATCTTTCTTCTAGGCCCCCTTCAGGTACTGGAAGGCCACAATAAGGTCTCCCCAGAGCCTTCTCTTCTCCAGGCTGAACAACTCCCAACTCTCTCAGCCTGTCCTTACAGCGGAGGTATTCCATCCCTCTGATCATTTTTGTGGCCCTCCTCCAGACCCGCTCCAACAGGCCCATGTCTTTCATTTGCTGGGGACTCCAGAACCGCAGTATATATCATCCCTTCTTCATAAACGCAGCCCTACTCTGGTGATTCCTATTTAGGATGTTATCACAAAGACATTTTCAAAATCCTGACTGAACATGTCAAAATTCTTAGGAAGCAGGACTTGCGTGTCTAGAATCTTCTCTGCTATAAGCTTTGTTTTGGTTATATCCCTAAATCGTAAGAGCCACAACACCATAAGTGTTCGTCTTCTTTGTGCACTTTATCCTGTGATGAAGTCAACTGGTCAGGAAGCGTAGAACATGCTGATGCTGTGCTACAGGGTAAGAGGACTTGCCTGCACTCGCCTGAGTCAGAGAGACTGCTTGTGGGAGAACTACAAGCAGCCACTGCCAGATCATGTCAACTCAGCTGCCGTCTGCACACTGCTCATGTTTGAGGTCCCTTCAAAATGAAGGGTGGGTAGGAAAAAATAAGATTAATTGTCTTGGAGTTGCATACAGCCGTAGATTCCATAGACTTGAGTGGTGTTTAGATAAATATTCCATATAATCTCAATGGGGAGACAAGGAAATGCATTTCTTTTTTCATCATTTATATCTCATTTTATAGTGGGTCTGTAGGCCCCTGGGTCTGTCTTGCTTTGTTTTCTCCTAGAGGACATAGGGCTCTGGTGCCCTCATCTGAAGATGATTTACAGGTAGTGAGGATACTGTTATAACAACAATACAAGCCTCAGAACCGCATGTTTCATCCTTTCGGGTCCTAATGCATAGTACAACACGCTTTATGGCTCTGATCAAAAGAGTTCCGTGGTAATGCCCAACGACTGCAGGTGAGCTTGACAGTTCAAGAATATGTCATGTTATATTTGTCTGTGTTTGTTTAGATTAAAGAAGCAGCAACTATCCAACCGGAAATATATGCATTAGTGAAATTGGGCCAAAACGGATACTTAAAATAAAATGTATCTATTGTTGTAACATTTTAAATTCAAGCAATTAAATTATTCATGCCCATCAGAAAACTATCCCAATTCAACACCTGCAGTCTCTGGTTTTCAACACACAGTTTACTAGTGACAGAGAAAGAAAACATTCCTTCTTGTGAAATATTCAGATACTTCAGATGCCTAATAAAAATGCAGGTATATTATCTCCATGTTATTTATCTTGAAAGGAGGATAGTGTTGAGACAATAAACTGTTTAAAAATAAATCCCTTTCTGACAATCCACAAAACAACAGAAAATGTATTCATCTCCATTTGCCTTACTTACTGGCAGTAAAAACTAGTAGACAACACAGTCATCAGAATTACTTTGTCACAGTTCCACAGAGGTTTAGCTAATTCTTTTCAAGTCCATTTTATTAGTCAGGGAAAAAAAATTAAGTCAAATCCTGATTTAATAAGTGGTGGATTTGAATAAATTACTCTAGTTCTGTGCTCATTGAACTTTAAATGAATTGTTCCAAAATCCATTGCCAAGCAACTAGAACATATCCTTAGGAAGTTCGACAACATACTTATATTAAATTGCTAGAGTAAACAAACAGTTTGCTGGGAACTTCAGGCTCGCAAAACGAAGTTACAAAAGAAGAGTCTTCCTCATTAATTCTATCAATCACCTATAAATAGAAGCTTATGCTTAATAAGTTGATAGAATCACATTAGGTTTGAAAACATTTGTATTTCGATAATGTGTTTGTCCAGGATACTGATGACATTTTAAGACTTTACAATCCTATCTTTAGCCTGAGACAACTACAAGAATTAAAGTCAACCTTTCTTACAAATGCATATATCCTCAAAAACTGTTAATATAATAGAGACTTGTATCTAAAAAATTGCATTTGAGGACAGCAAAAAAGTCAGAATTTCTTTTTAGCAATAAATTAGCATGCCTCACGTTTATTATCTTGGATCGTTGACCCACTGTAGCATGAACACGCAACCTGAGAATGTCTGCATGAATCAGCATGACAACATTTTCCATAATTTTAAGTACTGAAAAAAGGGTTCTGCCGAAATGAGGTTTTTGGATTAAATCTGGGAAAGTTTTCATTTTATTATGTATTTGGGAGCAATCTTCCCAACTCTCTAGAGAGAAATAAATGAGATTTAGGAGCCTTTCAGCCTTACATGTATTAAATTATTATAGGCTGATTTACTGAAAGTTTTCATATTTCAGCTCACGGTTTGGATAATATGAAAATTTTATCCTAGTATACAAGTATAAAATTTTCATATTATCCTAGTATACAAGTTTAAAATCCCCATTTCCTACTGCTTTACATTACGATCTTTACTGTTCGTAAAACGTAGTTTTTGGTTTTGACTGCCAGGCTTGCAAGGGACTATGTCAGGAAATAACAATCCTTCAGCTCTTTACAGTAACAAATTCCTACATATAGGAATGACGTGGAAATCCAAGTTGAATCATTTCTCTTAACTCTGGATTTTAGAAAGCTAAACCGTTCAAGTCATTCCACATTACTTTTGGTAACTGCAGGATTACAGAGGGGTAAAAAGTTCAAGCTCAATCCACTGGACCCACTCCACTCTGCGAAAATAGCCAATTTAGAGCTATTATGAGAAAATAACTTTCATTAAGCTTTCATCATTTGTAATCTACTACATACCATCTCAGCTTTCTAAAGTGTCAACATCTAAAAGTACCATCATTCTTCATTATGCTGGAGGGAAAAAATAGATCAAATGGTAACAAAGAACTATCGCTTCCCTTTCAGATAAGCAGAGAATACTAAGTATAATTCCATAGCAAAAATGAAGATCTAATGCTTTAGCACTTACACTTGCTCTAACTATTTATAATAATAAAAGCAAGAATATACTTGCATGTAAAAATGGCATATATTTGATTGCATCTCTCTCCTGTCATCGTTCATGTGAACCTTATTAGGCCACCATTTTGTTCTGGTCAAGGACTGTATCATCATTTATCACCCACGACTAGGCAGGAGATGTTTATGGAAGAGCTTTGGATATCACTGGATGACAAGCATACCCGGTTTGCAGCATTCTTTGGGTCCTCATTTACAAACGGAGATGGCTAAACCTGTGACTTCCATAAAAGCTCCATCCCATAGGCTCTAATGCTCATATAATGTTCACTGAATCATTGCAAAACACAGGGAAACGTATTAATGAAAGCCAAAAATCAGTGTCTGTTTAAAAGAGTATGGGATAAATCATAGTGGTTAAGCTGCTGATTCACAAAGATGGGAATGCTAAATGAAACAACAGAGGAGAGGAGTAGACCACAGAAATGGCAGCAGTGATGTTAAGCTACTCCAGCACTGTGAGTCAGTCCTTACTGTCAGCTTTCTGCATAGTCACTGACTTCGGTGAAATCACTCGTAGGAGCAGGGATTCACTAAATAAGACTAAGAAACCCCTAGTCCCTTAAAAATATTCCAGCAATTTCTAAAATGAGCTCTTGACAGCTTCGCACAATGCACAGGAATTTAGAGAGAAGTCAATCCCCACTATTTTACCCATTTTGTTTTTAATTTTACCTCCAAATATTCAATACATAACATTTTCCTGATTAAGGAGAAAGAAACGGGACAAGAATGGAGTTTTACTTTTCATTAGCCGCTGAAATCATTGAAATCTCTCCAAAGATCTTATAAGATCTCATATTTGAGTTTATATGAAATTTTATTTGATTTAAATACATCCATTGAGAATTATCCAAATGCAGGATGTTTGGTTGCTACTTTATGTGATATACCTAAGCTTTAGAAGTATTCTGTATCACTGTAATATAGCTCCCTGAAAAATACAGCCATTTGGAAAATGTTCTACGAGAAATCCACTGCTAAGCTGTAATGCTGTGGGATGCATGAAGACTTATTTAGGGTATTAAATATCTGCCTGTTGCAAAGATAATTTTACATTTCAAACTTTAAGTATGCTTCAAACTCTGTAACTAACACCTCTATTTAGGAAAACCTCAAGATTATGCCAATCTATGTCTATTTTATAAAGCCAAAGGAAATGTTTAAATAGTCACTTAGGTGCCAATCACGAATCCAGGGCAATCTGTCCAGGAAATGCACTTCCTTAACCTGTTCCACTTCAGTTATCCTGGAGATGTAACTCTCAACTCAGGGGTTCAGCTGTCTGTGATTCAAGACTTAGCTTTGATGCAGCATAGTCGGGTGACCTTGGCTCAGGTTACTGAGAAAATTGATAAGTTGTTAGAAAGAAAGTGTGAGAAAATAAGCTAGGACCAAGAACAGAAGAGTAAAAACAGAGTGAGATAGTAGTAGCTACTGGCTCAAGGATATAAGAGTAAAAAACATTGACATGAAAAGGTACGAAATCCAAAGGGCCAGGGAGTGGGGGACGGGGGACAAAGGGGTAACAAACATGAAAGATGGCAATTCAGTCCCATTGCACTTCAGGTTGTCCCAAGGAGCAAAGGCGACCAGCCTTTCCCCATCCAAACGATGACTGCCTGGCCAGTACAGCCTCCTTGTGTGTTGGTTTGGGACTGATGAGCATATTAACACTTAACCTAGTGGCTTGTTACCTTTAGCTCTGTTGTGTGTGCATTAACCAATAAATAAGTACTTCGTTGTTGAGAACATTCTGCTTGTAGAGTCTCTTTTTATGAAAGTTGCCTAACCAAAACTAACCCTAAAACAGGAGGGCTGCAGACAATAAAGATGTATTTTTTCACTCCTCCTTTTTAAAACATTTCTTATGGATGCCCTTTGGTTCCGTATTAGATTATTCTATCAACAGGGTGAATCAAATTAGGGTCACACAAAAAGACGCATAAATATGGAAATGTGAATCATGCGAACAGACCGGTTCCCTCTAACTGAACGACATATGATTGCGTGAGATATACTAAAATATTTCGTCCTTCAACTCAAGCTTAGCAGTCCGTTCCTTCCTTCAAGCAGCTCAGCACATTATGCCATCAATTCAGTGTACATACTTGCTAATACTCCTTTAATGTTTTTCTACATATTCAACAGGAAATAAATTTGAGTATTTACAGTTCCTAAGTGGCTAGACATCTCCAAGATTATCCAAGATAATTCAGTGATTGCATATTATATTTTCTTTTTCTCTTTGGTGTTTAAAAATGTGATAAAAATTTTACATGTGTTAATTGTAGCTGAACTAGATTCCTGCAAAGATGAGACGGTGCAAACTAACCCTGCACACGCAGAAACTTCTTAGCCTACATAAGAAGCCCATATTGAAAGAAGCGGATATTAGAGATAGACTGCTTCAGTACAGAAAAAAGGAGAAAAAAAGAAAAATGTTCTCATGCAGAAGATCCACAACAACTGTTTGTCCTGTCCAAAATACCTATTATTGTTGACCATCAAGGACTCTCCATAACACTACAAAATGAAATGTCTGAAATGGTTCAAATAATTTCTTTCACTTTGTGATCTGAAAAGGTCATTATTTTTCTACCATGCTTTCACATTACTTCCATGAAACTCAATCTTCTCCTCCATGTGGCTAAAAAAAATTATATTAAACTCTTCCGAAATCTGGCAAAACAGCAGACCTACAGGAGGTACCTAGAAACGTGTCAAGAGACAGTACCTTGACCCTTCCATCTCTTCCAACATCATTTGCAAAGAACTGTTATCCACCTTCTTCAACATGCAGCCAAAACCAGCAATTGAATGGCCAGCTTTGTAAAGCCTGCAAGTTTTGCCAAGATGGTTACCTATGTCTTTCCCAGCATCAGCTATTAGATCCTGATTTATTCTTTTTATTTTGTTCTTTGTGTTTTGCTACTTTCTTGCTGTAGAACAGTTGCATTTTAATGTTCTTCCAAAGAACATAACTCTGAAGTTAAGGATTTACAGATGTAACACACAATATCAAAAAGGAATAGGCACTATGTTTTTTAACATCACTACCTGCATGTATCAGATGTTTTGCAGCAGGGCCTGTAACGAATACAGCAGTACATAATAGGACAGATTAACATTAGTCTTGTCTTTTAAATGCAACTCCATTTCCTTCTACATAATTCATTGCAAAGAAGTTGTCACAGGAAAGTATCAAAGCCTCTAGGACTGAACCATGCTGGACTCCAGAAAACAGTTTGGTCACAGGGTGCATACCAAAAAGAAATCAGAAGTGATACTTAAGAAGATAATACTCTTTCAGCAAGCATGGGGTAGAGACACTGATCAAAGAAGAGACTGAAGAACAGAGATGTACTATGACTGAAATGCTGATATTCCAACTAAGGATGACAGAAGATGTCTCATTTATTGTATAAATAACTCCTGCTTTATTGCATTTTACTGGGTTTTTTAGTATAAGGATCTACAAATACTGTTAAAAATGAGAACCCCAGGTGACAAGGAATTTTTTTAAGTCAGTACTACCTACCAGCTGAACATTTAATTACAACAGATCACATTTATTTATGAGGGATCATCATCGAGATGCTGCATTGTGTCCGGCTGAGACGGAGTCAGTTTTCCCCACAGCAGCCCTCATAGTGCTGGGCTTTGCATTGGTAGCTAGAAAGGTGTTGATAACACACCAGCGTTTTGGCTACCGCTAAGCAGTGCTCCCACAGCACCAAGGCTGTCACTCCAACACTCCCAGTAGGCTAGGGGTGGGCAGGATTTTGGGAGGAAACATAGCCAGGACAGATGACCCAAACTGACCAAAGCAATGTTCCATACCTTATGATGTCTGCTCAGCAAAAAAGCTAGGGGTAAGGAGGAGAAAGGGGGGGCATTCGTGATTTAGGATGCTCGTCCTCTGGAGCAACAGCTACGCCTACTGAAGCCCTGCTTCCTGGAAAGTGGTCAGACATCATCTGCTGATGGGAAGTAGAGAATAAAACTTTGTTTTCTTTTGCTTCCACGTGCACCCTTTGCTTTTGCTTTATTAAACTGCCTGTATCTCGACTCACCAGTTTTTTTTCCATCTTATCTTCTCCTCCCTCTGTCCCGCTGAGGAGAGCAGGGGTAGAGCGGCTTGATGGGCACCTGGCATCCAGCCAGGGTCAACCCATCACAGATGCCAAGAGACAGAACTGTGAGCATAAGGTGGCTACACCAAAATGTTGCAGCCGGAGAAGAGGTGCTGAGTCCAGAAACACTGCTAAGTACAGTGATTAAAGTTCTCTCAAAGCCCTGTTGCCATGAAAACACAAAATGGACAGACTTTTATCAGTGGTGTCTAAGACTCAGAAAGGTTGCAATACATACTTCTAGTGGCACCAGATAATAGATACGTGGTTAAAAATAGATGTTGATACTGAAAATATCAAAATGCATAGGTTACAGAAACATAACACATATTTATATCTAAAAAGTACCTGCACTCTTCTCCAGCAGCTAGGGTGGTGAATCTTACCCGTTCAAGTTTCAAACTGATTTATGAATACCTGTGTACGAGCACAATTTCTCTGCTCTCTGTTCACTTACAGGCTCTTATGTCAGTGAGACACATTTTAACCAGCAGCTACAGAAAAAGCTACTAAGCATACGCAGCCACCAAACCTGTGCTTTGATCTGATTTCCTAGATTACAATTACATTTTTGGTCAGTGTTTCTCAGCATAACTGAACTCCCTGTCAGCAGCGTATGTGTAGCATTAGGGACAATTGTTACAATCTTTACAGGTATTTTGAAGACTGGTGAGCTCCACGAATGGTATGCCTAAAGCTAATGAAAAGTTTCCAGAGGTAGCACTAATCCTTCAAGCAAGAATATTTTTGAAAACTTCTACTTACAGATAAAATGTGGAGAAACAAGACAACTCTTAGCAATTTGTCCTATAAAATTCAGAATATGAAGTAGCTTTCTGAGAGTACGTTGTATTTCAGCTTTAACAAGCTAAAGACAGCATTCTCAAAAGCTTTTCCAGGAGGGAATGACAAAAGGGAATACTTGTTAAGTGAATCCAAAGAACTCCTCTGCTTCTGGTAAATAGGAGAACTCATTTTCTTTTAAACAAGAAGAAACACAAAATGAGAAACAGAATTGGATAAACAAAAGATCTGTACTGAACTTGCTGTTACAGTAATCCTTTATGACAATTTAAGAGAGAGTAAACAGAATGAAAACAATGTTAAAAAATTGTAGTCTTGAAGTAAGGTAATCACTCATCTGTTTTATATTGATACAGATTAAACTTATACACTGCTGGGAGCTCTGAAAGTAGCACAGCATTAAACTGGTATTAGTTATACACATGCCAGGGAGAAAAAAAGCGTTTGTAGTAGGAAAGGAAGAACTCCTCTTGCATTGCTTACTCCAGTTTATAGCAAATGATAATTTCTCTTGCAATCTTGCATACCAGTCACAATCTGTGCAGATGACTTTCCAGAGAACATTTTAAAAATTGTTAATTTTGAGCATTCTCCAACTTTGGGGGTTGGGGAGGAAGGTAAAAAGTAGAAGGAAAGAAAAACCATTGCAAGTAGAATTGCAAACAGAAAAGCAGGGACAGCAGCAGCCAGCTTGGGAGCAATTACATCCTTGATCAATTACAGAAGCAGTCCTTGCAGCTTGCTGCAGCGACAGCTACAGCGCTGGAACCAGCAGTCACCTGTGCCTCCCTGCGACCGCGGGTGCCATATTTCTTTCATGAAAAACCAGCTGAGCTTCAATATGCCTATATGAGATCTCCCCATGCTCATTTGGTGCAAACTCAAACTTCCAGGGTTATATATTAGAATCCATGCCCTATCCTTCCTCAAAGGTGCTTGGTGACCCCAAAAATATCTCACCATCTGTTTAAAAAATCAGGCCCTAGAAGGCCTAGATCCTATCTCTGAAAGAAGGGTAACTTCTTCAGCACCACTCGTCACTTGCTGACACAATCTGTTTGTACAAAAGTTAAGGCCATTGAAAAACTTCCATTAATGATCTTAAAGATCTTCCTTTTTTTTCTATTTTTTTTCTTCAGTATTCCTACCATATGCCAAAAAGGGTAAAGAAGTTCTGCAATATACTTCAAGATAATTTTTGTAATACAGTCGAGATTACTGAAGTATCACAGGTAATATGATATGCCCTTCAAAAATCTTCATGGAACGTTATTTGTGAGATACATCACAGAAATAATTATGCATGCATTTGCATAACACTTTCTTTGCTGTCCAGTCTATTTCAGGAAGTTCTTGCCTATGTTCTACTTCCAGATCTTGAATCTTACCAGTGCGCAGCTGAGTTCCATCCCCAACAGCTGCTGTGGTTCAGTGATTTTGTGGCTGTGTGCTAGACTTGTGAAAAGGCACTTCATTCAATTATCAATCTGTAAACCTTGCAATCTAAAATCCAGCTTTCTTTACTATTTCAAAATGTACTGACCTTTATCTCGTAAAAAGCACATGTTACGGAACAGCCATCCAGAGAAAAGATTCATCCAACTCTGTATCCTGTCCCTAACAGCGACCACCACAACATACTGCCTTAGATTTTTCCCTCAGCTTCTGACTCCTGAATAAGAGATGGTATTTTGTGCTAAGGTTCCCAGTGGATTTTTTTATCACTTCAACTCATGTAAAACACGTTATCAACAACGCTGTGTGGCAAAGAAATTACAGAGTTTAACCGTAACTGGGAATTTTTATTATTCTGAACTTTCCGGATGCTAGCTTAACGGATGCCTTCCAGTTCTTGCTTTGGAAAACAGTGATTAACTGCTCCCTAGCCTCTTTTTCCATCGCACATATGGGTTTATAGAGCTCTGTCACATCAGATCTCCATTCAGGTGCCCTTTCTTCAGTTCAGAGAGCTCTGCTTCATGCAGGCGCCCCCCAGACAGAAGCAACTCCACGCCTCTGGTCATTCTTTCTATTTGCCTGCGACTTCTCATTCTACTACCCTTTCCAAGTAAAAGCAGTAACAAGCACCTCAGGCAGCACCATTTCTTACGTTACTGCTGTTGTAGAATGATTTGTAATGTGTAGAGCAGCACTTTCACGTAGCCTAGCCTTGCTGAGGGGAGCAAGTGTAAATTTCTGCAAAGTTACTTCTGCAGAAACAGCGTATCTCGATGTACAGAATACTTTGGCTGGCATTTTCTCAGTCTTTCATTCTAACCCTGTATTTTGGGATGATTGGTCACTCTACAGCTTGATCTGATTCTCTTCGGTCATGGACACAACTGAATGTTTCATGACCAGAAAAAGGTGCCTCCTTTGACCATCGAAATTTTCTTTTGGGGATGCAGAGCTGCATCTTCAGCAATGCTCTGCAATAACGCATCCTGCTTTTACTACAGTGATGAGAGAACTTTTTGGTTGGTTGGGTTTTTTGCTCACACTTCTCTGAACTGTCTGGCACATACACAACTGACATTTCATAGACACTATTTAATGTGTGGCATAATTAATACCACTGACACAGGATGTCCTTTCATAATTTGGATAGGAAGAGAGAGTATTAACTACATTTACAATTTTAGTAAATGTTTTCCGAACTCATTTTGAGACAAACTGATAGAAGAAAATACTTCCAGGATGTTTTAACTCTTTGGGCTTCAGAACACTCTAACACATCAGTTAGAACCAACTTATGGATACAGTAAAACCAGGAACTTTAAGCATGTTTATCCTGAGAAGACGGCCCTTTTGGCTGTGTCCAGTGACAAGCAGGAGCAAAGCCAGGATTCACTGCTGTTTAGCCAGCTCATGTTTGCAACTATAATTTAATTTTTAAAATTACCTAAGATGCTATGTTATCGCTACATAGAAAAATCCATTTTACCTACAGTAAGGGAGGTGGAAGAGTGATTTAGTCATCTTCCCATCTCATACCTTCTGCTGCGGTACTGCACAAAACGCAATACTTCAAAGCAATTCTGCACTGTGGCTCATTAAGTCTTTAGTTATAATTCTGTACTGCACTAAGATTTCTTTTAGGCTATACTAAAATTCTAAATATAATAAATAACAATATGCTAATACATACTAAATTATGTGCTAAGGCTACCTAAAATATTCTCAATATCAAGGTTAATTTTAACAAATTCTGAAACTACATATATTTAGCAAGTTGCAAGTGCTGTACAACCACCAGCTTTGCTGAACAACCTCAAACCAAGGAATTACATCCACACACCTGGGATGATACAGATATACAATTTTCAATTGGAAAAGATCCAACATCGTCTAGGTAGTGCAGTGTTAAAAGACAAAGCCTGAAGAATCCAAATGCCAGGTGTGGCACACCAGAATGTTTTCTGATACTACTATCAGTAGTCTGCAGACACCAGAAATCTAGGAAAATAAAAGTATTAACTGAGCTTCAAATGTAGCACAATCTTGGTTTTATGTATCACAGAGATCACAGAAAACATCCAGTGTGGGAATACAGTATGATATGGTCTGTGGATTTTTTGTTGTTACTGTTGAAAAACTTCGGTGGTTAGGTAAAACAAGCCCGGAAACTGGTGCACTGAGAGCTATGTAATCCTGTTCAAGATTTTTATTCTAAGGAAAATTTAAGATTTCTTTACATATAAGTGCTAGTAATAACCTTGCTACGTATTGGATTTCCAATAATGCTCAATCTCTCGTCCGCTAGTACGATTAGTCATCGTCCATGAAATGTTTTATCCTGAAGCACTGAACACAAAAGAGACTGCAAGACTGTAATTTTTGACTTCGGCTGTGTATTACTCTCTGCTGATTAGATGGGTAATCAGCAGTGCTACAAACACATTGCTGTTCTAATATTCTGGGGGAAAAAGTCATACAAGACTGCTTATCTGATAGAGGAGACAGCACCAAAAGTAAGATTTAACGACTTTTTGTGAATTTATATTTTCAGGAAAGAATAGATGAGTAACAGAAAGACTGAAAGATTTATTTTTTCAAACTCTCGGCCTGAAGTTTAGATGCTGTGTGCCATGCTGCCACTCTGTTTTTCCATTTCAAATCATGACATTCAGTGTGCATGACCATTTATCAGCAAGGGAGAGCATATGCATTTGTTTAGTTCTTTGTATTTTAACGAAGAACATTAATTACTAAAATCTCTAACCAATTCATTTAATCAAATGCAATCTGATCTCTGATCACTTGAAAACATAATCAGCCACACACTTCTGCCTACTTGAGAATTATTGATTTTGTCTATCAACCCAAATAGAAGTCCAGGTGATGCATATAATAATTACCATAGCTAATGCAATTAGTGCATGTGAACTGATTACTATAATTAGGAAGTGTTTGTTTGTACTAAAAAGAAAAGTAAAATAAATTGCCTTGTAGGTTTTAGGGAAATGCGACAACAAAAAAGACAAAAAAAGAATCTGTAGTTGTAATTATACAGTCCTGTATCAAAATACATCAAGAAACCCATTCTCTGCACAAAGTTAAAATATTTTTTCTAAAGAAATAATATTCAGAAACATAGCTAGGAATAAAATATCAACGAAACAGATGAAAATTCTTCATACATAACTTTCCTATAAATGATGTTGAATAAGATATCTTTCTAAAATGCTCACATAAATAACCTTCTAATTCTTTTCCTTAAATCACTCCTCCAGTATACTCTATTTGAATGTCTTGGATAAACCCCAAACATCTTCAATTGTGTAACATCTTGTTTTTTATAGAGAACTGTTTGATATTTTTTAGATGTTATTACTAAAGAATCAGCACCTATAATCTGACTTACGAAGTTTTACACACTATATTTCACTAAAAACGGAACAAGACATAGAAGAGATTTCCTTGGGACACAGACCCACATATGCCCAGAAGATAAATCAGTGTCCCACAAGCATTTTCTATACAATATTTTATAATTCCATGCAGTTTATCAAACAACAAGCTTAGCAGAGAATTGCAGAAGACAGCAATACTGACAGAAATTTTATTACACTATGCATTGCTCATTCCACAGGCAGGAACAATCCCACAATCAGAGTGTTGAAAACTGTCCTCAATCACTAACGACTTGACTTGGCAAAATGATGGATAGCTCCATTGGGCTGAAAAAGTCGCTCATTACTTGCATGTATTCTGCAACACGCCTTAGGTTTATAGTAACCAGTCCAGTCTTGGCACCCAGGAAGAAATTCTGCAGTTATATGAAGCTGACTGTATATGTGTTCAAGCTATTTCAAATGAGAGAGACAATGAAGGGGAGAGAGAGGCACAGAAAAAGACGAAAGACTCGATCTGTGTTAGAGCCTGATCTGTAAAGTGATGACAAAGCAGCTTCCTTTCTCCCACCATACGCTTATCTTGTAAGATTATCAGTTAGCTGGAGAATAGCCTTTTGTTTGCTTGCTTTGCACGTCTGTAGTGTCTGATATAATTAAACACGTATTCAGAGCTTATACATGCTTCTGTAATACTGATAATATGCAATAATAAATAAACTATACTGAATGAAAAAATTACATCAAAATAAGAATTGAAAACTAGTTCATGGAGTTTTTTCCAACTGCACCACTAACTGTGCTTTCAGTCACAGTCTCTGTACTTTTAATGGCAATTTCTACAGGTGATGAGCAGGAAACCTTAGGGAAAAACAATGAAATACTAACATACTTCTAATATTATTAGAGAACCACTAAATTTTTCCAAATAACTAAAGATATTGACTGAATAATATAGCAAGGACATAAATCTCCTAGGAGCTTAGACTTTTTGTTTGACTTCACAGCCTAAGAATTTCCACATTTAGACGACAGAGATTTAGACAGACTTTAATCAAAGATTTTTTTTTTTCCCCAGAAAACTTGCATTTAGTACCTGGACATTTTTCTACTTTCTTTACTCCTACTGTACGTTCATGAGAATCAGAACAAGGACGAAAATCTATCTAAAAGTATCCTAAAAAGTGTGAAGACTTTCACCCAACTTTAGGTGCTGTTTTTCACCCTCAGCACGGGCCCTTTAGTCCCGTTGAAAATTCTGCAAAGAATATAGAGCTAATGCTTAAAGAAGAATGATTGTTAGTCTGCTCACTCATCGCACTGAAGTTTCACTACTGCTTTGGGTAATGTTGTGTTATCGTTTCCATTATAGCCTTTCATTTCTAAATCAATATACAATGATGGAAAACTACCTACTCCTTTTCTGTCTTTTTTAGCTATTCCTCTGCACAAAAGGCAGGACACGTGATCTTACAGGAAACCCTGTTTTATTTAAATATAAAGGTGATTAATCTAAAGCAGGAAAGGAAACATGTAGAGAACAAAAAAAGTTGAAAAATGTCCAAATGCTAAATGCAAGTTTTCTGAGGAAAAAAATACCGTTTTCTAAGAAACTGTATTTGCTGTGTGTCTTTTTAATGCAACTGACACAGGCAGCAGAGAAAGAAGGGACTAAAGCAGAAAGCTCATTCTTATTTTATAAACTAAATGCTGGAAAAGCAAGTGTACATATTAAAACCTAACACTGCACTCCAAGGGGAATTACAAATGCATGCCGTAGCCCTCCTGTCAAAGGAATATAAACAAAACTAATTAGCTGAACTATGTTTTTATTGTAAATTTTGTCAGGAAGTCATTAAAGCTGTTTTCACAGTAATACATTCAGATCTATGGAAAACTCAGCCCTCCTGATTCATTACCGTTGCAATTGACAGGGCTGCATGTTTGGGATACTCATTACCTTTAATGAATGCACAGATCTCAAACACTGAATTACGTATCCTATACTGCAAAGTATCCCTTCCCTTTCCACTGGCAACATTCATCTACATTCATCAGCTTGACAACGTAAAAGCAAGAGCCACTGCAATCTCAAATACATGGCCAGATAACTCTAAGAAAAATTATTTCTAAGCTTAGCTCCATTTTATAATATTCCTATTTGCAGAGGCTTATAAAGCACATCTCTGACTGTAGTCCAACTCAAAAACTTATCTAATAAACTACAGAAAGGATAAATCTTAGGAGAGATAAGATAATATTTGCATTAAAAGTTCAGCTGTATTTTCAGAGAAATAGGAAGCAGCTACTGAATTAGGCTGTAGTACATGTATCTTAACTAACAGTGTTCTGATTCAACAAGGTTTTTTTTTCCCATGGCTGATTAAAATGCATGCGTGATCTCGGTGGACTCAGTAGGACAATACAAGGCACTGTGGCTTGTGTTTGCTTTTCAGAACTTTTGCTGAAAACCTGAAGAAAGCATTCTTGGTTGATCATATCTTCTACTAACCCTATCTACCTATCTTAGTTCCCATTTTCTTAAAATCCTTAGTAGTATTTTAACCGGTTTACTGCGTTGGGGTACTCTTACTAGTACCCACACCTGAGGTGTTTGGTGCTGCCTTTGCTTCAGTCTTCAGTAGCAAGGTCTTCTCAGTCACTGTACACACTCGTATCTACTAGCAAAGTTTACATAAGCAAGAAAACTTACTCACAATAGAGGAGGATCAAGTTAGGGACTGCTTGGATAAGCACACATACAGACCCAGGCACGAGATCAGATAGACAGCATCCGAGGTTGTGCAAAGAGCTGAAAAATGCCATCAGGAAGACACCTTCTGTAATTTCAAAGAGTGTGAGGATTGAAGGAGGCCCCAAGACTAGGGAAAGGCAAATACTATGCTCATCTTCAACCAGGCAAGAAAGAATTCAGGACAGTCAGCCTCACCTCGGCAATTATGGAGCAAGTCTACATAGAAGTCACATCTAAACACAAAAAGCACAAGAAGAAAGAGCCATAAATGGAACTAACACTAGGCAAACCATACTCGGCCAACCTGATCAAGCCTTTTATGATGAAATGGATGGTGCTGTAGATAATGGAGAGTAGTGGATGTAATTTATCTTGTCTGTAGGAAGGCTTTTGAGAGTCTACCATACTGGTAAATCGAGGTGATATGGATTGGATGAGCAGAGTACAAGGTAGACAAAAAAATGTCTACTACCGGCCTCAAAGGGCTGGCCAATGATTCAAAGTATAACTGGCAGCCAGTTACATGTGATGTTACTCAGTGGTTAATACTGGGGCTAATACCATTTGACATCTTCATCAACAACCTGAATGAAGGGATGGAATGCCCCTTCAGCAAGATTGCAAAAGACACCAAATTGGAGGGAGCAGGAAATGTTCTGGAGGGCCGAGCGGGCCACCCGCCTTTGCTCAGGACTTGCTGCCTTCTTTTGGAATTTCAGCATGGGAAGATATGTCAATAACAAATTTCTAGACAGCACAAGTGTTTAGCAAAAACTAAAAAATTCACCTTGAGTGTTTTCTAGTTGTTCACATTATATTTTAGGTTGCAGTGCTATAGCTAAATTTAGACCTAGGACAGCTGCAGACCCTCACATCTAGATTCCAAGACAAAGAACATTTTAGAATGACTGGAATTCTGTGGGGACAGAAGAAAAATGTAACTTCCAGTGGCAATTCTGGCTCTGAAAAGATCCCTTTATAACTCTTTTTTTCTCGTTAGTAGCTTACAAAAGAAGGCTGTAAATTACCACAAAATCAAAACCAGACATAAGCCTATTTTTCTCTCACTTTCCTCCTTAAGCAGAATACTACCTGGGAGAACCAGATAGTAAGTGATATACATAACATTGTAATCCTCTAACTGTGGTCCACCATCCCTCCCTCTGGTTGGGTATTTAAATAAAACGTGAAAAGGCATCACTTCTGAAAGTAAGAAGATGCATTTTCCCAGCTGCCACATACCTACAAAGTTGCTTTTGCAGAAATAATGAATGATGTGCTTAAGGCTATCCATTTATTTACATAACACATTCACAGCTCGCAGCCTTTTTTAAAGGAGGTCTCCTAAAAGTTTATTTCCTGAAATAACATACACGAAGCTATGCTGATTCAGGGACTGTTAACATTTTACAGACAAGCATACATTTCTCTCTCCAAAATGCCAACATTTCTTCCACAGGTGGGACAAAACTCAATTCCTTTTTTCATTGCCATAAAACCAGCAGTATGCCTACTCTATTTGAGCACTTGCAGCTGTCCAGTCACGCCTCTGGTTCCTGCACTTGCCAACAAAAGGATGCTACTTGTTACAGCCCTTCAAGTGAAGGAAGCCTCACAGAGGCATTTTCTGCTATGTTCTTCTTTCATTTACCTGTTTCAAATGCATCAATTCACATATTTACAATTTTGTTCCTCTAATGAAATTTAACATATTAAAAATATTAACTCACCCATAAAAAACAAAAATATAGGTTTTGGACTTGAAAAAAAGATGTTCAAAAGTAGAGAGGATCAAAAATCTTCAAACTTCTTTGAATTGAGAAATGTTTATTTCATCATTAGTGGATTATCATTTTAGAAACAACTTATTACAAATACATATGGTCCCTACTAGCACAGAATACGATGTCATTACAAGAAGTTCTGAAATTTATGCTTGCAGCTCTGTACATAAGAAAAATACAATGCAAACAGGCACTAACATACTAAATACAACAGGTTTAAGCTGTCTTTTGCTTCCTGGATGACTTCAAGATTCTTTTCTTCATCTGTTTTTTCCCATCATAGTTTTTAAATCCTCTTTGGTTTATTTGCAGATTAAATATTTTTATAAAAATCTCACCATCTGCAACTCTCGGCTCCAAAAAGGAAGCTAAATATGCTTGCAAAAGCAGGATTACTTATGAGGATTTGGAAAGGAATTGAATACACAGAAAATTAGGGAGAGATGTACTCACCTGTCCAGGGGAAAAAAAAAAAACAACATGATTTCATCTTCGTGTTTATTGGACTCAAATCTATTCTTAACTGTGGAGATTAAAAACTGATTTGCAACACCATGGGAACTGCTGGACCCAAAAAAGGGAAAACCAGGAGCACTTGTATCTGGTTCTGCTTTGAAAAGGAGGAGTTCTATCACCAGGGTGACTGAGTGTGAATGACCAGATGAAATGCTACGGAAAGAAGGGGAAAATATTTTTTCGATTGACATTTATTTTTACGTAAAAGTTGAAGGATTACTTGTCTCAAACTTACTTGAATTGTTAGCTTGAAAAACAGGGAAGACAAGAAGATGAGCCAAAAATCAGCTGACGTTCGTCCTCCTCTGAAATCAAAGTAGCAGAGCATAGCATCTGAGGGGAGCAGAGCTTGAAACTGAACCCTTGAAAGGATATGTAAGCTTAGTCCTATAAAGGTGACACTTTCAAGTAGGGTAGCAGTGGAGATCGCCAATGAGATCAGGAGGACAGGGCAAAGAAGGCAGAAGGAATTGTTCACTTGTACAAGCATCCTAGGGAGCACACTACACGCACATAAATCCTAGTTTGAGCGTTCACACTTAAGCTCAAGCATACATAAGCTTTCTTCCCTTTTTAGGGAAGCAACGACCAAGAGGAGTGGGGAGTACACAGTACAGAGGGTTGCCAACGCACTTTCTCTGTGACTGCCATACCCATAAGGAAGAATATAAATAACATGCAGTATATTTGCATAGACTTGTGATATATTTTCCCTATTTAGGGTTCAGGTTTCCATTTATTGACTTCCCCCCCTCCTCCACAAGAGAGGAAAAAAAAAAAAATAATGGCAAATCAGGAAACATAAGTCAGGATGATTAGATAAGGCTGCCAAGAAATGTAATCTGTGATCTGTGTCTTAAAACATTTTACAGTGGGATGCTCACTAGAAGCAGATGGCAGAAATGGTTGCACTTACTTGGCTAGAGAGGTCTTGAAAGTAAAGCATAGTGCAGGTCACAGAAATATGGGAGACAGCAGAAGACAAGCTTTCTCTGATGCAAACTAATTCTGAAAGGATAAGCTGTTGTACAAACTGCATCGACTGACTACTACAGCGTAAACTCATCCAATCTACAAAAAGAATCCCCATTAGGCCTTCATAGCTTACGCAGCCACAAAGCCACCTGTGATATTCAAATCCCATTCTTTATGCAGCTCAACTTAGACTACGTATGCTTACCTATGGCAATTGGTTTGACACATTCACTACTAACAGGCAGATTGCTTTACAAGTTAAAGGTACATCAAATGGGATTTAATCCAGGTTTGGTTTACTGCAAAATCTAGCAGTTCCTGATTTTCATAAAAATCTATCAGATTTGTATATATTTAAAAAATTCTCCCAAAATAATTTACAAGGTCATGTATAATATTGTGTAGGTCAAAAAGCTTGAGCCACCAAGCTCAGGAATATGATGGGATTTATATCAACATGTTCAACCCATATTAAGGCCTTAAGTATCTATCTCCACTACAACAAATCAAAATATCTTAGAAATAATAAAGGCTTGCCTGACATCTGTTCACTTTCAAAATTCAGCAAATGAAATCTCAGAACAGCAGAAAAAGTCACCTAAAAGGATAATGCATCAAGTCTTGAAGACAAATTACTCACTTAAGGTTAGGTAACTTGCTTTAGAGAAGAAACAGCTGTGTTATCATTAGGACAAAGTTCTCATGATCATACGGCCACCTGTATAAAATATTCAGCTGCCTCAACTTTAATGAACATTTTATCTTCTAGACTAGATTAATTCTCCTTAGAACTGACAAGTCCGCTTGGTCTGACCTCTTGGTCTTCCACTTTAAAACCCTGTTCACGCGGGGAAGAAGCGAAAGTTGTGTGACTTCTTTCAGTCCAAGTGCTTCCTTTCAATCTTCCTCCTTTCCTTTTCCCAGACTCTTCTTTTCATTCCAGTTTACAAACTACCTCCTTTAAAAACAGAAGTTACACGTCCTTCCCAACTTCACAAGTGTCCAGGAACAACGAAGTGAGTCAGTCTAATGGAATTATTTTGTTTTTTCTGAAGTATGTTAAGTTGCAAGCCTTTGTTTTGCTATCATAACCTCAGGCTACCGTAAATGAATTCTCTGCTACCTTTGAAGGGAGAGATGAAGTAAAATTCCCCAAGTGCAAAATCAAACGGAAAAGAAAGTCTCTTCTGGTTTGCTTGAAATATACATCTTGTCCTGCTGTTCCTTTAATGTTTTCTTTTATGATAAGAATCAGTGAAGGGCAGGTAGAGGGTTTTTTCTCCCCCTCCTACAAGTACCAGTTTATTACAAAAGCATATTGATGACTGCAAAGCATTGTAACTCAGATTAATCCACTTGTTTACGTCAGATCAATCCACTTATTTATGTGTCAGATCAGACAAGAGTAGGTTTTCCTCTTTGACTTCCCACACTCTCCTAACATTTCAACGCATTTTTGAGCATCACTATGAAGCAAGAGCCTCCTGTGGTTAATTTGTTGATATTGGATTTATTTTTTTCTTCTTAAGCTATGCAGTCTGGGTGGCATTCAGCTGAAACTAATGAAGAATGATTTTTAAATTGCCAATGCGTCGTTATCTGAGACGAACACTTAAAACCAAACCAGGTCTCTGCACTTCATCACTCATTTCACAGCTCAAAACTGTTCCACCATTTAAGCTGCCCTGACGTGTGGAAACATTTGCAAATGCCCACAGGCTTCCAAAGAGCTCCTCCCCAGATCAAACTAAATCTCAGGCAAGCTCTTCTTAATAGTAGCCCCTTTCTAATCAAATCCACACCCTCATCTTCCCAAAGGCCCCCACAGCCCATCTGGAAAAAATAAGAACATATATTCCTTCAGGTTATAATGAGAGATTTGATCATTTACAAGCTAACAGATGAAGTTCACCAATTAAGAAATACATACTTGAAAATTCAGGACCAGAATTTAATTTTTTTTAATAAGAAGAATCCTTTTGTGCTTCTATTGAGAAAACAAACGTTAGAGTTTACACTTGAAAATTTCTAAGTCAGCATATAGTGCACGTGAAGTTGGAAGAAATTGTAACTACACCATACAGCTTCTAAGTCCAGCTTTGCCGTTGTTAGAAAATTCACCAGTACACGAAGAGCGAAATGGTTGCCTAAACATCGGTCTGTAACACCATTATAGATGCCCTAAGTCATCTTGGCCAGACAACAAATACCAATTAAGCAGGGTACAGATCTTCTGTACACCCCGTGTAAGACTTGTTATCCCCATGCTCATGTTTTGGATATCCTCAGGCAGCAAAAACAGCACTATGTAGTATTTATCAGAAATGTCAGTAAAATAATAATTCTAAAGACATACACAACCCCGTCCCCATCCCCACACCTTCCTTCCTCTCTCCTCAGTCGCGCTCCACCGTTCATTGAAACGGTGAGTGTATTGCTATGTTGCAATGAGGACAGAAGTTCTCAGCTGAAAGTTTCTTGAGGAAAACAGTGGGGACAAAAATATCTCCTCCCTAGAAAAAGCTAGAAAATTACAGAATTACTGTATCGATGTTCCATACATCCCAGTAAACTTGTCCGAGTTCAGCCTGAGAAAAGTGGGCAAGGCAAGGAATGCTTTCTGCAGTATAAAGACAATGGCAAATATTTAAACTTGAACATTAATGTTGATTTATGTATCAAATATTTTCAAGTTTTAATTGGGGGGGGCACAGAGAAAGTGAAACATGCCATGTTTAGACTTAGCAAAGGCCTTTAAAACTATATGATATTAAGCAAAAGAGCTGTGGGCTGTTGTGAGATATATCTGAACTATTTTAAAACAACTGAGAGTCTGAGTGGATAACAGGCAAACACCCAGTAAACGTTTTAACTTTTTAAAACATGAAGTTTTCCACTCCCAGGAGCACAACACAAAGGTGCTGTGCAAATGCACACAATTGGAAGGCACAAAAAAACCCAGTGATCATTAATTAGGGGGGAATAAAAATTCGACCTGAATATATACCCAAGTGGAGCCTCACATAACACAGCAAAAACTCACACAGGGTTCAACTGAAGGTCTACGGTATCTCAGCCAGATCTCCCAGCATCAAATGCAGATGCTAGGGCAGACCTAACAAAAGAAAACAGCAAGGATGCAGAGGTATTTCCTTACCTTATAATGGGAAAGACGGTCAAGGTACTTGCAACTTAAGACTTTGAGAGACAGGTGGTTGCATTTTAAACTCCAGAAATCAGTAAAAATTGTGAACAGTACTTTTACTACCAAAAGTGCTAAAAAAAATTTTTATCTACTACGAGGAGTTACTTGGGATTTTACAGTCTTTCCAACATTCAAAATATTGCTACATCATTTTTAAATCAGATGTGAGAGCTTTGAGCCACTATCTAGAAGTAAATTCAATTACATGCTCTTTTTTGCATACTATAAAGCAAAGCTTAGAAAATTCCCATTTTATTTTGAGCTCAGCATCTGACATTATATTCAAAAACCTGCAGGAAACAATGAAGTTTGCTGTAAGAGTCTATTTAATGAGCCATAAAATATAGTAGCATTCAGCACTATTTACACTTAATTTTAGTAGTTTTTCGAAATTCTGCTTCTTAGCTGTTTGCATGGTTTGACACCTGTAGAATAAGAAAGTTGGACTGGTAATATAAAAGGATTTCTGTACACTTCTTTTAATTAGTGTTGGTGCAACCATGTAAAGATTTCTAATACAAAAATAAATTACGTTGGTTAATACAGCTTGATATACTCTAATTAATATAATTTGCAATACTAATTTTGCTTGACTAAAGCTTTTAGTAAGATCTTGACATTTCTATAAACAAATAAGCTGTTTCCAGGATCCTTGATGACTTTATGTCAATCCACAAATAACAGAGCCAATCTGTCAACTACTTCTTACAACTACAGTTGTTCAATATTATGTGTTTGGACACAGAAGAATGTAAATGTTCACTTAGGAAGAACATCTGCTTTGCACAGTGACAGAAAGTATCAATAATTAATAAATATGGATTAAGTTTATTACTTTGGATCAGTGTATTACGAGCACTGTCATATTTTAGATCTTATAGTACTCTGCACTACAATAAATATAGTCACATTTAAAATAGTAGTAAAATTACTATTCACAATTGGTTGAGTCTTTTTAATTAACAATTCTCATTCAAAACTCTTCGCCTCCCTACCTATAAACAGCAAAATCTCACTACTACCAGAGGCCAAGCTGATGGGAAACTCACATTACAACACATTTCAAAATGTGAAAGAGTCAGCCTCCAGGCTTTCAGCCCCCTGTGCATTTGCCCTGAGACAGCTTTTAGGCTTTCAACACCCTGAGACAATTTTCATATTGTCTTCAAAAAAATCTGAAACAATAGGAAGTATGTTTTTAATATATTTGTAGATAAACATATTAACTAGCATAAAATCCTAGGTTATGCTCTCGTGCACTAAACAAACACAAAATTTAATAATATCTTTTAACTGGTTTGCAAAGTAGTGAGTTTGGTAGAGATACATAGCTATTGGGAGAGGTCCCTTACTGGAGATAAAGCAGAGTTTGAAGCAGCTCAGCAGTCTCACATACAGCAATTCCCTGTTCATGTTTCTTCCCAAGCATCACTTCTCTTTTCCTAAGTTCAGGCTGCTCAACCAACATCAGCTCTTATGGTAGCGACAAGTCAGGAGGAGGTAAGTTGCACTGGAGACTAGTGTAGTGGCTAGCTGGTGCCGTCCTTTGGAAAGCTAAAGAAAATTATTTGTTCGGGGAAAGGAGGGAGAAACAGGCATGCTTTTTATAGGAAACAGTGCCCCAGTATTCCTAGGAGTTGAAATATTCAGATAAAAGCAACTTGCAATGTACAAACTAGATACCAAAAATCTCTGTTTGGTTGCATACTCCCAAATTTCTTGCTCTTTCAGACAAGCATGCTGTTATGTTTGCAAAAAGATTTTCTTTTTTTCATTCTCCATATGTAGATTTATTTGGGAAAGATTCTAGTGTTGACACAAAGCAATATTTTTGCACGTTTCATAAACTCCAGGATAAAAAGCAATTACCATTTATTTTTCAGCTTTTTTCATGAGTCAGTGTTGAGTATAACCACACACAAAAAATCACAGAAGCACAAAGATTTGTGTACTGTCAGTTTCCATCCCATCTCATCAGAGCATACTGTCATTTGAGTCTATATACATCGATTACGAGAAAAGAATTTATTTGGATTTAATGTTCATTCAATTTTTCAGATCTATATCAGAACTGTGTCAGAATATCCCAAAACCACAGTTTTTCAGAAGACAAACACAACTTGTACGCATCTTTACGGTGATGTAAAAACACTTCAAGGTGGACAAATGCTAACATGCCTTCCGGCAAAATCAACAGCCTTCAAACTGAAGAAAGAAAATTGTGCCTGTGTGTTTGAACAGTTCGTGGGAAGGAAGTGTGATTAAAAATAAAAAAAGCAGAAAGATTTCCCTGACACACTCTGCTTATTGTGAAAGACTCCAGACGACCAACACGATGTGCTTTCAATTGATCACTCCCTGGAAATTCAGTAATCTCAGTATAGTAAGTTCACTTATAGTGTATGTGAAAATTCGATCACAGGTATCTGGGATTCTCTTCTCCCGCATAAATAATGAAAGATGTATTTGCATGAAAGCACCATTGAGAAGGAAGAGGTTCAAAACAGGACAAGCAAAACACATGAAGCAAGTTACACACAAACCTTCCTTTATCAGATGTTGACTTGCAAGAAGTGTAAAAACTCTCTCACAGCCTTACTGACTGTTAGCCAAGCAACTGGAAGAACGGTCGGGCTAGATTACAGACTGCAGAACTCAAGTCTCGCTATTTTGAAGTGTTCTGCCTATCCTGTTTTAAGCAGTCTTAACTTGTTTCTTGCTTAGTCTTGCTGACCTCTGAAGATGGATGGGTGTACATTTCCATCTATGGATAGCCCACATACCTGAATCTCCACCTTTTTCTCTGAAATACAGAAGTTGTTTAAAGTAATGGGTTGTCACAAGTTGTCACCTCTGTTGTCTCAAAAGAATAAAGAGCTGGAAAAAATAGCAAATCCATTTGACCATCCATCCATGAAGGGAGAGGTTAATACTGGTCTGCTCAAGGTAAAGAAATCATGGGTATCTAACCATGGATTAAAAAAAGGTCTTCATAAATTTGAGATAACTTCCTCAGAACAATTAGTGTTTTTCACTACCTTCCATTGATCAATTTCAACTATATTTAGTGGTGAAACTAGAACCACTATCTGTAAACCTTGCAACGTTTGAGATGTGTGAATTCCAAGCCGGAAAAATTCCAATTAGCAGCCACAATATCAAGAGAAAGCTTCTACATATATGAAGAAAAATGAGAGTATTGGTGATCAGATATTGGGATTTTTTAATTTTCTTAATATTCACCTTGTCTAAGATATTAAAAATGTTTTCATCTTGGAGATGGGTATGTACTAAACATGAAACTGCACAAAGACTTCCTCTCTCCATGCCTGGGGAAAAATAATACTGACAGATATTGGTACTATCAATATGATTGCTGCCCTGTTGTTTTAATCTGTTTGCAACAGGATGGTTGCACAGTAGTCCATGGAAAATAGCTGCTGCAGTTTGCTGACTTTCAAATGCTTTTTGTTCTAGGTGGTTTTTGCTGATAGTTTTCTGTCCCTCTGTTTTAAAGCCGGAGGGTCAGTTCCAGCAAATTCAGCAGACACACAGAAAGAACATAAACCATAGATGACTAGTCCCTATTCCTGCCCAGACAGGAAGATGTATTCTGACTAAACAAATAGGCTACACGGGAATAAACATCTCCGAAAGTTATAGAAACTCTCTTGAAGAGTGTCATCATTTATCTGCTGTTATGCCTATACAAGTCATTCTATGACAGCATAAACGAAGCACACGTGTAATTCACTCTCTCACTAAATCCTCTTAAGTCAACATTAAGTCCTCTTCTTATATCATGGAGCTCTTTATAATACTCACTAGCATATGTCACACTAAAAACATTGATTTAATGTATCTAAGTGATATTATGATTCTTAATTCTGATTTCATTTCCAATTTTTCCAATTCTGATTTCAAGTCTGAGATGTAAGTACTTTACAGCAAGAACAAATCCAGCTAGTTCTCACTTCAAGTCAGATAGTTGAAAAACACATCAAATGACAACCAAACATTCACCACAGATTCATCTAGTTGTCAGGTAATATCAATCTAAATATTAAATACACCTTTATTCCTCGACCACAGTCTGTAGCTATAATTTTCTGGCGGTTAAGCATCAAACACTGTCTAAAGCACTAACGTGTATTTCAGTACTGTGCTTAAGCTTCAATCAACTTAATAAAGAAGTACCTCACATGTACTTCAAAAAACCCAGAGACAGCATAGTCAAAGACACAAGATGCTTTCCGCACCAGGGATGGCTAACATCTGCCAGATGAATTAACTCGTGGTTAGAGAAGGCAAAGATTGCCTGTTTACTGTGTTTTCTCTGTACTGGAATAAGAGTAGAAGAACTTATGGGGGGAATCAAGGGAAACTACCAACTAACAAGGGAAAAACAAAACAAGTTTCTTGTTCGGATACCCTGTAGTTAAACAGTGGAATTCACTGATGCAGAATGTTATAGAAGTTGTGGGTTCAAAACAAACTGGACTAATTTGTGAAAGTAAAACACATTAAACGCTACAAGAATCAAAGGCATAACTAAGAGACAATGTCATAAGCTGAGAGGAATTAAATCTACCTTTCCCACGTTTTTGTCTTCTCTAGAAAGCAGATGCTGGTTTAAATAAACATGAGAAAAGTCATACCAGTTCAGACTAGAAATTCTTAACTTCTAGTTTGCAATGCCTTAAATGTATCAGCCATAGCTTTCTTTTACATTTCCATTTTACTATAATTCATCAGTCTAGTTTTCAGACCCAAATGGCTGGCGAGAAATG
>VZSC01011368.1:212144-231065 GCA_013398225.1 Steatornis caripensis
GGGGGGGGGGGGGGGGGGGGGGGGAGAAATACAGAGTTACTCAAAGAACCATTACTTCTTACACAGCATTAACAAACGGTGGCTAACAAAATCACTTTCATGAACAGAAAATTCATTAGCAATGTTCTGTTTTTCGGGCCTAATTGTGTATCGTGTTACCATAGAATAAAAAAAAAATATTATTGTACAGTAAAAGAATTCTAAGAATTCCTTTCTCCTTATCCACTGCCTACCACTCTACAAGCGTGTTGGAGGTTCTTTGTCCTCTGCTTACAGCAATTTCTCAACTAGCTACGTTCTGGACAAAAAGAAGTCTTGTTACATATTTTCTAGCTACAAGAAAAGAAGTTTATAGGTGCTAAATTTACATTATCACACAGTCCAATATGCTGCTTTGTGAGTGAGGACAACCTTTTATTCTTCATCAAGGACATTTCCCTGATTTAAAGCACTGAGTAAATTGTGTATTCTCCTGTTCAGACACAGGTAAAACAATCATGCCACAGGCAATCACCTCTGGAAAACAAATGGCTGAAGGAGGCAGTTCCTTTCATCAAAGAGCACCATCAGTTAACCAACATTATTTCAGGGCCGATCACATGTTGAAGATACGTACAGTCCTGAAAGCTTGGAATGACATGTCTTTGCACACAGTTAAAAGAACAAAGCGACTCCTTGTGAGACCAGCAGCACACTCGCACACAGAGCTGAAATGGACAATGAGCTTTGGATGGGTAAGAGCATACAATAGTCCTGAATTATAACATACAACGAAAATGCATTTGGGGTTTGTCTTCACTACCTGCCAATCTTCCCCTGCAGCTTTTAATACGTATGTGTCAGTCCCCTCAAGCTAAACATGCAGTAAAGTTGAAAAGCAAGTGAAGCTTAGAGCTGATCTACTAACAACTTGTGTGCATTCTTCAGTACATGTTTTTTAATATTAGGTTGCTAGGCTGTCAGATAACTTGCAGCAAAAAAACACCCTTGTATTTTCTTTTTCCCCCCCAGAAAAAACAAATCCTTGGAAGAAAATTAATGAAGAACCAAATGGCAAAGCAGACTGGATTGTTACTACCAAATGGAGTGTCAAACACAATCTAATTAGGTGATAAAATGGACCAACATACACTGAGACTAAGAAAGCAATGAAGTGCTGTGTATCAAGAGTGGGAGAAGCATCAGCTCTACAGGACTGTAGTGCAAGACATCTGGCATTCGGCTCTCCAGCAACTTATCTCAAGGAAAGAATAAAATGAATCAGAGTACAGGATGGCTTCTTCAAATTGAAGCATCTTCATTTTCATTCGGATTTTATGACGAGTCATATTGATACTCATTCTCAGGAAAATAGTTAAGCCTCTGCACAACAGATTATTGCACTGATCTTTGACATTATCAGCACTGACTCAATTACCACAAAATTCAGTTTTGAGGCTTGGGTATTTCCTACATAAAATAACTCCAATACTTGTATTATTTTTTTAAAAAAAGCCTTCAGGTATTGCATCACCGCTTTGGAAAAGAACTACTGAATTCACAGCAAGTTTTACGGAAAACTGTAACACAGAGAAGATATATGGCTTCTTCTCTGGAAGCTGCCTAACTGCAGGTAGGTAGCATTTTGACTCCCACAAACATAAGCAGCATATTTAATAAACATTTATGAAAATCAGCAGTTTCTGTTTACACAACTTTTAGTATTTAACTTCAGCACATGATTTCCTATTTCCACAGCTTTTCACTGCAGTAAAAAAGTCACAAAATATTTTAAAGCTTTTCAGTAAACCACTGAAGATTTCTTATTTTGTACCACAAGAACTAAATCCTTTAAGGATACCCAAACCTTGCTCAAACCCATTTCAGGTTTGAAAACTGGTAATTTTATTCACTGACATATCTACAAAGTATGTATGCACTTCTCTTTCTATTCACAGTTGAACACTCAACGAGAAATTATACTCAGCAATCATTAATCTACATAAGTGAATGCAGTGCCAAATATATAGTAATATTTAAACATTTTAGATTTTATCATCACTTGATATCATTGTGGATTTTTTGAGGTGGTTTTTTCTTGGTTGGTTTTGTTGGATGGGTTTTTTTAAGATATTTCTGTCTTCAGGCTTTGGTCTCTGTCTCCTGTGGTAAGCTGGGCTACAACAGATTTGCAGACAGTCAGAAAAAGAAAAAAAAACCACCAACAACAAATCCCAAACAAACCCCAGTTACATAATATGGCACCTTAAGGGCNCTTGATATCATTGTGGATTTTTTGAGGTGTTTTTTTCTTGGTTGGTTTGGTTTTGTTGGATGGGTTTTTTTATAGATATTTCTGTCTTCAGGCTTTGGTCTCTGTCTCCTGTGGTAAGCTGGGCTACAACAGATTTGCAGACAGTCAGAAAAAGAAAAAAAAACCACCAACAACAAATCCCAAACAAACCCCAGTTACATAATATGGCACCTTAAGGGCTTACACTGAATTCAAAAGACTAGTTAGCCCAGTATGCTCAAGCCCTTCATTTGATCCACATCAGAGAAGTCAAGCCTCCTGGGTATAGGTGATGGCTGTGGCCAGGGAAAGAATTACTGGTTTCTCACTCCCAGAAATTATCTACAATAACATCGATTACCTCAGAATAATACAGTGATATAATTCTTGCAAATAAACTACTGCTTTGTCTCTGATATCTTGTAAGTGGCATTCAGTTAACACATTACTTAGTGGTGTCAGTGGGTGGTGCCTTTCACCGGGAATGAACGGCACTCGCACTCCATGAACTATTAAAGGATGCCAAAGTTCCTTTAAGCGATTCAGGGGAGGCATAGGCTAAAAGTTGAAAGACACTGATCTAACATAATTACAGTTTCTTTGGGGTTTGACTTTTCCCCAAGACTGACCTCGTGAATCACTATACAGTATTCAACATAACATTCATTCATTCATTCTCTCTCTCTTTTTCTCTCTCATCCTGGCATCCTTTAACGTCCTTTCCTGTGTTTCTACATAACACAAGCAAGAAAAAATACAGTAGTCTTAGCAGAAGGTGACTAAATACTGAAAGAGCAACAGTATTTTTATCCTAATTGAAAATAAGACACTATAAATATAGTATTATTATTTAAAAAGTTAGCTGACAGAGCATGTAATTTATCAGGTAGATCTGAAACAGGAGGATCAGCAGCAGTTGAAAGATACACCTTAAGATTTTGTACACTACCTAAAATGTCAATATATTCTAAAGTTTAAAGTATCTTTTTGCCTACTATAAGTTTATGAACGCACTCTTCAAAAGGAAGAATTAATGTTTTCTTACTGCTTTCTCACTGCTCTATGTGAAGTTCACTCCTGGGACTCCTAGTAGCTCAAGCTGCAATCCATGGGAGGTGCCAGTGCTAAAGACAATAAAAAGGATCACAGCAAAGGAGCCTTATGAATTTGTAAAGTATTTTTTTTTAAGATACCAAAATGAGGGTCATAAATTAGTTAAACTTTTTAGTTTAAACCTAACTGTGGCTGCTGCAAGCACATCTTTTTTTCCTATAAAATAAGACTTCTCTAAAAACATGTGCTTGCTTTCAGGTTTCATTCCAAAAGGATGCCAGATGAGCACAGATATCTGCTAGTAGTTCAGAAATTAAATGACATTTTCAAGGTGAAAATAAAAGCCTTCTTAGCAAGGAATAATCAAAGAGAGTAGTTTATGGAAGACATAAATGTTCGACACAAAAGGAAAAACAAGACTTACAGGAAAGTGCCATGCAAGAAAAGACTTATCAAAGTTCTTGAGTTTTGTGATCCAAAGAAATTTAATTTTCTGCTGAGTAGTGGGAATTTCATGGAACGTAAAAAATTAAGTAAGAAGGGTTAAGAACAAGGTAGCATAGCCATCATGACAATCTGTAAGAGTAACAAACAATATAAAGAATTAAGAATTATAATTATTTTTTTAAAAATCCAGCATTCACCACAGCCACCAATATCCATTAATAAAACAGTGCCTTAAAACAAATGGTAAAGCAGTTTCTTAGCAGTTTCCTGCCAGACTGTGTCACAGAAAAACGTATTCATTTAATTTAGAGCTCAGTTCTTTTGATTCTTTTTCTAGCAGACAATTTAGCATGCATTATTTTCATCATGCACATGTTACTGTACGGCCAAATGGCAGATTTAACATGTAATTTCTTGTATTTATTATCATACCCTACCACCTCATCTTCTACATTTTATGTCTCATTTATAAGAGGAAATAATTGTAAAAATTACGTCAAGCCTTAACCAGTAACAGTTGTACCTAGGAATCCACAGTAACAGTGTCCCTTTTTAAGGACAAATAAAAACCCAGTTTGCACATCAAATACAAATGTAATTCTTGAAGCATTTGTTTCTGTTAAGAGCTGCTCTTCCTAGAGAAAACCATGTGACAGAGATTTTGGATACCTATTTAAAAATCAAATGATCCAGTCCAGACAGAGGTTCCAAAATGGTAAGTCTCCAGTTTTTGCACTATTCCCAGTCTCCCACTGTGATGAATCCTTGTAGTTGTGGAATATCAGAGAACCAGGAGAAAGAACCCGGGAGCTAGCTAACATTTGCCAGAATTATCATTTGCAGGGAAAATGGAAGTAGTTTTTCAAAACTGTTAACTAATGCTGGCTTTCAGCTGTGTCCTCAAGGTCTAAATCCAGCCTGAAAGCTTCAAAACAATAGTCTAATTTCCACTAAACAATAAAGCTCTTCTTTCGTATTATTTATGTCCTCTGTGCTAATTACAGTCTTCCAAATTAATTCTAAATGCATGTACATGGCAGAGTAAATCAGTTGATGCTATACTTCAGCTGAGAATTTTAACTGCCATGATACTTATTCAAATCAGGTTTGGGACTTTAAAAGCTTCAGTCTTCAAGGATTACAAAATGAAATTGGAATTAATCACAATTTGTAAAATAAAACATCACATATTATTTTCCTTTACCATCTGCCTAGTTTTTTTTTTCCTCAACGAACCTGCCAAAGATTAATTTTCTTTGGGGCAGTCTAACTTGAAAACGAGTATTCCGACAGCAGCGCAGTACACTGTAGAAATACACAACATGCACACTACAGCCTTATGTCAGAACAGTGATATATAGCGTACTTGCAATGTGAAGAATGGAAAGTGAAAACCACTTCTCTAACAAATAGCATTTCAATAGCTTTAATAGAAAAGAGTGATACAAAAGCTTGGCAAAAGACAGGTGTAGGTTTTGGCACATTAAAATGCTGGTTTTTTAGACTCACCAATGTCGCTACACTAATTTCTTAACTGAATTTTTTACAATTTCTAAATACTGATTCTCACATTAGTGGGCCACATTTTTTTCTTCTGCAGCCATTTTAAAAGGTCTCAATACCAAAAATGGAGGACTATTTGTGTAATAAAGACGAAATACTTGAAAATCTGCCAAAGGAACTGCCAGTGAAAAAAAAACCCTGCCAAAATAAAATATGGTGCATCCTCTTTACATGCAGAGTGGATGAGAAAACTGAAACATTACATTGTGGTAACTTGATTTTATTAAAGTAATTCTAGACAGCTGTTCCTATGGCCCTGGAAAAGACTGTGGCAATGGACATGCCAAAAATGGTGGAGCTCTCATTGAGCACTGGGGGTTTTTAAATATGGTTGTGTTTGAACAAGGATTTGAGAATAGCTTTTAGCAATATTCTGTACAGTAAAACAGGCTTTAGAAAAGGAAGGCAAACTTGCACTCCCTTTTCACCAATATCCAGACGACATGAACGCTTTCAAGCAACTTAGCAAAGAATCAGTTTGGAATAGATTCCAAACACTATATATGGGAAATTAGGAATATACTTTATTCATTTATTGCTACTTGTTACTAGGACTAATAGCCTTATTGTAAATAAAATCAATCTGAACTCAACAAGCAAAGGAACAACACTTAAGATTCTCTTTCTCCTCTCAGTTGGAAGCGCTCTAGTGTCTGGCTGTAAACGGCTGTACTGCCATGCAGGGTACCATCTTGGATGCTGTATGAGCCACAACTTTCTGAACAGCAACAGGTAGGAAATACCTCCCTGTCTAACTATGCTCAGGTGAACAAAACAGTCTAGTCAGAAATACTACTGTTAACATTTTTCAGTATGTCTTACGTAATTAAGTTTAACCTCTCCTGAACACACACCAAAAAAATCGTTTAGCACTTTATCTGAGACATATGCTCTGAATGTATTTCCACAGAGATACTTCTCTATTTATGTCTTCCTATGCAAAAGCTACAATTGGAGATGTAAACCAGGGTCATTTTTAGGCTTATTTAGAGACAGAAGATAGTGACAGGTTTACAAAGCAAATGAGCACTACACTTAGAATTAAAAAAAAAAAATCACTACCTGTTAAACTGCAAAGGAGATTGCACAAGTGCTGTAAGCTGTGCTGTACGGGTAATACAGAACTGGACAATCATAGTCACCGCAAGAAGCAGAAAAACTAGAAGAATAGTTTCAGATTCCAAACTGCACAGGCAAAATGCATAAGCAATCAGGATGCTTGCAGAGTGATACACAAACTCTTACAGAGTTTCGTAAATTATGCACACAGTAATCTAAACTGTCTACTTTTAAAATAAGGAAAACAAAAAAACCACGGGAACATCCACACTAGAAAATGTCAGCCAACGCTATGTGTCCCCCACATATTAAATCACATTAGTAAAACATCAATATTAAATTAAGATAAATGATGTAATAGTAACACATTATTAGAGCTAGTTTTTAAAACTTTATAAAATTTCTATCAACACAAACTAAAGCGAACCAAGCATGGAAAATAGCGCATGGTAGAAACAGACCTCCCTTTCTCTCCACTGCATCTAATTAGGAGAATCAATAAGCAATCTTGTAAAGCATGACACAGTCGCAGTTTCAGCTAGATATGATAAATATTGGACAACAGTGACTTAGAGCTTCATAACGGTACAGAACAACTTCAAGAATAAAAGCAGAAGTTTGTCTCCACCTCTACGCCTGTGAGTGTACGATATGGGAGGGTTTCACTGTAAACCAGAGTTGCTGAGATCATACGCGTTTATGAAAAACAATGAACACCGGTTATAAAAAACCCTCTACTTTCAAATCCTCTACAATCTATTAAATAATACAATATTTAAACTTCGCAATTCTTACTTTTTGCAAAGCACAAAGTCTATTCTTAGTTTTCAATCCAACTATGAATAGACTTGTATTAAGTTGTTTTGAGTGACTTCAACTTCTGTGATTTATCTGGCTTTGGGAAAAAAAAGTGATGGATAAAGTCAAAAGCTTTGATCTTTATTTTACAAGTAAGGAGCTTAAAAAAAATCATAATAATATAATCCAAAATGATGGCACCAAATAAAACAGAAATCATATCTAGTCTACTGCATCATCGTATCAATCACCATCACACAGATAAAAATAAAACTTTGCATTAAAAAAAAGAAGGAAAGTAAAAAAAAAAACTATGGGCGTTGCAACTACAAGGACTTATTCAATAGCCCTTCCCTTAGTAATAGCACTCATTAGCATAAATGTTACTATTAATGACCTTTTCTGTTTGTCTTCTATGGTAATTGAAGAATAAAATATCATATAAAATATCATTTACTATGTAAAACATACTAAACTTCTGCTTGCTCCTTTTTTCTTATTTCTGCTCCTATCTGCTTCAATTGCATGCTTTGTCCAGAAGTTCATCTTTATTTTGATTTATTTAGTATACCATCCATAGTGGTCATGATACATGACAAAACATGTTGCCGGGATGTTAAAGTTGGGGGTTTTTTATAAGGAAGTGGACGGCACGAAATGAGGAAAAAGTGAGAGAATGCCGAAGGGGCAAAAGGCCATAGTTGTAATTCTTTTATTAATAGTCCACAGTATGTTACTCTCAGAGTGTCTATCAGCCTTTCTTGAAAATTTATTGAATTACAACCGAAACATCTAGGATGCAAGGCTAGTCTTCAAGTTTAGTCAGAAACACAACACGATGGAAATTGACTGCAAGCCCTAGAACAGCTAAAGGTACCTTTACAATCTACCTTAGGACATCAGAGGTGTACCATCTGCAAAATGAATAGATGGGAAATTAATAAGAAAAAAAAAAATATTGCTCTCTTCAAAAAGTCAAGCAACAAGCAGTGGAAGAGTCCACAGGTCCACTGCTCCTCAGATAACCTTTTCGCCTTTCCTGAAGTATTTGCGAAGCCAGACAAGACCATAATTTAATTTAGTTCAATGAAATGAGAGAAAGGTCATATTTGCATGAGAAAATAGGTAGGTGAGATGAGTCATCAAAAGAAATTACTACATCTGCACCCAAAACCTACAGGTAGGACAGTAAATGGGAGTTTTCTCTTTTCAAAAAACTACCACAAACAGCAGCTAAAAATACTTCAAATACCACTACAAAATACAATTTGACACAGAGTAACTGTGTCAAATGTTGTCTGTCAAAATTCACATTAGAAACAAGATTATATTTTCCTACACACACCATTACTGTTTCTAAACAAAGTTTGTTATATTTTTCCATTTTCCAAGTCCTTGGAATATAGATGCAAAACAAAATTAGTAAAAATTCCATAAGCAGCCTGTTGGCCAACCTCTCAAACAGAACTACATTAATCAAAAGATTTCACACCTAGCTTATAACAAATTCACTTTGCACATTTAACAAATCCCTCCATGGCCATATTAACATTAGTACTTACACACTGATCCAGTGGCCAAATTATGCTTTACCCTGGACACATCCATATCCCAAATTGCACAGGAAAATTAGACCACGAGTGATCAAGTCCTGCCAATTATTTATTTAATTTACTTGTTAACAATGAGAAAATTCTCTCATACTCATGAGAAAAATTCTAAAACAGAAACATGCCTCTCCCCATTCAAAGGAAGAAGGAAAAAAAAAAACCTAAACCCCACAGAGTTATTTCTGTGATCCTCTTATCTCGTAGCCTGCAGATGGATAGACCATTTAATGAAAAACAACACGCCCCTCATAGTAAAGGCACAAAGAATGACCAACTTCTTAACACCAGAAAAATGCCTCAGAAGTGCTCTGATCATCTCCTGTGTTGTTGCCTCGACTCGAGCCTTACAAAGTGCCTCAATTTTACCAAAATAGGGTCTCCGTTTCTTAAATGTACTTCTTCACTAATTAATTGGCTGAAATTTAGTTACTAGTTAACATTCATAAAATCATGACTATATTAGCGTAACTCATAGCTGTAGTACCGAAAGGTACTGTGCTATTCATCGTTCTGTAACTCTTCCAAGGAACACAAGTGTTGAATACTAGCACAAGATCACAAACACAGCATGTTGGCTACTCCTCCTTTCCTGCGTTCCCAGAAGCCTCTAACTCTGCATGACAAAAATCAGAGAAGACCGCCTGCTTTCGATCTCTTGTCATTTGGATATTTTCCAGAGTGCCAAACTCTGACCAGATTCCCACTATTAGGAGAGGACTTCTGCAAAGCAAGATACAGAATTTGATTTGTTTTGCAGAGTATAACACGCAAGTCTCAGGTTCCATGGAGATATTTCTAATAATGTTTCTGGCAGCTCTTAGATTTTAACTATTTCTCTTCTCATTGTTTTTCAAATTGGCACCAACTCTTTGCACAAAGCGAAATGCTTATTTGCTTAAATTAATTCACAATCAGCAGTGCTCACACAATTCCTTGTAACCAAATCTTCTTGTTCTGCCTTCAGCTGCACCACCTAATCTGCCCATTGCTTCAGCACCTTTAAACTACGTTCTAACTCAACAGTAACCATGACTTCTCACATTTCCTTCTCCTCAGTAGACTCCTGTTGATTCAGCTCATTGTATTTTACACAGTTTCAGTCTGCCTTTCTCTTTTACTCTTACTCTTATTAAGGCTCAAATCTGTCTCTCGTCCAGTATTTCTCCGCTCCATGCACTATATACTATTTCCACACACACTTTAGTGCCATCAGTTCTGAGTGCTTCTGATGTTAAGAACCTCACGTTCATTTTGGATGGTACACACAAATTCCTATGCGGTTTTGGCTCTTGGAAGTTTTTTCATCTCTGTCCGAGAGGTGAAGTGAAAATAGTCAACATCTGAGAATTTCAAAAGCTTTTATTTGACTGTTCTCTTCACATTTGGAGTTTTGGACATAACATGCATTTTTAATGATGCATGACACAAAAATACTTTCTCCCGCAATTGATACATATTCCAAAGTATAATTTCCCTCTCTTCTGAGTCTCTTGCATTACATTAATTTATGACTTGCTGAGCTGCATCTGTCAGCAATGGCTCAAATACCAGGATTCTTTTTGAAATCACTTACAAATACAGGAACAACATGCACTATTTCAGTTTTAACAACTTAATGCACTTTACTAGTCCAACAGACATATTCATTTGCTAGGTCTCTGTGATACCTTTGGTTGTTGAACCACTTTGAATAAGGAATTCAATTATGCAATACTATTATGAACTACAGAATAAGAGGCAGAATGAGACATTAATAGTCATGATAACTAAGCTCAAAGAGGAATTAAATTAGACTGACTGGCACTGTGGTCACTAACTGTTGCTCTTGGAATCACAAACACCAGAAACGCCACAGAGGACATCAAGTCCACTTTCTGGAGAGGTAACGTAAGCTGGCCAAGTAAGGCACTAAAAATTCCAACTCCTTCAGGCTACATTATATTAAAGACGTAATAATAATAATGAGATGATAGACAAATGATACTAGGAGTAAGTGAGTCATATTAGCATTACAGGGAAGATCTACACTGTGTGATATTTAGTTCCAAGAAAATGATGTAACTTTTAAGGAGAGGAAGAAGTGTCACATTACTGCAAGCTAAATATATCCACAGTGCCATAACAAAGAGTTAGCCCCACTGTGAAAACACACTATGGAGTTGCAGTGTTGAGGACACGACACTTACAATGAAGAATTTCAGAGCGCTCATTCTGCATTATTTCCTATTAATGTTCAAGATTATTCAAAAAAGAAAGGTCACACCGATTACAATTCTTTCCACATCATAAGATAAATGTGTGACTAGCACTAGGCCACTGGGTCACTATGACTTAAAAAAAGGGAAAAAAAAATAGAGCCTTCTCAAAACCAGTTCAAGAAATTGAATAAAAGAAAAAGTGCACATGAAAGTCATCAAAAATTTGAAATTCTGTAAGCTGGAAAACCACTGCTTGGGACATTTAAAGATATCTAAGTTTCTTAATAATGTGGAGTCACAATATCATTTTCTGACTGCGTATCAGGATTCATAACAGTCACGGGTTTCTGTGTCATGAAGTCAGAGGACATTAAAATACAAAGATTACACATTAAATCAGTTAAAGTATTCCTACGTGGATCGCGGCATTTCAGATTAACTGGCAGTACTGAATCACACTTAATACAGAATACCACAAAACGTATGACACATTGCAAACTAATTCTTGTAAAACCTGTAGGCTTCCCAACAAGCAGTCCCTTCATTCCTACACAAAGTGAGCAAGTGTAATTGGACTTGACAAAACAAATGAACAAACAAAACCACCCAAACCACACACAGCATTTATCAGATGTGAATGAAGCTGCTTCTTAAATCTCTCTGCATTCTTAGATATGTTGCCAAATGTTTTTCCAGTTCAGAGATTAAAAAATCGCATTTTGGCACATCTTTAAGGATGTCATGAATTATTTTTTCCAGCCATGACTGTTATACCAAGGATCTCAGCATTAAAAGCTGATCTGTAACAGGTATGGCTATGAAGTTCAGCCTGGTGGGAACCTGCTCAGCACAGGGAAGCATAAACTAACACAGAAAATGTAAAGGGAAAAATAATATTCTAAAGAATTTGGCATCTCCTACACTTTATAAGCTGGATTCAATTCTTCAAGAAAGGTAGAAAAACCCAGCTCTTGTTTGAAGGACACCTCCAGGTGTCCACTCTTCTTTTCTCCTGTGCGGATACGCAGTGCAAACAAGCAGAGGGCACTCATATTTTGAAGCATTTAGGTGCTAATCTGAGAAACAAGGGTAACCAAGCCAAGCAGTTAAACATATGCTTAAGGTTAAGTCCAAGGGTCTCTAGAAGTGAGAACTGACAACTCCAACGTTGTGACAGCTCATTCCACTGCATGTAATTACACAAGTAGCACAAAAAAGTCTTCTTATTGTTATATATAAATTGCTTCAACTATTTTCTAGTTGCAAGTAACCATTACTCCACTTCAAAGTTAAAATTCTTGTTTTGAGCATTGCAACGAGATCTCCACTGTCAGGCTAATAATCACAGTTTATCCATTAAGCATTCCCAGCCTCCGTATGCGTCTGCTTTCTTACTACCGTCTGGTCAGTTAATTTCTACAGCTTTTCAACTGGCACGAATCAGGAATGAAAAGCTGCCATCAGCTTTGCTAGATACAAATTCTCACCCCTGGTTAGAAAGGATTTTCAAAATAGGCAATTCTTGGCCTTTTCTGATTATCCACAGACAAGCTCATAATCCAGTCGCTAGTATTTAGGAAGTCAAGCAGTGAAATGAACAATGTTGATTATAATCTACTGTTCTTTTTTTTAAATCAAGAAATAAAGAAAAAAAAACAGAATTCTAATCCTGAGACATCTGTTTTGGGGTTTTTTTTTTCATTTTTAATTCAACAGGAGAATGGATTTGGGTGAAGATGAGAAGGAAGGGCAGGAATTGAATAAAAATAGTCCTTTATAGACGATACATTTACAACAGCCAGTACATTTTATAACAGGTTCTTTTGTGGCAAGTAAACAAAGACATTTCAGTCAAGTTTACTATGATTAATATAGTGATTAAAGAGATTTTGCAGTTCTACATGGGTAGATTTCAGGAGAGGGAAGTGGAGAGACCTACTAGACAGACTGGATGGGAAGAATCTCCTTTTTCAGTTGTTTTTCCAGGTGAGGAAGCTCAGAATAAGTCATCTGACTAGCATATAACCATCAAAAGAAAGATCACAGAGTATTAGAAATTCTGTTATGACACCAACAATACAGTATTTCCAAGTTTGTATACGTCATCAATCTTACAATTCACCTACATATTCCTATTGAAATTGTCATTAACATCATTGTTTCTCAAATTTCACTCAGATAACTGCTTCATTAAATTGTTCTATTTGCTAGTTTTGGCTAAAACAATTAATCAAGCGGGCTTGCATAACTCTCCTCCGTATTAAATCAACCAGCAGAGCTACTGGAAGTCCAAAATCTTCTTACTGAATTGTCTCTGAGGATACCTGAATTGTTTTTTGTTGTCAGGAACACTGCTCTGTCAGATCACACAGACAGGATCTGGGACAAGAACTGTGACAAACCACAGGGAAAGATCACTAAGGACAGGCAGGTTAAATATGCCAATAATTAGATATCAACAATAAAATTGTTGAAAAAGTATTACATACATACAAATATATGTATGAAACTGTTATTCTGAAGAGCGAACTGTCAATGACTCTCTAATAATACCGCATATTGAGTGAATCCCAGGCTGAGCACAGAAGCCTTAAAGATGCAGGCACAGGATGAAACCACAAGCCATAGAAATAGAAATGTAGATGACCACTTGCGGATAAACACAGAACATAACCTGGGAAGAAACTTGCTTCAGGGCATAACAAAAGCAATGACAAAAACAAGGTTGTGTGCATGGCTTAACTGTGTTAATGAAGTCATTAGTTATGCTATCAGAAAGCTGTATCCTAAAGAGCATTGGTAAAAAACAAAATTCTCCTGTTGAAGAAATTTCTCATCTTGAAGGATGGCAACAAAAAGAAAAGAACCTGTTGTGAAACACTGGTCAGCTGTTGTGTAAGGGTCACACACTCAGCTCCTCATCTAACAACCAGAGAACATCGGTAGCCTTGCCTTTAAATTTTGTATGCAAGCCTGAAAAAAAAAAACCCACCAGTTCTGCTATTACCTTATTTCACATTAAGATACGAAGAACCGATCTCTCTAGTAGCCTGTATTGCTACATATGCAAGTTTTTTTCTTTACTTTAAAGGAGAAGCATTAGCTTGTGTCAGGGTTAGTCTTGCTCAGTCTGCTATCCCATCCTCAAAGCTTGCGAATTTGGATGCAACACAGCGAAAGCTAGAAGCGGTCAAGGCTAGAAAAAAAACCATCAGAAGCATAATTCTGACCGTTACATTTCAGTTCGATGTCTACAGGAGATATGTGATGTAGAGTAAGAACGTAGAATTGTGAATCATCAATATTGTGATAGCCTTTAAACTCATCATACCGAGATATATTATCTAGAGGGAGACAGAAAAGGAAGTAAGGACAAGAAAATGATGAAGATGGAGCGAAATAGTAGCAGACGACAGAAGAGACGATATTCTGTTGGATAACACCATAAAGAAATGAGGAGGAGGATAAGTTGGGTGACCTAGTGAGGAAAGTCACGACACCACTGCAAAGGTTTTGAAGCTGTATTTTCAACTGTGTAAAACAGCAGTTATAACTGCAGACATTCAGTGGAGTAACTCAGTAGGGGCAGAATTTCAGTCAGTTTTGCGTTTTATTTTATCAACTAATTTCTATTAACATTTTCAACTGAAAATTTATTTAGCAAGATAGTTGCTTGCTGTTTGAATCTGCATCGTTGTTAGTTCATATCTGTGTAATGTGAATTTTGTAAATTGCACTAGATAGAACAAACATTAAGATTGGTAGTCCTGAATGATTTTTTGTATTTGCTCACTTTATTAGTGAACACTGGCATTTAAAAAAAAAAAAAAGTATTAATAATAGCACAAATCTAGAAACTCCTATCAATGTTGGAAAATTCCCTGCACATAGTAAGTAAAAATACAACGTCAAGGCTGTGCAAGACCTGACCTAAAATAAGAATGAGTGCAATGTAATTCAGAACATTAATTCAAAACTTCACACGTACAGCACAGCCATGCAACTTGACCGGCTGATGGAAAAAGGAAAATGCTTCTAGTAGCCAGAAAGAGACTAAGACTCGCTTACGTTAAATAAAATGATAGCCTGAAAAGTTTTCCTGACAATCATAAATGCCTCAACAAAGGAGTACGAACTGTTCCCAGAACTACAAGTGGTTTTAAAATGATGATCACTCATAACTGACAGAAAGGAATAGAAAGCAGTAAAGAAATAAAAGGATAACAAGAAATATTTGAAATCACTGCTTGTATTTCCTTTTGTTCCCATGCGCTCTCAGACCACAAAAGGTGAACGTGACGTTGAACCCAAATGTATTGCTTTCTGTTTGGCCTCTGCTATGCACTCATTATTGCAGGAAGCTTAGCTTCATAGTAGAATACCAATGCTTTTCTACTGTCCCCCCTTGCCTCTTAGTGTTTTGTGAGGGCATGATTCTTACTTTCCCTAACCTAATTTTACTCCACTAAAAGTCTCTTGATTTCAGTAGAATTTCTTTTGATTTTCAGTAGCATAAACACAAAAATCAAACCATCTTTGCTAGGTCTGCACACCCAAAACAAAAAAAACCATCACTTTTTAAGTTGACGTTCTTCTATTGTCAGTATAGTACGTAAAGTATACTACCTGGTAAATGGGAAAATGTAAGCCTGAATTATTTAGTGTATCAGACTTGGCTGGAGTTCTAGAGAAAGTGCCTCAAGTACAATGCAGTGCATCCCTATTTTATACACCATTGAACAGAACATCTAAAAATTGCCCTGGAACTCGCATACCGCCATAGGGTTAACTGACATTATTCCTGGGCTGTGGTTACTTCTAATGCTCTGCTAATCGTTCTGTGCTCTAACATGCTCTGGAGGAAAATCTGTATGTTCCCACAAAGTCACAGAAGTCCCACTAATGAAATTAAGTGAAAGGAATATAATGTATTTTTGTCAATGTGAGTCCCTTAAGCTAAACTTTGGAGGGTGAAGCACATGTATTATTCAATAGAAATGCTTTAATTAGTGTTTCTTTAAAATTACTCTGAGAAAGGAATAAAAGAATCAAAATAGTCCATCAAGATTGTTGAAAGGGTGACTAAGGAAATCTACAATAAGCTAGCATCACTGTACTGATGCGCTTGAAAGCTACCTGAAAGCTAAGCAGACAAGTGACAGTAAATCAAGTTCATTTCGCAGAATGTTCGAGTTCTTTCCCATGGTGTACATGACAGCAATTTTAATCAAGGTCATTTTTTCCCAGACTCTTTTTAATAATATTACTCAATTCTAAGAATCCTGAATGTAGACTATAAAGTGCTTTTTAAGCAGCAGTAACTCAAAGCCTGGAGAGGGGAAATGATTTGTTTATTGTAAATAGGCCTGTGCAGAAAACAAAATGCAAATATCTCACATTTGCAGATATTGATTTCCAACCAGCCTGACGTGTGACTGTAATTGCTTTAAGAGACCATCGTCTACAGCTTGTAAACTTGAATCAACGTACATCCCTCTTCTACTAGAACATCCAAAAGTGTATTGATTCAAACATCGTCTCTTAAATTGAGATCATCTTTTTGAGATTTCAAACCTAATTTGTTGATTGCCTCTAAGTGACATGGGTTCAACACTATCATCAGATGAGTCAGAGTGCCCTTGACAGTTCTGACACTTTAAATAGTTGGCTTTGCACTGACTGATTCACTGGCAATGGACTCGTTATCTATCTCTAGTGCGATGTGGACCACTCCATTCTGACCTAGGTAGTTTTCATCTGCCTCTGAGTAGTGGACTGCTGTGCACCCCTACCGAGTTTCAAAGTAACTTTTGCTCTTGAATTTCCTAATTGTATGCTTTTTATTTCCTATCAGTCTCTTTGTGGGGCTGCTTTGTGCTGCAGCCAGCAGGTGACACCCTGTACATGATTCCCTAGAGAGAATCACTGTCACTCCTAACCACTTATTTAGTGGCCGCCTAGTGCTAAGTTTCACTCCCAACTGCTATTTAATGTTCTCCATCTCATGCTCCACCGAGAAAACTAATTATCATACAAACGAAGTAAAATAAAAGTATTAAGTGTCTGATTTAGGTTTATAAACCCAGCCATGCACTCCAATGTAGGACGCAGAACTAAGGCTGGACTGCTGAGTGGTGCACCTGACTAGGTATTTCATTCTTCCTTCTGCCAGCTTAACTCTTCACAAAAGTCACGTGCACTGAGCTCGCTTACTTGGTGCTAGTTAATTAACATAGTGGCAATACTGGTCTTTCATAATCTGTGCTATTACCACCGCTCACGAAGCCATGATTCTGTGCTTTTTCAACTATCTAAGCTCTGCAGGTGACATGCACAGTAAAACCCTGAATTATTCAATGTCTGTACATGTGATGGCCCCATTTGACCTTTCAGTTGTTTGTAACATTGCTAGCTTTTTAATCTTTGATCCACTATATTTCCTGTGAATTCTCAGAAGAATTCATCCTACATTACACTTACAAAAAAGCTTATCCCTTTAGAAGTTTTCATTTAGTTTCTAACAATATATTTTACACTTTCTGGAGCATGACAGAAGCAGACAAGAAAGTGCCTTCAGGAAAACTCCAAAAGAACATACTTCTTATTATCCGTTTTGCTCTTTTAGAAGACCCCAAATCTCATTGGTCTTTCTTCGATATAAAATGAAATAGCAATACTGCAACTGTGCAGTTTATCATTCCTAAAGCTTTTTCAAAATACATGTCTAATCACAATGGGTCCTGTTCAGCACTCTTTACTCATGACTTCCATCAAAGTCACACTTCCGTGGAAACTTAGCCTGAGGAAGGAACGCAAGGTAAGCCAAGGTGATTACTGCAATCTGTTACAGGGGAAATACAGGAACATCAAAATTTTGTCTTCACGTTTAAAGAAAGTTTTAAATGTAGATTGTGCTGAGGCACTATGTTCTTAAGAAAATTCTTCCAACAAGTTAGGGACAAAACATTAAAAAACAGTCTGAGCAAGATTTTTAACTAAAGCACAGCAGTATAGTCACACTGAGAGAGAATATTTTCAGTTGAAGTCAACCTAGAGGGTAGTCCACTGTTTTAAAGAGTGGTAGAAATACATATCATTATGCCATACCACAGTTTATAACTCAGTCCTGTTACAGTCAATGCTTACAGATAAGAAAACTTATTCTTTATAAGCAACATAATAAGCTACATGCTTGACTGAAAATGCACTTTATTTTATTTGGGAATTGGACTAGATGACCTTTAAAGGTCCCTTCCAACCCAAACTATTCTATGATTGATTCTATGAATTCACCTTCTCTATCACTCTTGCAGACGGTCATGTCCTTTCCATTTTTTTATGCATCTAATTTGAATTAGGTCATTGCAATGTGCGCTTGCCACATCTAAAGAATGAAACCACACTGCACACAGGCTTCATTTCTGGTCATGAACACAAGTTGTAGGGCGGATTCTGATTCCTGCTTTTGGAACATACAGTGCCAGAGAAGCATCTTGAATCTTCTTCATGTTGTGAATTGAGCTCCATTCGTTGTCTAAGCCAGCAGTAACAGGAAAGCAGAGAGAGACTTTATAACACAATATAGTGTCAGCATCTTTGAGTATATTGATTTATGGTGCCAAAATGTCCTGGTTTGGGCCAGGACAGAACCAATTTTCTTCCAGTAACTTTACTTTTTGGTTAAGTTTCTTCTGAGAAGCTGCACTCTCTGAAATCAACTGCATGTTTTGCAGACAGTGGCTGCTTCTAGCAGTGATAAGGCTCGGTGTTTATAGTTTGTGCTGGAACATCAGTAGGGATGGTGTGCAGAAAGGCTCTTGCTTATAGTTATCCCTACGGACACCAAGGTCAGTGCTTGCTTCTGCTGACTTCCTTGTGCGCCGGAACTGAAAGAGCAGAGAAGCGGTCACAGCTGGGACCC
>VZSC01011368.1:233642-247550 GCA_013398225.1 Steatornis caripensis
TGGTTTGGGCCAGGACAGAACCAATTTTCTTCCAGTAACTTTACTTTTTGGTTAAGTTTCTTCTGAGAAGCTGCACTCTCTGAAATCAACTGCATGTTTTGCAGACAGTGGCTGCTTCTAGCAGTGATAAGGCTCGGTGTTTATAGTTAGTGCTGGAACATCAGTAGGGATGGTGTGCAGAAAGGCTCTTGCTTATAGTTATCCCTACGGACACCAAGGTCAGTGCTTGCTTCTGCTGACTTCCTTGTGCGCCGGAACTGAAAGAGCAGAGAAGCGGTCACAGCTGGGACCCTGCGGTGGGGAGGAGCGGGTCGGACAGGGGACCCAAACCTGACCAAAGGGAGTATTCCATCCCATACGCATCATACTCAGTACAAAGCTGAGGGATCACAAGGGTCTCGCTCTCTTCTTCTATGGCTGGCGTCTGAAGAGGACTTTGTCCGATTCTTCTGCCTTAGATCCCAATCCGTGAATTCCTGAATCCAGCTCCTACCTGCTGCTGAGTACAGTCTAGGACTTTTCTAGGGCGTGCCCCACAGCATCTGGGTGACATATCTGTCATCGGTGAGGGCGAGCTTGATATTGGTTTTGTACATATTTGTATATATTTTCATTATTTTTTTTGTATTATTATGACACCTTATTATTGTAGTTGAATTAAAGCTGTTTTAACTTTTCCAGCCCGTAAGTCTCTTTCCCCCCACTTTGAGGAGGGAGGAGGTTAACAAAGAGTGTCTGTCGTCTTTTTACTAGCCAGCCCAGCTTTAAACCGTGACACAAATATTTTTCCTTCCTTCTTTTCTTTACTGCTGTATGATATATGCATTACACTTACATGCTTAATTAAGGATGCCTCAACAATCATTAAAGGAAAATGTGTTCATAGAATTCAGAAAGATAAACAAAATGCAAAATAAAACTGATATGTAAACTAGTTTAAAAGTCAGAAAATATACAGTTGATTCCTTTACCAAATCGTTTTGGTTAAATGACCCAGTTTGACAGAAAAACTAGCAGTTGCTTTCTGGGTTTAGTAAGATCATTAAAACTCCATTAGGTTATTTTTAACCTTGGTACAGAACATAACAACTTCATTTATTATTTTTCTGCCATCAGGGGCTACATTTCCAAGTATATTTTCTAGACTATAGATATGGTGACCAAGGATGTTAGTCATTTCTGAATGTAGCTAAATCACACTGTTACATTGGTAACATTTTGTTTTGTCACATCATGCCAAATTATGTCTACATTTATATAAGTGATATGTCCGTTAGCATTTTGAAACTTGTCAGATACTTTCTGTGGATGAAAATATACGAAATGGAATGTATTTCTGCACATAAATGACAGCATTAGATGATGTTAGTTATGATGCTTCATCTTTAAAATGCTGTAAGAAAATTAACAAAGCCTCAAAACTTCACAAGAATTTGGGCAAGGACCATTGGTCCAGTCACAGACAAGCACTTTGCATCACCTATCCCTAAAGAGCAGCATTATGACTGATGTAATCAGATATTGAGTAGAGCTCCTGTTTTGAAGAACACATGGCAGTGAAGAATTTACCGGTTTTCCTAACCCAGCAACATTCCTGCAAGTACCATAAGGAGCAAGCTGCAGCTACACTGTCCACTACGAGACAGAGACCATTTCCCTTGAACTACTGCAGCGTATGTCTGCCTAATCTGAATGTGAGTCATGGAGGGGGGAGAGGGGAATTTGCTCATTGTGTACGGCTGAACTGTTCTTTTCTTTGCAGCTGAAATAAAAACTGATCTAGAGATTTCTCACTTGAGTGGTTGAGACATATTTTCCTGGGTTGGCAGAATACAAGGGCAGTTTAAGAGATGTTCCCGCTTTTGTAATCACCATGTAATGTCACTACACTGCTACTCACTTTGAATCAAAACAAGTGTTCAGCTGTGTTAATTTATGCTGGTGGATGATTTCAGTCCATCATTCCAATCATGCGCTCCCTGTGTTATGCTGAATGCAGAGAAAGAAACTTGCGGTAACCATCATACAAGTAGATCATACATAGATTTGATTTTCTTAATCTGTCTTTAGGAACGGCTGCAATTGTGTTGCCTGCTCAGAATGCTGTGAAAAAATGGTTGTGCATTTCCTTTTTCTTTCCTACTTTAAGTGTATTTTAAGATACGGTGTAACAAAATTCCTTACCTATGAATGTAGAGAATATATAAGCTAGGACTCTCGAGCACCTTAACATACCTGCTAGAAGACCAAGCCATCCTTCATGTTACCCAAAGCGTAACAGCAGGCCTCCCCTTTAGGTATCAAGCTGTGTGAAAGACTGGGATGATGAGATGCAGCGGAATCAGACTATGTCTTCTGGNATATAAGCTAGGACCCTCGAGCACCTTAACATACCTGCTAGAAGACCAAGCCATCCTTCATGTTACCCAAAGCGTAACAGCAGGCCTCCCCTTTAGGTATCAAGCTGTGTGAAAGACTGGGATGATGAGATGCAGCGGAATCAGACTATGTCTTCTGGTGAAACTCAATGTTTTCTGAGATATAGTATGTTTCTGGAGGTCACCACTAAAGGGTCACAAACAGCTTTCCATCATGCTTCAGCATTCACAGAGCGCACTTTCAGTAACCAGTGTATCTGACATCACTCAGATGCGATCTCAGAAGATCTCTCGGATATTCTTGATTTTGTGTGACTATTTGTACACAAATGCACAAAGGCACTTTTTTCCTACTTTTAGTGTAAGGTTTTTAATTCTGTCTATAGTTGCAGCTTTCCTAGACTATAAAACCTCAAATCAAATTGCATAGATACTATTCACGCTGTCCGAACGTGAACGTCATGAAATAAAAACAAAGATAAATCTATCCAGTTGCCATGGTGTATATCTTATAAATACATGGATGGTATGTATTAATCATCTTTACTTTATTAGCAGGTAGAAAAAAACAGAACTTAGAGAACATCACTCACCCGAGACTGAGCCCTTTAGATTAATCTTAATTATGAAAATGGCAGATACTATCTGACAATAACTGTAAGTAAGACTGGAAGTGATGGACTTCTTTGAAGGAAGACTCAGACTTTCATCATCAAACAGCCAAATTTTGCACTAGTGCTTCACATGCTTACTTTTTACACTATTATCTGTGGGAATATGAAATATTTAGAAAAAGGGAAGGCAAACAGATTCAGATTCTGTTCTTTTCAGTTGCTATTTCATTCTAAATAATGGCAGACTCCAATACATACCAAGCCTAAAACATTTGGGAGAGAGGGGAAGTAAATTTTGTTTAACATACTCAGCAGGAATTTGAGTGTGATTTTTGATTATCACATCTCAAAATTCTGTCCCCTGTTTTTGGAACCGAGTTTATCATAGGTTCTTCAAACCACAAAATTAAAAATCATCCTTATTTTCTTTGTCACACGATTTCTTTTCCCACTCTGTTCTACCGAAGAAGCCTCTGCCTACTGCAAAAGGTTGTTATATAGCAAATGACTTCCACAGTTCCTTGGTCGTTGTTCTCAAATTAGAAATAAATATCATATTCAAATTTTTTATACTTCAGTTATATTTTACATACTAAATAACTTGCTACATTTGTATTTTTACACCACTGTCTGCAGTTTCACAGATGGAAAATGTCTGTAAGTTGTCAAATCAGTATTTTGTTTTCTTTTTAATTACTTTTGTTACAGTAGGAGTGAACAACTCTGGCATACAAACACACAAATTAGTATCTAAGTTTGGAGTATTTAGAAGAGTATCAAACATTTGCGCAGACTGCTTTTGCATTTTATTAAACTTGGGCTACTTAACTGCCTAGATAATCTATAAAATATTGAATGGGATTTATTTCTTATGGCTATTTTGACTGATGTAAAAGGAAACCTACACCACATAAAATCTTTACCACGAGTATGAATGAGAGTTCAGAGAATTAGAAGAGTTAAGAAGCTTCTTGCCAGGGAGCAAAAAGTTGGTGCATTTGAACCTGTCAGGAAGGTGACAGAAATGCATACAATTAACCAGTACTGAACTCATTAATGTTATAATCTCTTAAAGCTTCAAAAGTTCAGAAGTCATCTGTTTGACTGGAATCTCATATTGACCAACGAAGCCAAGCAAAGCGTTTAGCAAAAGCCTCCTCCTGACGACAAACTGAAGGCATCATGGAATGCAGGTACACTTAAAGTAACTGCTGAGCAGTTAATTTGCAAGAGAAATTCCAGCTCTAAGGAAAAAAGCTAACAACATGATGTAACAACAGCAACAACAAAATATCAGAGGTGAGATGACAATACTCCTCCGTGTTATTGTGAGATAAATGAGGCCTAGTCAGCAACATGCCTCAGCATATGGCTGACCTCACCTAACTTTCACTGTGGTGAAAATAATATGCTCTTTTACTGTGCTTTTACCTCAGGACAGCTTCTGTGTATAAGTTAATTCAAGCAAGCAATATTTAGCAACAAAGCGAAGGCTTTTGATTCGGCTTCTGGGTGGCTGTGTCAAAGGGCTTGTACTCAGAAACAGTTCCCCATTCTCTACATTATCCTTTATCAGGATTCATTTGTGTGGCGTTTAAGGACCGTACAATTTTCAACAGGCTCTTTCTAGTCCAAGCCAGGTTAGCTTAATCATTAATCAAGCAAAACTTTGAAGAATACAGAGCTGCATGATTCTTCAAGTTCTTGCTTTGTTGGCATTTAGATGCAGAGAGCTATAATATAGAAATGAGGGATTACAGATCTATCAAAAGTAGAAAGTAAGGGAAGTAGCTTCCACTGTAACAGACACCTCCAAACTCTGTAAACTTTATTTAGCTGGGTGGAACTTCAGGAAGTGCGTAACAACAACAGGTAAGGGCAATAAGGTTGTTAGTATTGCTAACTCCTAGTCCAAATCTCCTAAGATTTCAATACAGATTTTCATCCTATTTTCTTCCAAACAGGGCTAAAGATGAATATAATGAATTATTAGTAAAGTTGCATCAACAAGAAGTAAAATCAGTCACATTTCCAAAGCTTATGACCTTTTCTTTCCATGGAGATAAAGTCTGTTTTGACTGTCTCTATCAGAAAACATCCTGCACAAAGACATCTTACCCATTCTCCAGTTACCATTACTTCTTCCAAGTCAAACCAAAACAGAGATTTCGGGTTGGATTTCTCAGTGAAATCCATCATCTCATGGAGCATCATTTACAGTAATCATTTACAGTTAATTGAGAAGATTCTCTTTAGGCATAGTGAATCAGTATGTATCTAATTCAGTCTCAGATGCTTTCTAGGTTCTGCTCTTGGTTTCCCTCTAATTAATGGGTCCCATCTGCTGGGAAAATTCTCCTACTACTTAATACCAACACGCATCCATCAATGTTCATCTCTTTAAGAGGTTACATCACATGCTGCTAGCCTGGGTTTACAGGGTTTTATTAACTGTTGTACAACAAAAATCCTTAGAAGAGAAAGTTTTAAAGATGCTTTATTTGGGGAGATTTTTATTTTTTAAAATTAGAATCCTATACAGTACATACTCCTGAGTTCTCTGGAGTAGTTCATTATATTCTTTTTGCTAAAAGGGCAATTTTTCTTACACTCGAATTGTTGAAGGATAATTAAAGAAAATTGGTTCAATTTAATAAAATCTTTTTGCTGGCCACCTAAGAATATTCAGCTCTCTGAAGTGATACAGTTCCTTTAAATAATGGATAACAAGTAAGGTTAGTCCCTACTATGCGGAACCAGTGGTCAATAATTCGCAATAGTAATTACTCTGAAATTTTTTTGAAAAATCTTGCAGTGTCCTTGATATGGAAATATAGCTAACAGAGACTGAGGGCTATTAAGCCACAACATCTGTTCTAAATGTCATCCAAATAATACCAATGGTTTCCAAATGGTAAGTTCCTATGCCATCCAAACTACAAAAATCTATGAATGTATTTGTCTGACTGTAGGGATTCACACTTCCCCAAACCAAGCGTCACTAGGTTCTACTGTGAAAAGGTTGGCTAACATTCATTATAAAAATATTTTTCAACGAATTTTGGGATGAGATTGAACAGATAGTGCTACAAAGGAATGCTGCGTTATGTTTACCTGCAACATTGCAGATAAACACCTTAGCTGGCCAGTACAGGTTTCTTCCTGCATCCCACTGTCTGACTCAAGCGTGCCCTTACATTTAGGCCTCCAAAGCAAAAAGAGATGCAGGGCAGTGTACAGCAACATACTTCTTCAGGAAAACAACACAGAAGTTTCCCTTCGACAACAGATGTAGAAATCTCCTATTTAAAACTCTCTCATCATTCATACTACCTAAATCTTGCCCTCACATTCTTCCAGTATATATAATAATGGGCAATGTCTGGAGTGAATCCTTGCTCTTTTTGTTTGCTTGAGCAATGTTTTGTTTTAGTTAAATTTGAGATGTCCCACAAATGGGAAACATACATTAGACACTATCTGTCCTTTCTTGGGATCACTGGTGAGGGCGAGCAGCACAATTTAGCAGCACATTAATCATCTGTCTGTACTGTCCATTGTATATACATTGTAACTTCCAACGGTAAAATGGAAAACAACTTTTTTCCTTCCCTTCCACTGCTTCCTAGTAATCTCCCTTTCATGAACAGTGTTCAGATCATCACTCCAATGCTGACAACTCCGTCCCTCTACAAGCAGCAAGGTAACTGATCCACTACACCTCACTTGGATCAATCCACTGTCCGAGTCCTATCAAACCAGAGAGGTCTTGTTTAAACTTCGATTCATCCAGTCCTAACTTAACCTGTCGGTAAGAAAGAAATCCCAGTAAATAGATTTAAGTAGCAGTGAATTAACAAAGAGCAGCCTTGATTTTAATGGCTCTAAGCACCGGCCTCCTTTACTCTTGAGTGTTTAAATTCTTCTAATTATTTTTTTTTCCTGCAGACATCTGTAAACAACCAGTACACACACATATCTCTCTGATTACTCAAAACAAAAGTAATTTCTGCTTCAAACTGGAGATTGAAACCATAGTTTAATTTAATGCAACGCTAAGTTTAGCTTCATGTAATGCTTCTTTACACTGACACACAGAGAATTATCTGATTTGATATAATGTCATAAACGGTATCGTTCTCAGTGTACTCCATACCAGTTTGGTATGTGGCTAAAAAGATAGATCTCTAAACTGTAAAGAACACTGAAAAATTAAGTACTTTAAAATAAATCAATATGATATTAAAGAGTGACAGTAATGGAGTAATCTGTAACTCCAGCCATTTCAATGACACTCGCATTCACAATTAACCCCTTATTTCACATTGGCTACCTTCTTCATGATAACTTGGAATGAAAACCAGATAAATTGAGTTTGGTAAAGCTTTGTGTGTAGACCTTGCTCTGCTTCCCTGGGAGTCAATGGTTACCCTTCTGTACCGAAAGCGGAGTTGGCCTGCATAGTTTTGAAAAGCCCATCTTAAGCATGCGCAGAAGCAAGAATTTATGAAGAATAGGAATGACCTCATACTCTACAAGTGACACTCATCAGCTTCAACCACAGAGCAAATGCAGTCTCCTCTGAACTCACGGTAAAATGTAAGTACTCATTCACTATGATAATCAAGTTTCAGTGCTTTGAGTCACTAGAAGTAGGTAACAGAGGGAGCTAAAAGCAGATAATAACTCTTGATCTGGAACCTCTACAATTTACTAAAGTACTTCCATTCCTGTATCTTCACTTTTTGCTTGTTGTTCAGTATTTGAGATCATCCAAAGATGTTTGGTTTCACACAAAACTCCAAACAAATAATTTCCTATAAAGCAATGGTAACCTTTTGCCACTGAACAAAGAAATAAAACGTAAGATGTCAAAGCACAGAGGACAGACGATTCTAAAATTTTAACCTATGAAATTCTGTAGTTAAAAATTAATACAGCAAGGTAGAATGGAAGAAACTGTTAGCAGAGTTACCACACAGATTTCAAGGTATGTGAAGAAACACACACAGACACAACACAATCTAGAGACAGGCACTGTGGGGAAAAAAAGATATCCCTGTAACTATCCAACAATGAAAGGAAACTGGCCATAATGAAAATGAACCTCCGTTAATACAATTTTCCAAAGGATCTTTCCTTTTTTTGTACTAAATTTCAACTCATGCATCAAAGTGAGTGAGAACTCCACTGATAGGTTTGCTGCTAACGAACTGCAGATTGCTTCTGGATGAAGAAAACTGTGTGCATTGTGTTTTTAAACACAACACACCTGATGCTCTGATATTGTTCTCATTTCACAGGGCTTTTTCTCTTGAGGTTTCATCCCCTTGTAGTTTTCTTACAGTGCAAAGCTATGAACAAATATGCAATATCATGTATAGTACCACTCTCCAGTCTGAGAACACATCAGAGTGTATGAGCAGCTTTACCATACCACTCCAACACACGTAAACCCTGACACGATGAAGCTCCGCTTGTATTGAAAACATAGTTCAGCTGTCAGATGCTAATTAGGACTTTGAAATCCTTCTGCACATCATGATAAATATGTTAATTAATATCACAGTGGATAGCAATTTATGAGATTCGGGATGTCTATCACTGGCAACAGTAAAAGAGCAATAAACCATTTTGATAAAAGGCAGAACTGTGTTACAGTGGAGTTTAATTTCAGTTTTCCCACATGATAAGGTTCTTCTCACCCAGCATAGCACTCCTTCCAAAGGAAGGATTAAAGCAAAAACTGTTTAACACACACCAAAATTCATGGTCTTTAACAAAAGTTATGCTAAACAACAATTTCTTCTGCTTCAAATAATTCTGTGACATTTTAGGGGTTTCTAGATTTCATTTGGATAAAATCCTCCCCCTCAAAGTGTCCACTTCCTACAATCCTACTTCCAACTTCTGCTCCTACACTTTTGCATAAAGATGTAGCTGTGCTGCTCTGTCTTCCAAAGGCTCCTGGGAAGAAGAGTACGAGGCAACTGAATACAATGTTCTCCATTTATGTCCCATCTCAGAATTATTATACCAACAAATTATTACTATTAATCCAGTTTTCCCAAAGGGAGTCCTGGTGGCATAATCCAAAAGGAACATGAACTCTTTAAAACCAATAATTCAATTTACGTTTTGATAGTAGCACTTATGTGGCAAAATATCTAGTGCTTTCTGAAAACAAGTTCTCCATCTCTGTTCACTATTGGACTGCTTCTCCCAAAATGTTTTGCTGTAAGTTACGACGTAGCAGTATAGGCATACAGCTTAAGAAGACTCTGACTTCTCTTACAACATGACATGAACTTTATCTTGTAATGATGTGTTGCAAAAGAGACTTACTAAACTGACCACTGCTTCATTGACTGAGCTCAATAGTGACTACTGTCAGAAAGCAAGTGAATGGTATTTTCTGCAAAGGTTAGATGCTATCAAAGGAAACAAAAACATGCATGTTGACATCTGTGAACTTTGCAAACAAGAAAGTGATTACACTATCCACACTGCCTGAAGACATTTCTCACTTTCTCCTCAGGCATGGTTTTCAGATTACAGGAATGTACCAGGACTGCAGGCAGTCTGCTGGCAATATGGAGGCATGGGCTGATACACTAAACACATATTCTCCAAAATCCTTATTCTTTTTTTTCTTTGTAAATATCCTGGTGATAAACAAAATGCCCAAATAAACAAGCAGAATGCATACGCTTAAATTTTTATCAGCTTATAGCAAAGAGTAAAAGAGGTGAATCAGACTGATGGAAATACACATAAACAAATGATGTAATGATGAGAAATTACTTCAAAAGTAGTAAATATGATCGTTATGACATCACAAAATGTTTACAAAAATAATGGAAAACAACAGAGAATTTAATTTCTCTTTACACAGTAAAATTTACCGGTATTTCAAACCACTAACAACATACATGGAGTAAGCACCCTAACATTAGGGTCAGCAGAGGCAAAAATCCCCAAGTACAAGACTTTTACTCACTTTGAAAACTCCTCTCTGCATTATGTATCATTTAACTATCTCAGTTCTTTTTAACTGACAGTACATATGCCTATAGTACTGAAGGTCATACCGGCAAAATGTTCTCAGCTTTGCAAACCCTAGTTTTTAAAATTATTTTTTGTGCTAGATTTCAGAAATCTTACTCAGCTTTAGCTGTCTAAAAGCTACAAGCGTTTATATAGTTTCCTCCTACAGTACGTAGAGGAAAGATAGTTACAGAGAGTGACTCATTGCAGCTTACGCTAGGTGTTTGAGACAGCTACAGCAGATGATTCTCTAGGTGTGTCTCTCCCCCCACCTCCTACAGAAGAAACGAATTCCAACCTAAATCATTCATAAAAAAAATGTTTCTCCTACCTTTACAGTAATTCAAAAGCGAAACTATTATCACTTGGAAGAAATCACTATGAGATTGCGATGTGTAATACCAACGTAGTTGTGAATTAGAACTCAGTCTTTCACCGAGAAAACTCTATTCATCCTCAACTATTCGAATGGCAGGGCTATGAAATTCAGTTTTCTTTCATTTCCTCTTTCATTTACTCAGCAAAGAAGGGCTATTCCATTTCCATATATCTGGTTTTTGGATATCCTCTCAAAATTTTATTACAATGTATGCTATTGATTCACCTTTCCTTCTCACTTTCCTCTTCTGGTTACAGCTGGAGTAGTGCTGACCTGTAAAGTTTTGCGGTTTGCATTTGTCTCTAACTCAACAGTTACTGGTTGATCCAGCTGTAACCATTTAGTCTCTCCCTCTCAAAACCAAAATTGCTATTAAACTTTTCTGACCTTTTTTCTTTTTCTTCCAATTTCCAGCCAAAGTATGGCTAAGGCAAAAACAATTATGAAAAAAGAAAATCCATACAAAGCCTACAAGCACACGTAACTCATGGACTGGAAACAGCATAAGACAATCTTCCTCAGTCCCTGTGGAAGATTACAATACATTCACTTGTGAATTCCCATCAGAGAACATTTTTTTTGACCAGTAGTGGAACATCCCCTTCCAGCCCCTCATTCCCTGTCCTGAATAAGATGCTTTACAAAGTCGGTACAGATGTGTTGTTACTGCCAGATAAAACCAGAAATAAACACAAACCAAAACAACAATTAATGATAGACTAGTAACCTTCTTGCATGTTAAAAAAAAAAAAACAACAGTGTTGAACTATTAGATGAAATCAGCATACAGCAACTTTGGGTTCATTGTACCCAATCCTATTTCTTCACCCATGGAAACTAGTACTTCTGAGATGTAGACATTAAAAGTGACTAGTCAGATACTTTTTCCTCAGGAAAAAAATTCACAAAAATATCTACACTGAAACCAGTCCAAATACTACAGAGCTCCTTTGGAATAAAAGGTTATACAGATTTACCCATGAGGTTGTGAGATCCATTGGCAAATTCTGATTTATCAATAGAATATTCTGTATTTGAATATGAAAGAACTGGGCCTGATTTTTAAATTATTTTTTGGATCAGATGAGAAGCGACTGAATTCAAGGTTCACATTTCAGCACACAGAGTACTAAACTAGAAACCTCCATTAAACAGACATTTACATTCTTGACTTGCAGTCTTTAAACCTGCCTGATGGAAAATAAAGAGCAAGTGGCATTTTTCAGCAGGATTTTATCATGATAAAAAGTCCTTTTCACAGATATATTTGATATTCATTATGTTCCTGTAACAGCCGCTGCATTTCAAATGTTATCAAACCCTGGCAGAATCTTTTCATCTTAATAATACAAAAGTAGACTTTGTGTTCTCAACCTATTTTGTTCAGATTATCAGTAGGAAAGATTTGATTGACATAGGGAAAGGAAAAACAGTTCTGATTAAATCTAAAAGTTTTTATTTGGGCTGGTTTAACAAGGAGAAAAGGTTATCTATCTGTTGTGCCATGTGACAGACTTTTTCTGATCATTATTTTTTATATAGACCATTGAACTATTGTTTTCAGGAATCAGTCTAGGTAGCCTTCAAGTAAGTTCTGCGTTTGTGGCTTTGATGAGTATCTTCAGTTCGTCAAGCAGCCAGATTCTGTTTTTCACTTCTTTTTCAAAGGGGACAACAGTGAAAAAGCTACTCAGGCCTCAAACCAAAACTGACACGTGTTTGAAACTACCCAAACCAACCACAAGGTTTTCACAGTGAGAACAATCAGCCACTGGAATAGTCTCCCCAGGGAAGTGGTGGATTCCCCAACATCGGGCACTTCCAAGATTCAGCTGGTCAGGGTGCTGGGCCATCTTGTCCTGATCGTGCTTTTGCCAAGAAAGGCTGGATCAGATAGTTCTTGAGATCCCTTCTAACCAGGTATTCTATTCTATGCCTTCATCAAAACACTAAAACAGCAGTTGCCTTCTACTGTTTTTATTTTTATTTCCATGGGATGTCTGCTCTAATTATATCTAACTTTTAGAAGGTAATGATTCATCAGTTCCTATAAAAATTTCCCATGTTTTTTCAACTTTTTTTTTTCCCTGTACAGAATGGCTAAATTTTAATGAGTTGCAGATACTGAAAAATTTTAATGACTACGACACTAGCTCCCCATTCTACTGCAAACTATGCTCTGGGTTTGTGTATTGCTCAAAAATAACTTTAGTATACACACATACAATGTAAAGACAAGTATCACTAATAAGTAATAAATAACAATTGGATAACATTTCTGTTAGCTAATGTTTTTATTTTGGACTTTATATTAATATATTAAAATAGTTCACTGCTCTCTCAATGCAGTTTTTCCTTTCTTTGTTCTAAAAATGTTAATTTTTAATAATTTCAATGCAGGATTAAAAATCATGGAAGTTTTAACAACACATGTAAGATCAAAAGACATCTCTAATCTTTTCAAATTGACTTACAAGTCACAGAACAGCATAGGAGTGCCTGTCATATAACATATTTTTGTTACCAGAAAATCTCATATATAACATATATTTGCATTGGTGCTGTATCCAGCACTGACTCATTTCAAAATATTGTTCTGAAATTGAGGATCTAGATTACTTCATACCATCCATCAAATGGCCAAAGAGCTGTAAAGATGTATACGTACAGTAAAAAGAAAAATATATATTGTAGGTTACTGCATAACATATTCTCTATTTGGGAAACACCCTCAGGCATTTAAAAAAAAAACAAACTAACCAAACAAGAAAAACGAAACAAAAAACAAGGAAAATATGAAATAGCGAAACAAGGAAAGAGAAAAAATATGCTGGACTAACACAGCCAAGGAAATATAAAGAGAATATAAAACCAGCTTTGGATTTATTCCTTCTCTTGCTTTTTCCTCATCAACNTCCATCAAATGGCCAAAGAGCTGTAAAGATGTATACGTACAGTAAAAAGAAAAATATATATTGTAGGTTACTGCATAACATATTCTCTATTTGGGAAAAACCCTCAGGCATTTTAAAAAAAACCAAACTAACCAAACAAGAAAAACGAAACAAAAAACAAGGAAAATATGAAACAGCGAAACAAGGAAAGAGAAAAAATATGCTGGACTAACACAGCCAAGGAAATATAAAGAGAATATAAAACCAGCTTTGGATTTATTCCTTCTCTTGCTTTTTCCTCATCAACTCCACAATAATATTTGGGTGCTCAGAGTCATTCAGCTCTGAGTTCTAGCATTTTCTCTTTCCTTCATTTTAGATACAGGAATACAGTTTACGAATGCAGTTTTATGCATGAAATTCAATTGAAGTGGAAATTTAAATGAAAAATTTAACAAAATATATCCTGTAAGTATCGGCAGGAAATATTTTTCAAAGGTTTTAAAGAAAACATTTTACTCTTTCATCAGAAATTTTAAGCAGTAATTTTAGAGTTTCAATGAAAAGAAATAAGAGAAAAATGGCATATTAAAAAG
>VZSC01011368.1:247723-276496 GCA_013398225.1 Steatornis caripensis
AAAAGAGGTAATAATTTTTGCTTAAATTTAATTTCATGAAGTGACAAAATAGATGTCTGAAAAACATTGAGTTAACATTCAACTGCAGAAGCACTAAAAAGTTATCTACAGTCACAAAAAAGCATTAATGTGAATTATGTCCTGTAAAAAAAAATCATATAAAATATTTTATTCAGCTTTATATTTTTCCTATTTAAATGTGTCTAATAACATTTTAAAATTTAATACTTTCCTTTTCTTTTTAAAATATAAACATGCTTATTCCTAAAGGGACTTTATATGACACAGGGAACAGTTTTAACATAGAACATACTAACTGTTTGAAGTATTCTCTACTTTGCTACTGAGAAAGAAGAAACCCTTAAAACTTGTGATGTGTAAAAATGAATTGTTTGTGTTGATTCTGTTTGTGGTACATCTACAGATTTCACTGAAGCAGTGAACGCCCTCTGAAAACAAAGCTCCAAAGGGGCTTTGCTTTTTCCATGATAAAATTTTAGATTCTCCCATCTATCTCAGGAAGAATGACGTTCTTCATTGAGTAAGATTATTGCAGTTCATCCTGTGAAATTCCACAGTTATCATATCCTCATGTGAATTTAATAAAGCTTAGCCTTATTTGCTCTTGAAGAGCAGCCAAGCATTTGATTTGTTCTATTTCATTTTATTTATTTATATGCATCTTGCTACCATCTGGAATCATAAAAACAAACAGTTCAAGCAGTTAATGTGTTAAAAAGGGGCAATGAAATAATGAAATAGTCTCTTCCAAACTCCCCACTCCCTCAGCCCATTTACTCTGTTCCTTTCATATCCATTTCAGAACTCATGTTGCCATTTCCTAAATCCAAAAAGATTTTCAGTAAGAGGATTGTCAGGACAGATGTTGGAACCTTTACACAACTGAGCACATTCTGTCTTATCCGTGTTCAGTGTCTCAAAGCCAAAATACTGTAACTAATAAATCATACTTGGTAGCTGAAAGCAAACAGATAATTGCACCATTGTATATCTTGTATACAGAAAACATCAAAAGCGTATTTTCCTCTCCAATTACATTTTCCTTTTTTAATTGCTATTGACAGCATTATCCTCTCATTTCTATCTGCTTTTAATATCCAACCTTCATCGTCTGAAAAGGTTCGATTCACTCATTACTTTGTAAGTAAAACAATCACGACTATGTCAACTTACCAGTGTTTTCACTAGTAGAACTGGATAGAATACAAATGAAAACTCACAACATATTTATAAAATAAAGATGGACACAAAAGTTGATGAGCCATACAAGTGAGCAGAAAACAGTGTGCTTTTGGGCTTTGCCCTGAAAATGCATATCAATATTTAAAATATTTACGTCTACAAGTAAATCAAATTCAATTAGATATTTATGCATATAAGCAGTGGAGCCATAAAAACAATTAAGATACTGATTTCCACTGAGATACCTACATATCCTTGAGGATTCAGAAATATTAAACATTTGGACTGACATAGGAATGTATTAATCTCAGAATTCTGAGAGGATACCAGAAATAGGCTGAATAGGAAAAAGTACTTTCTTAGAAGTATTGACTGACAAAAAGTCAAATTGTCCCAAGTATGTTCGGTTTTCAGCATTAGTTTAAAATTCATTTGTGTAAATATTCACAGATTCTGTACTAGCAGTAATATGGAGCAACACAAAAGAAACAGTGTGACGATGCAACATACTCCTGTACGCATTAAAACATAAAGAGTGCAAAAGATACAAACATTGAAAAAGATGAAGACATGCTTGGTGAAGCATGATGAGACACCTGAAGACTGTTCAATATCTAGAAGTGAAGAGGAAGACAAAGAGACAGACAGAAGTGAGGCTGTGAGTAAGGAAAGAACTTAGCCTGCAGCTCCCTCATGTGAAGTGGTTCAGTTTTCTCACTGAAAGTGAAGCAATTTTCAAGATGGACAGAAGGACGAGAGACCACCTGAACACGTGAAGGCCTCAATAGAGCTGAAAGGAAACTTTCACCTTCTCTCACCATAACTTTTTCAACTGGGAAGCCAGGGAACAAGCTTATTTGAGAGCTCACAATACAATCACTCTAAGTACGACTGAGCATATATGCTGTCTGGATACAACGCACACCTTTGTCAAAGAAACAAAGAGATACGATTGAAAGAAAATGAATGACTGATCTGCTTTAACGACTTCTGTTCAAAACAGACTTTGCTGGATTTTCTCTAAGGCCCTAGAGATCGTTTCACTGGTAATCAAGTACTTCATATCAATCTGTAAAGTATATACATGCTCTTTCAAGAGAAATCACAACAAGGGACATTCCAATTAAGACAAGGAAAAACTTTTCCCCATGGGGATAGTCAAATAGGAAGCAGCATTTCAGAAAGGTTTTGGAATCTCCACCCTCAGAGATACTCAGAAGTGAACTGAACAAGGTCCACAGCAAACTGATCTAAATTAGCCTAGTTTTGAGGACCATGATTGGACCAGGTGACTTCTACAGGTCTCTCTAAACCTATGATTCCACAATCTGTAATCCTTAAAAACTCTGATATAACAAACAAACAGACACCAACATATCCTAAATTGTTAAAATACATCATCGAAGGAGATTTATACACCTGATATTAATTCCTTTGGTTATTATTGCAGTCAAACATCAAGCTGACGCAATGCCAAGTGCAAGCACTTCGGTATGTCTGGACCGTTACACAAAAAACCCACCACAGTTTCAAGATATTAATATAAAAATAGGGAAACACATAAATAAGACAATCTTTAAAACTGTATTAGAGACCAGAAAACAAGAATCTCATGTTGTTAGACCACAGGAGTATTCTTTTAAGTCATGAAAGAACAAGAAAATATTTGACGAACAGGGTACAAAGAGACTGGAGTTAGAAAGCTAGCCTAAAATAATACGTAGAAGTGGTCTTACAATAAACCCCATGAAGCAAAGGAACTGAATGAGTAAAGATCACTTATCAGGTATTACTTTACAACTTTGGCCATACAATGGCCAAAAAATATTACTACTTTCTTAAAAGGTATTCCTCACATACTTTAAAGTTATTATCTTTCAGTTAGTAAGTTTGACAGAATCCTCAAGCCTAATGTTTTCAAAATTACTAAGTTTGATGATTGCCTCACGTGTAAATAAACACCAATCTGTTTATTCATGCTTTTTAATTAGTCACAATGTCATTTTGCTAGATGAAAATAAAAATCTGCTTGGGGGCATTAAAAAATGCATTCATCGATGCTACTAACCAGCAAGAAATATCTTAAAATACTCCCTTATATGGAAAATAAGCACTTGAAAAGTATTAGAAAATTATCTTCTTTTTGCATGTACATCTATGTATAAGTTTCTACGGCCCTATAATGTATAAAATAAGAGTTTAAAAGGTAAGTATTCAGTGTGAAGAATAAAGATCCACATTATCTTACTTGAATGTGTCTAATGGGACATACTTCTGAAAAATATTAGATATCGCTATTTGCAAGAGTAGCTTACTGCTATTTTGAGAGAGGTAAACAGGGTTTTCTTCTAGGATTTCTTGTAAATCCATTGTTCCCACTCAGTTCTAAAAAATATTATAATGCTGACTCAGCATGCATGTTAAAGCAGCAAATACAATGCTAATCACTGCTGCTACTAACAATATCAGACACAGCTTTACAAGTGGCAGCAGCTCTTAGCTGCAGCTCTCACTGAGTTTAACGCAAATTGGGAGAAACATTTCTTCTACAACGTGTAGCGGTTTTGGCTTCTAACTTTGAAATCAATAGCAATCAAAATCTCAGACAGCTGTAGAAGTTACTGACTCCTTTCTGCTAAGCTTGAGCATATAATCCAACATTTTCCTCCTCTCCTCAAGTTTTGTTTGCAAATTTACTTATTCAAAATAGAAAAGCACTTTCCCAGCTTCCGTTTGCTTCACTGGTATGTTTGCTATAGACAGTTTCATGCTAACCCCCTCCCAAACCAGATGCTTTTGAAAACAGAAGATAAAAGGTAGAAACTGCTTAGGCTTTCATAGTGTATAATTCTAAATATCCATACCTATATGCCTATGTAATTATAACAACTGGGTACTCGCAAGCAAAAGAACTTGCTTCTCTTTTTTTTTTACTGTATTTCAAGAAAAAAAATGCAACAAAGCTACAACACAGTTTATTGCTATATAAAAACTGTAACTTTACCTCATCTAAGTTTAAGATTGGAAGAAAGGTAAGTAATACTGTAAACTTTTTGTATCATCCTTAAGAATTTAAATAGTTTCATTTGGTTAAAATAGCAAAGAAAACTGTACCATATACTTCTCAAGTAAGCTGCATTTCTTTTTCACTTCCACTTCAAAACACATTTGTTTTCAAAGGGAGGGAAACAGCATTTCTAACAATCAATAAAAATCAGTCAACAACAATTAAGATATCTTACCTTACAATTATGATAAATCTGATACCAATCAGATGTTTAAATCCAGATACGAACACATATCTATGTGTTCACATACATTCAAAGTTAGCAGGCAACATTCCACTACTTGTATTCATAATAATAAATCCACAGTAACCCAATTAAGAAAGTATGTCAGAATGTGTCATAACGTGACTCAAAACTACATCTGCAAAGATCTCTAATGTGGCACTTCAGATTGTGATAGAGCTATCTCGTCACAATAAAAATTATACACTAACAAGATCTTCCTTTTCTCTCATCCCTTGCTATTCTAATACCACCGAGGCCCTGCACATGAGCATCACCTTCTCTATACAGACCCTTGCAACTTTGGTTGACAGATAATCACAAAAAGATACACAGCACTGAATAGCTCAGGCACAAATATTTTTCATTTAACTGGGGAACAACAATGAATACTACTGTTGTACCCTATTAGTTTATTTAAATACATTAAGATGCTTTCCTGTATCTTAACAATCAAGATCATACAAATCACCGTATCAACAAGTTGATTTGAAAATACAGAATTTGCGTATTCATCCCTCCAGAAAAATAAAACCACCATACCACCCGTATGCAAGCCAAAATGCCCTCTTAACTTCAAGTCAGATCTTCTAGTACAATTCCACCAATGGCACACTGCCAAAACCCAGAACTTTTTGGTATACCATAAATAACATAATTCTCCAAAATTAACAAAATATACAGATTTATTGTCATTTTGTAAGTTCCACTTCTGCCAGAAAATATTTAGCTATTATTTTGTATTTAATTTTAATTAATTTATAATTTAAAATCTAAAATACATAAAATGTTATTTAATACAAAATAATAGTTAAAGAGCACGTAATACTATTTGGACAGAATAAGAGGTTTTTTTCTTTCTCCATAAACTACATCTTAGTCACGGAAGGCATGTGGTTTCCTGAATATTTCCAATTAATCAAATACTCTAAAAGTTCAAAGGAAAGGAGGTTCCAAATTTCATTCACCTGTTTGAAGTTCTTCTGTGTGTCATTTCCTTATCTGACACACACATGCACTAGTGTCTGGATAAGACCAGAATTTGTCCCCTGTTGTTTCTGGAGGGAAGGAATGAATCAGCCCATTGATGGTTTAGATACAGATCTAGGAAAAATACTTTTGTGGGGGAAAGTCTAAGATTGGGGTATTTCAGATCCATATGAGTGTCAGTGCCTCTACAAGTCTGCAATTGTTTGCTATCTATGCACATAGATAAAAGCGAAGATTTTGTACTGCCTAGACAATTAAAAGGAGGAAACTCTTTTGAGGAAAGGTCTGGGATTCAAATTTCATGTCCAACTCTGGTGATTATAGAGACATTTAATCACAATGGTGATTAAAGACAATATCCCAGTCCAGAAGGAAACAGAGAACATAAGCAGAGGGCAGTTCACCCACGTGACAGCCATGGGCATCTTCTCTGAGCAGAGAAAGCATGAAAACCATGCTGAGAAAATAGACTGGAATTCAGCTCATAATTCTTATCTGCAATTCAGTGATGGAAAATCAAACCTCACATATTTGATATCATTCAGTTTTTATTGGAAATAAGTCATTTGAGCTTTAATTAACATCTTCCATAAAAATGAAAAACATACTAAATACAAATGAATAAAACCTATTTAAAAGATTGCAGAAAGTCAGTAGTACCCCGAAAAATTCCTGGTTAACACACTTACTTAATATCCATCTGAATGAATATAAATAACTGAAGCCGATTTACATGTGTTGATTTATGAAATAAGCACAGGCTCACAATTTGGAGGAAATACAGAAACGTCATTTTCATGACATTTTCAGTGGCGAGGTTAAGGAAACGCGTCTATATAATAGGAAAAAATAGTATTTTAGAATAGTGAGAGACAGTATTGGAATGAGTAAAAGTGAAATAGTGAAAGGAAAATAACTGACATTCAAAACTGTACTTATCATATTGTATCCTAACTTTCAAGTTATAACGAGTCACTTTCTAATATAGTGAGAACCCAGTACACTCTCAGAAGGGAAGATCGACCTTTCCAGATCTCAAAATAACGTGGTAAAATGAAAACTTGATGCTTGGCTATCTTTCAGGGGCATGGTTTAGCAGAGTACTTGGCAGTGCTAGGTTAACGGCTGGACTCAATGATCTTAAAGGTCTTTTCCAACCTATATGATTCTCTGATTTTACGATTCTATGATTCATAGCAAGATATATTGGGTATTGAGATAGAATATAACTAGGTATGTGCCTATGTAATGTATACTGCCTATAAACTTTGCTAACTGAATATCTGATAAAAGCACATATACACCCTGATGTTCTTTCCTTACATACACAGGCACACAAAATACATACATACACAGATATATATATATATATATATACACACACATCAGCACTCTCTCTCTCTCTAGCTCTGAACATTGTTTGAACCCTCACACATACATGTAAACATTGTTAGAAGATGTACAACTCTTTGAATTCCTGCTTAGAGCAGATTTCTTTGAAGAAAATGTAGACAAAAGAAATGTACTGCTAAGGGGTATGAGGCTTTGAAAGAAGCATATTTCTTTAGATAGATTAATAATAATCTTAATGGTACTTTATGTATGGTGAAATTATTGAAATAATTATAGCTCCTAATCACTGTAAAAAATACCAGTATATGTATAGATTTGATGGTGTGCATGCACTAAGCAAACAGACCAGAGGTGTATTTAAAAACAGTGCTTCTCCAGAAGGCATACAAATAAAAACTTCAAGCAAAATTTATTTTAGAAGTAGATAAATAAGACATAAAAAGGAACAGTGCTCCGTAATTCAATATGAAAGCAAAAATATATATTAAAAATATTTGTTAAAAAGATTTTACAAATAATACTTAAGACCAGGATATACCATAAATACATGTTTTATGGTAAAATGGGAAATCATTGAAAATGTGTAACAGAAAAACCCCTGCAGTATTACAGTTTATGTTAAAAAAATAATTCTATTTACATCACAAACCAGCTTTGTTCCTGACAGCACCCTACTACCATTCAGAAGTCCTCTACTCAAATTCAGAAGGATTTAAAGACATCCTCCAAAAACCAATATATTTTCTGATACAACAGGCAGCTTTCATACAAACTGCAGATTGTGTGCCATAGCTTTTCCTTGGAGTGACTCACTTGGTATCAGGGCACAAGAGGCATTGATAGACACACACGTATGAAATCCAGGCATTGACAAGATGACACAGAATGCAGAACAGCAAATCTGAGAGCCATCTGTGGCTACTGGCATTGTAGGGCTAAAAGCAGCGATGCGATTAACTTACTCTGCAAGACTGGCAACAAAGAACGAACTACTCCTTTTGCCGAGCCACACATAGCACTGTAACTAACCAAAATCAAACTCTAGAACTTTTATCTACTGATAAAGACCTGTCTGCACTGGTGACAGGTGTGGCAATGTGCACCAGATAAAATGATGAGTCTCTTGAGAAGTTTACTGAGATGACGGTGAATAATAATAATTACAGTCTAAAGTACAATAATTTAGAAACTATGACTGAAATTCCAAATAAAATATAATGAGTTTTCAAATCCAAAGGAGCATTTGGTCAACTCAAGTGACTTTTGCTCTTAGTTTACTCTGACTTCTGCACAGTCAGAAAATAGTATTTCTGTCAGTGAAAACATTTGAGAACCAGAGTTGGTTTTGACACATACACACCTAGCTTTGACTCAGGATGCTGATACTCATTTAAAAAAACCCAAACAAAACTAAAGATAGAATTTTTTGACTAGCCTCCATTTAGCCTTCACATCATTGAAAACCGCAGAAGTTGATATTCGGCACACACACACATTGGATCAGTACACATTGAGCTTTTGTGAGACTTTCACAAGCCTATTCAACCATCAGAATGGTTCTTCATTCAGCCATCAGAACCACCAGAAGGAAATGAGCTCTCTGAACAAGTCTTATGCCAGTCTATGAAAGAACTACTTTTTAAGAAGTGATACTTTGACGTAACAAAACAAATATCTGAACAGAGAACACACGTGAAACAGAACCACTTAAGAAGTTGCTGGCTTTTCCCTTAGTGCATTTGGACGGTCATTATATTTGGCTGTGCTGACTCATGAGGGAACTAGAAGAGAGAGATTACTGATTTGGACCAATAATCCAACCACTTGATGTACCTTTTATTTCATACACACAACTTTTTTAAAGTTTTAAATCATCCTAGATTCTTGCAGAATTATTTATAGAGTAGAATGACATGACCAGTGAAATACTAGGAAAAACATAAGACTTTCAGCTAGCTTAAAAGCAGAAGAACTAGGAATCTCATGAAAAAATGTTTTTCTCTGCAAGCACATCACTGGCACGTTTAAATTAGAAAGGTACTTATTAAAGGTTCTCTTCATACCCAGTGTAACAAAGTAGGCACTTCTAGAGGGCATGGAGTCCTAAAATCAAAATAACCTGCTATAGTATATCTATGCCTTTTCATTACCAGAGAAAAAACTGAGGGCAACTACATGCCCACTTGCGATGACTAAGATATGTGCCTGACGTTAGATTAGATTAACCTAGTCCAGTATCTTAACCCACTACCTCTCGATTAAAAAAAAGTTTCAATGTAAACATTCAAATTATTTGGTGCTTTTCTTAATCAAACATTGATTTTATGTATATGAGTTCTCATCAAGAAAATCCTACCGAATTATCATAAGAACAGAAATCCAAAGATTCAGAAAACAAAGTAAAACTGGAAACTGAAAGTCTGTGAAAACCTACCATCTTCCTGACAAACAACTCTACTAGGCCAAAGGGTTATTACTTATAACAGTTACCTTTGAATGCTTCCCAACACCCACCTAGAAAGCATTTAAGCAAACAATTGTGACAGCAATAGGAAGGACCAATCTTCCTTACGCTAAACAGCACTTCTTGAATGAATTCCTTACTAAACCGTTAAGCATGAACTTTAAACCCAAAGCAACTGGCTGAATTGTGGCACTGAGTCAATAAATACCATCACTGTATGTCTAACCACTGAAAGTGTTGGGTTTTCAGTTTGAAGCATAAATGTTGCAAGGGTATAATAAACAGGAATAGCAAAACTGTCTTACAGATACAGAAACTTCTTCCCAAGAAAATGATTTCATTATCAGATATGAAAAATTTTCTGTAACAGTCATAGCTATAATTGTGCAATACAATATGCTAAATTACAATACGTACTTCATTATTAATAGAATTTATTTTACAGATCAAATAGCCAAATACACATTTCTAAAAGAGTCAGATAGCAAATGTGGAAGAAACTATAGGCAACAGTCATGGTAGACATTCTGCAGTCCAAGAATTGAGGCAACGTGAATATTAAGTACAAGCCTATAAATACTTTTACATCAAACATACAGTAATGTGTAAGAATTCAATGTTGTATGCTAATTCATGAATCATTAATAACTTCTTTAAAAGAAAGTTATATATACCGTATACATCCCAGTTAAAAGCAGTGTCTGTATTTCATTTTATTCTAGCAAACTAATATTATGTCTTCATATAAGTGCAGAAAACAGGGTTCTTTATACTCCTTTGCTTCCTAAGAGATTTTGCATTGCATATGAAATTCTAATATTATAGATGATACATATCAAGCATTTCTCCCTAAAATGTGAGGCAATATACACAAACTTGCAACCAACCTGCAAATGAAGCTATGATAGAAAATTTTTTTAAATGATACATGCTAAATAACAAATCATAATGTAAAAAAATTATTTTTCTTTTTAAAGTTAACTATATAGAGAAACAATTTGGCAAAAAAACCCAGCAGTAGGCCTCTTTTTTCCACTATGTGCTGGCTAATAGTGAAAAAATTATGTATGCTATTTCCTATTTTATCACACTGAAATGCAAGCCACTGGATTTATGACTTCTTTCTTTTAAATAAAAGTACTTCAAAAGGTTAAATGTATGGCATCTGTTACACAGACATTATCTACATTTCAGCAAGCAAAATGCAAATTAAATTTTATTTTTAAAAGTTAAGTGAATACTTTCCAGTTATTTAAGAGGTGATCATTATTACAAAATGTAGATAAGAAAGCAGGAAGTACTCATTTTTCACTACTACTATTATGCCTGTAAAATGAGAAAGCAGTGATTTGATCAATTCCATTTCGGATCCATAGCAGCAATAACATCATTAAAAATCTTATGGAATAGATATAAATAACACTTAACTCTTAACATGTATAATGGTGCTAATAAGTGACAACAATTCATTTGTTTTTAAATGCAGGGAGTATAAAGAACTTTACATTCTCTTTTTAATGTATGAATAAAATTTATTGCTCCCTTTTAACATATTTATAGAAACAAAATTTCCAATTGTTTCGACTAAAATAAATAAGGAAAAAATCTGGGACAAGATGATTACAAGCAAAATTGATTTACCATAATTGCCAACTGTGAAGAAGGATGGGTCACATTACTTTTTTCTTAGCAAAACTACATTATAGAACACTATAGCACAACGTACTAAAACTTCTTTGTCTTTCCTTTTTAAAAAATTCTTGCCCTTGATACCTTTCAGTAGGGCAGCTTGAACAGTTCATCGTCACTTCCAAACCCCTCTGGAGATCAGACGATAAATTTCTTCGGCAATCAGAGACAGGACAAAGGGCTTTCTCGTGCTATTTCCTTGTTTTCATGTTTGCTGGCTTAACATCATTGTGTACACGTACGACTTCAGTATATAACATCAGATGCGATGACGTTCAGAGCTGGCAAACAGAGAAACAGCATGAGAAAAGCCCTTTCCTGCAATAATTTTCCCCATATATTGTAAAGTTTGTCTCCAAATTTCTACCATCTCAGTCACTCTAAGGTTTGAGAAGTACTGAACCACTGCGTTTCTAAGTAAGCAACCATTTTTGATGTGTGTATTTTCAGGTTTCTATACACAAAGACCTCCATACATCTATATACACATAGCAAAAATCCTGAAACAGAGGGAGCCAAAGAAACAGCTTCTACGTATGTTATTCTAGGTTTCTATTGGTTTTGCTTTATCTGCTTTAAATCCCAAGTACTTTTGCAAGATTATAGCCACCAGAAGACTACCATACCACCTAGAACATGTTCTACAGGGTTTCAGCAGACTTCATTCAAGAGCATTGTTCCTAAGAGCACAAAATATTTTGATTTGGAGAGTTATTTTGCATCTTTTACCTATATTTATCATCAACAGAGTTAAGAGTCCTAAAAATTCACAGAAATTAAGCCATTCAGATCTATTATTTCTCAGGAAAGAAAGCACTATCAATACCACAGTCACCAACACACTAGCCACTCACTGGTCAGGAAATTGCTATCAACTGCAGATTATTGAGTGCAATACCTTCTGGAAGAGAACAGGAAAAGAAAGAAGTGTGAAAATTAAATCGCAGTTAAATCAGGCTTCATTGATGACAACGGTTTACAGTTATAGGTCATTTTAAAAAGTTAAAAGTTAAACCAAAGTTGGGTCACAAGGAGAAAAGAGTAAACTTTTCAGTTATTCCACTGAAAAATGAAGGTGAAATGCACTTGATGTTTACGAAAATTTTATGCTGCTACTACACCAAGGCAAGTTGTTATTGGAGACAAAGTTGCATAGCATAGTAGCTTGCATAAAAAAATCACTCAATTCTTAATGCTGGAATTTCATCTATCAACTTCAGTATAAACTCAGGCAACAAGTTCTTACTGGGAAAACAAAAAAGTCTTTGTTTTCTCTGAAATAGTTTTTACTGAAGTGTCATAATCAAAATCTTTCAGTTTTTCCTCACACAAAACATTATTTTCTTTTTTCTGTTCTTCCCATTTGTGCTCTTGTTTTGCTTTCTACTGTGAGGCAGGAGGGGCACTTTCCAGATATCTTCCACCATGCTTTTCCAGTGAAAAACATATATTGACAGAACAATTCTGAAGAAGTTTTTTTTCAAAGCGTTCCACAGAGGAAAAGCATTTTTTTGACCAGCTTTGCTTTAGTAGTACTGCACATTTAAGTAACTGCTCACTAACTTCCAAGTTACAGCTTTTCACTTATCCTTCAGTTTGAGATCTTTTCTAGATGTGAACTTCAGGGTTTTTTCTGAAATGTATATACACAGCAGCATGTCAGAAGTGCAGCAAAACTATCAACCAGAAAATTAATAATAATAATAAAATAATAAGAATATTTAGAATCATAGTAATCAATTTTGAAATGGCTTTTAGGAAGGGCTGATACCAACCGCTATTTAGCTGGTATTTAGAATAAAATGTTCTTTGAGTCTAATTTACTCTGTACCTGTCAATGCAAGTACCAGCGTTAACTCTATACCCTTTTATATACCAGAAGCATCAGCACTGCAACACTGACAGTTAAAATATACCAGGTTAAACTCACTAGTCTCGCTGTTATTAAATAAAACAAAAAATCCTGCAGCTAAAGATTTACATAACAAGTGAGTTTTCAGAGCTATTAGTTTCAGGGACCATGCAATATTCTTCTAATTCACATCCTAAGCACACTGTCCTCATACTGAGTGGGAAGCTGTAATGGCATTTCACCACATTTCAAACCAAAAAAACCCAAATATACCATAACTGTAAGCAGGTCTAAGTAGCTGCTAATGACACAGCAGAGCCCCAGAAAGGCAACGTGTTTTAAATGAATCTACTTCTCATTCAGATTTCTGTAATAAATACGTCTAACAACCAAGTCCAGCAGAAATCACTGTGGCATCTGAAATTCTGTAAGTATTGATATGTTCACATATGATAAGAGTCCTGACAACAAAAACAATGAAGATTTGCATTAGTGAATATAAGAAAAATCTATCTGCAGGCCTGTTCACTCCCTCAACAGCTTGCCAAAGATGGTACAGTGTAATAGCAGTGGAGCTTAATTAACATACGGACAGAGTCCACTGTGAAGCAGGAAGAACCACCAAAAAGCATGTAAACATAGACTCAGAGCATGATTGCACCTTCCGGCTCTATCAGTGGAAGAGGTGGACTGAAGAAGTGAACCAAGTCCTCCAGTGCTGCTTTCATGAATGCCCACACTTCTTCACTAAGTCAGACAAAACTGCTCTTAAGTTAAAGTTTAAAATGACATTACGAAAGGTCACATGACCCTTCCTGAGTGACCAGGTGTTTATTTTCAAAGATTCCTAATGTTCTTACGGTATCCATTATACTATTTTCAAATGAAAAGAATGCCTGAAATAGCATTAATGAAAAGAAAGGGACAAGAAGGAGGAGGATCCAGGGGAAGTTTTAATGAACTTCTGTGGCAGTAGCTTCTTTGAACCAAGCTATGAGAGATAACATTGAACTCTATAGCTATGCATGTTCTGAACAGATAGGTTGATATCTAGACAGGCATTTGAATTGTCTGAATGTTGTTTAAAGTACTTGAGCAAAGATTTCAGATTTTAAAATTGTGCTACGTACTACATAAAAACTAGACTGAAAGAACCTCTCCTTTCTTTTCATCATTCCAATGCAAACACAAAAATAATTAGAAGATTTGTGTCAGAATGGAATACTTCCCATAATCTGCTCTCACTAAGGTAAATGTCAAAAGCGATTGAGCTTTTACAAAGCTTGCACACAGATAAACTTTAAATGCGCTGTATATTTTTCTACCAAAAAAATGCATCTTTCTATGAAGCCCATGACTACCAAAACAATGAGAATCTGATGACACTGAAAGTCAGTTTGATTTCATGAGCCTCCAAATATCCTAGTTTGAATAAACTTATCAACAAGAAGCTCCTTCACAATTCACCACTTGGTAAAACTTCTTTAAAAGAATTATCACTACTGCATCCCAAAAGAAATTTTGCTATTCTGAAAGCCTGCTGTATTTATTAATTCCTATTGTGTAACTTCAAAATAATACTAATATCTCTCTTCCCTTGCCCTTTTTCACATACAACAGAAGCTTGATCTCTCTTTTATGGGAGGTTACATTAGGATCATACTTTTCACCTGTTCAGTTTCCTGTAGTTCATGATTCAATGTGTCCTCAGCTGCTTCAGGAGTCTCCAATACCTTCTCCATAAAAATTTCAGCTGTTGCATTGCTGTATTTATTTGCCCACATGACCACTAAAGAGATATTTGGGCATTTTAGTAGGAAAACCTTTCAATCTTCTCTTGCATGCTTTTTGAGTATAACTGTTATAATGACTCGCTGTCATTTTATAGATCACTTAGACAAATTTAGCAGTAAAGCAAAGACGTAATTTCCTTTCTTTAAAGACCTCAATCAATACCATTCAGACACACACAAAATTTAGAGCTTCAAAGGAAAACATATATTTTTAGCTTTAACTCAGTATTATTTCAAGTTTCTGAGTCGAAAGTCTTGCACGAAACTAAGAACGATGTGCGGCCTATTATTATCAGCACTCATTGAAAAATGAAGAGATATCTTCACAGTGAATGTAATCTTCTTCAGCCTTTAGAGAGCTTTTGGCTTGTAAAAGGGATGCATTACAGTAACTGTTAGTGATAAAGTAAAATATTCTTTCTCAGATTAGGTATTATTTTCATTTTTCAAACTATCACATCTCTCTCTCTAACTGAACTTACTATCTTTCAATTCTCCAGGCCGTTCTACAGTTTTCTGCAAATTCAGAGAGTGCACGACATATGCATCGTTAACTACAAATATCCTGTTAAGTCTCCAAGGCTGGAGGGATGGTGAGACAGCACAACATCTGAAGCACTGTGGCAGAAGGTTCCTTTTGTTTGTTTCATTTCCTCACCGGCTAACAGTGACAACTCAGTCTGTCCTGAGCCACCTTCTATAGCCTCACAGGAGATCAAACTACACAGGCTACAATATACCAAACCAGCTCAGGATTAAGACTGACTTTTAAAAGATCTACTGAGACTTCAGAAATACTTCCTTTGGTTTTACTTGTCATGAAATACAATTCTGCCTTGGTGATCACAGTGCAACACAAAAGATTCCGTTCTAATGGTCTTTCTTGTCCAATTTATGTAAACAAATACATTTATGAAATGACTGATATTTTACTTAAATAAGTAATAAAAATGTGAATTCACATGTTTAAAGGTAAATGCTGTTTTCCAATTAGTGTAAAAGGCCATTGATAGCGAATAGTTGTACTTTCTCCAACAACGTGATCACTTTCATACAGAAAAATAAACCTAAAAGGATAACTGTAGATTTAATAAAATCAATATGAATAGTAACATTAATCTCTTTTTTATATATTCAATGCATCATACTAATATAATTTCAGGTGCAGCTATATGAAGATAAGCTAATACCAGGTAATGAATATTAAAAACCCAAACAGTTCTGCTCTGCTCTTCCAGACAGGAAGTCCCCATCATTGACCTTTCAGGTACAGATCAAAAAAAATGCTCTTTTCCCAAAAAAACTTTGGCAAAAAAGAATTGCTTTCCTTTCTACTTTAAAAGCCCCTTCTGATGGAAAACTATGTTAGTTAAAAAAAAAAAAAATCTAGAGAGCCATCCACTTGCTTTCTTTGTTAGTAGCATTACTGCATAACAAAGTCTATTTGAGCAGACAACGGAAGAACCTTTTTGGCTCACAGCAACTATACCAGACCTCAGTTGAAAAATCACTTACACCACCTCTACAGAAATGCTGAAAAGAGCACCACCCTCCTTAGAGTTCTGAGAGTTCAAACAGATGAACAAAGTAGCAAGAAGTTTTTCTAAGGCGTAATTTCAATTAACACATTACAATATCTTTAATACAAAATACTTGAATCTCAAAAAGCTTTAAGTTTTTCATTGCTGTCATGTCTTAAAAATAAGACATTTTTTTCCCTTCATTTTTCTGTTAATGCATCTCAGAAAGAAAGGAAACTTTTTTAAAGCATAGTGATATGACCTACTGCACAGATTTGTACTGGTAAGGGGAATAAAATAAAATAAACAACACATCCCACAATTTTCAAAAATATTATGACTACTTCGAATGAGGAGCTTTTCTTAGACACATTATGTTATCACTACAGTGGTACTAAAACAAAGCCTGCAGGAAAAAAAATCAGAGCTGGAGTAAAAAGACTGTTAGACTTCATCATGCTGAGGATTTGTTCCTGAGCAATAATATGAAAATATATTATCAGCAATACAATAAACTCTCCTGAAATATTTGTTTTTTCAATGGTAAGTTCCTTGACCAATTAAAGCTAACTAGAAAACTATTTTCATTGAAAACTTTGTGGTATTTGTGAAGAACAAGAAGTAAACAGACAAACAGCAAAGCTTTATTATTAATGAAACTTTCCAGAATATGGATAGATATTAGATTCAATTTCCAGTGACTTAAATCCTTTCTGCAGCATCTTGAAGAATAAAAGCTACTTTGGCTCTTACTTTATTTTTAATTTTAAGCTGAGAATTCTTGAGGCATTTACTTTGCCGCACTGGATTTCTGAGAAATTAATACCTGGTTTATCAGACACACTAGCAAATAAGTGAGAGCAATTAGACTGACGCTTCTAATTTTCCCCTAACTTTGCCCGTTGATTGTGTCATTTTGCCAGATTTAAGTAGTCCAGTATGCTTCTAGTCTGAAGATGGCACTGAAACCCTCAGAGCAAAATCCTTGCCTGCTTTTGAGAGACCTTGAAGTAAAGCCATGCCCAAATGAAGGCTGCAATTCCAGACTACATTAACATGAAGAACCACTTATCAGATCCTGTAAAGCTTTATTGCTTTCCACCTGGCCTAGATTACTTCAATTCTTGAGCATATAATACTAGGGAGGACAGAACCATAACCCCCCTCTGCCTTACAGAGCTGCACCAGGCACTGCAGGAACGCAGCAAGCGCCACACTGCCATCTGCAGTCAGGAACACCCACCGATGTCATCATTCCATTTCCTTACAGCCAACATTCACATCATTTTAACTTTCTCCCTTAACACTGATGAATCTTGAACTGTTTAGTTTTCAATGCCTCGATCAAACATGACCTTACAAACTTTTAATCCTTACAGAAAAAGTTATTTTGCAGCGCTTACAGCTAGAGTTATAGGAATGGTAAAGTAAGAAGGGAAAGGAAAAGAGAGCATCTTAAAATTTCCATTACCTGTCTGGTGTGTATGGGGCCTGGGGTCTTGAAGCCTCCTTGACAGCTGCATTCAGACACACTGTAAGGGTCCGAGCTGCTTGATGAGCACTTCGAGAGCGAGTCACAGCCCACCACAAAGGTGTTGTCTAGAGGCAGTTCCTGAATGACATGGTGCTTCTTGGGGGGTACAGGAGTTTCAGGTTTAATTTGAAAGGTAGGCTGTGGAGAAGCAGACTTGTAGTGCTTTGCTAAATCTGGGCTATCAGGCTTAAATGTGGTTGGTGTGGTGGCCCAGTTATATTTTCCCATAGTCTGTTCTTCTAGCTCTACAGGAATGTCTAAAGTGCCATTTATGTGTTCATGGCCAGGATCATCAGGCTTAGACTCTTCAATAGTCACAAAGTTGAGGAGGAGACTTTTTGGAGAACGCTTCTTTTTCTTCTTCTTTTTCTTGATCTGCCTGTTCTCTTGGTTTGGGGAAACCCATTCACCACTCTGCTTGTTTTTTTGGACAACCTTGTGCCTAGGTGTCTGGCGGCACCGTACTAAAGCAGTAACAAAAATTACCAGAATAACCGTCATAGTGCCTGCAATAATGGCAATGATGATCTTGACATAATCGTTGGTTTGCGGGGTTATCTCACCATCCCCAATGTTCTGGCCAACTGGAGTTTCCATATTCCTGCGCACTAGCTCTTGTACGTAAGAACTGTTGGTGACTGTCTCATTCACAAACAAATGCACAAGAGCTATGGTATAAAGAGACTCTGGCTGTCCTAGGTCATTGACTTTTATTACCAGTCTGTGCAAGCCGTGATCTGATGTAATTACCTTCTCTTTCAAAGTAATATTGCCTGATAATGGGTCAACTGTAAACAAGCCCCTCGAGTTCCCACCTATGATGCTATAGCGGAGCTCTGCATTCATTCCTGTGTCATCATCAACTGCAAAGACCTTAGTAACTACAGACCCTGGACTGGCTGATGTTGGAACCAACTCATACGAATAATTAGATGAAGGAATAACAAAAACGGGCCTGTTGTCATTTACATCAACAACATTGATGGTCACTTTGGCAGTTGAAGAACGCTGCAGTCTTCCTCCATCCACAGCTTTCACCTGGAAAGTATATGAACCCTGCTGTTCCCTGTCAAAGGTAATATTAGGTCTTATTACACCAGTAAGTGGATCTATAATGAAATTATCTCTACCATTTAATATAGAGAGAGTGACCGCAGCATTGTCTCCAGAGTCAGCATCTGTAACTGTGATAAGCCCCACTGTGCCATACATGGGTAAGTTTTCTGGCACGTAGAAATTATATTCATTATGTGTGAAAGCAGGGCTGTTATCATTCTGGTCCAGGACTGACACTGTCACAGTAGCATTGGTCTGCAAGGGTGGCATCCCATTATCCTTAGCCAGCACAGTGAACGAGTACCTGTCTTGTTTTTCTCTGTCCAGCTTTCTCACTGCTGTCAGAATGCCTGTACGGCGGTCAAGGTTGAAAATAGGGGGTGCATCAGAACCCAGGATATAGCTGATCTCAGCATTACGCCCACTGTCAGCATCTGTAGCACTTATCTTAGTTAGCTGAGTACCAGGAGCATTGTTTTCAGGGATGGAAAGACCTATGATAGGCTGTGTGAAAACTGGGGCATTGTCATTTTCATCTTTTATTTTGATCAGGAGCATTGCAGACTGGTTTAAGGGCGGTTTCCCTGAATCTGAAGCCACTATTTTAATGGCATATTCCCGTGTGGCTTCATAATCTAGAAACGTGGCTGTTTCCAGGAGAAACTGATTATCAAACACTGGTTTTAGCCTAAAAGGGACATCATGATCTGTAAAACAAGTAACTTTTCCATTCAGATCAGCATCCTTGTCCATTACTGTTATCAACGCAATTTTTGTATTAAGGGGAGCCTTCTCAGACAAAAGCACTGTTCCGTTCACTGGATTAATGATGTATCTTGTGTCTATTGATGGGACATTATCATTAATATCTGTGACATTAACAGTCACTGTTGCTCTTGATGGAGTTGAACTGCCATCACTTGCCAAAACAGTTAATTTGTGTACAGGAGATTCCTCCCTGTCTAGTGGTTCTCTTATAGTGATGAGGCCAGTGGTGTTATCAATGGCAAAGAGCCTCTTGGCCAAACTGGAGATCTGATTGCTGAAGTAGAAGTGGATTTGCGCATTTGAGCCCAGGTCTGCATCAGTGGCATGGAGCTGAGAAACAGAGGTGCCCACTGGAGCATTTTCTGGAACACTAACTTCAATGTCATTCTCTTTGAAGACTGGGCGATTATCATTCACATCAGTCACTGTGACTTGAAGGATGGCAGTGCTAGATCTTGGAGGGCTTCCACCATCTTCAACTTTAATTTTCATCACATAGGTATCCTTCTGCTCCCTATCCAGGACCTGTTGGACAATCAGTTGAGGCCACTTATCTCCCTCAGGTGTCTCAATTATATCAAGACCAAAAACGTTTTGACCCTACAAGACACAGAAAGAACATATTTTAGCATGACAGTATATTTAAACAGAGAAACATCTCATTAATGCTCCCAAATTGTCATGGAATATGTATTTTTTATATATACTGTATACATGGATACACATTTATCTAATTACCTTTATTCTGCAGTATCCAATTTTGCTTTAAGCTCTGGAGCCTTAAGAAAGCTTCAGAACAAACATGGGAAGAAACGGATACTTTAGAAAAACAGAGTGGAGGGAGAAGTGGTGTGTTTTGTTTTGTTAAATCAAGTTCTCTATTTCTACAGAAAAGTCACTAAATTTCTGGACAGATGTAATTTGGTTTCTCTGTTGTACAAGTGAGCGTGGAGAAGAGGAATGAAGCCAAAGTTCAACCACGTCCAAAAGCAAGACAGTATGCATACACTGAAGGATCAAAACCAATATTCAATTTCAAGGAAAACAAGCTAAAGAGACTGTTTCTCTGTTCGTGTAGCAACTCTCGACATGATCTGAAACAATTAGCATAAAAAAACAACACCATCATTGAAATGTGGCCTACTACATAATTCAGGTGTTAGAGGGCACAGAGAAAGCTAAGCCGTAACAGTTTATTAGACATATACTTTAAAACTCATTAAAACTTCTTCATCAATATATATATTTATATTTGTAGTAAAAATTACAATCCCAGTGAGAAAACAAGACCTATTCTCATTTCCAAATAAAAAAATCACAGAACTATGAGATCAACTTGAAAATAATCACTTTTTTTTCCATGGGGTTTGTTGAACACCTAACACCTCTGGAACTGTGAAGAAATGCTACATATATTGCACAAACATCATTTCTTTTAAAACACTACTACTAGTAGTAGTCTGCTAAAATCAAAGTTTGGAATCCAGAATGATATTCGCTCTTCTGCTGCCTCTGAATTCAGATAATCAGAAATTAAGAATATCACAATTATCCTCTTTTCTCCAATCTCTCACTCTTCAGATCAGGAAAGCATGTAAAGGCAGTTTTCCAGCCATGTCTTCCATCAGGGCTGAGCTAGAAAGCAGATCACTAAAACTGAATGTATAGGATGACTAGAAAAAGAAAGCATCAATAAAGATGCTGACTAACTAGGATTTCCTTTTTAAGTGTCATAATTGCAACAATGAACAACTGCGTCCATCCTGCTTCTTCCGCTGTTTATTGTGCTTGTCTCTCACCTTTACTCATGTAATTGTATGAGTGTTCTAAACTGATTTGAGACACTTCAGACCAAGGGGAAAGAAAATGTTCCCAGTGTGCAAGGTTCCTTATTTCTCATTACTTGTAAAAGATTTGTACTCACTCTATCTTGCTACCCACCATTAAGTGAATGCATTTTTAGGTCTGATTCTTTTTAAGGCTGTACTCTTTCATCGATTTGTTTTCTCAAAGCCAGGATTTGACCCTACATAAGTAATAATTTATTTCATGGAAAAGACGTATTCATCCACATTTCAAAAATTACTGTGCCACTTGCACAGTATTTCTGACAACATTAAGTTGCAACTAGGGACAGTGTAAAGTGAACTGCAACACATTTTGAAATAATAAAACAAATATAGCTTTGGCTTCTTTCGTAGAAGGCATATGAAAATGTAAGCCTTACAAATCATTTCTAAATGAAGATACACATTCTCAACCAATCAGGTTAAATTTTAGAATGGTAATTGTATGATGATCTCTTCACGAAGGCAGAGTGTGAGTTTCTTCTTCATCTTCTATCTGGCTAGCAGTTATTTGCAATAACTTTCACAATTACTGAGAAATCAAGAATTAGATATTCTGCACTTTAACATAGATTTCCACAAAAAAAAGTAACAGAAGCTAGAGGAAGAAAAACCTGTCAGCTATCTTTTACCTCTTTATTTGTACACAAGTTGACAGATGGGCACTGATTAATCTGTCATTAGATTCCCTCAGCTGCAACAAACACTTCATACAGACTTTGAATACAAGCAGCTATACATACACATACCCATTTCTGAGTTGCCTTAACTATCAAAGATGAGAAAGGTATTTTTCATTATAGCATATGAGTTTCATATAAAATGTCGAGCTTCAGTTCCCCATGACTAGCAGTAAACTACTGGAGAAACAGAAAAGAATGGAAAGATCTCTTCTAAGTTAGTTATTAACACCTGAATAATTTCCTATGGGAAAATATTATCCAAGAGTATTTCTTGCTATTCATTACGGGTTTATACATCTTTTTAAACCTCCAAAAGAAAAAAAAAGGCAGTTACAGAAAATTACACCTTTCTCCTAATTCAAGCAAGCCTATTTCATGTCGTTTAAGGGATAAGGTTACGTGTGGAATTATGCTGCATTTTAACAAACACATTCTCTAATAACAGACAATCAGTTCTGCCATTCTAAACACTCCAAAAAATGAAACATTCGAGAAACATATTTTTAAGATTATAAGTAACTAATTCTCTCTCTTATGAGCAAAGAAATTGAGATTTGAAAATTCTGAGACGAACACAAAGAAAACCTTTCACGATTAAATTCTTGATGTTCTAGTAAATGGCTCTATCATTATTAAAACATCACTGAAGTGAAAATTTCCATTAGGGTCAGATTGTTACTTGGACTGAACCGTACTTCAGTCACCACGTTACCCCAGTGATCTGAAGGTTTCGTTCACACTTGGAAGGATATGAGTCCATAGGGAAAGCGTAATAGATACGTAACATTTACACGGCACCTTTTGCCATTAAAATGACTGACTTGTAAACATAATCTCCTACATTATCTCCACCACTACAGAACAATGGGAGTGAGAAATGAAAAAAGGCTGACTTTTGCAATCTGAAAAGACAGTTTAAGCAATGTAACCTAACTATTTGAAGCAAAACAAGGTTATGCCCATCTCAGAGCTAGGATTATCTTTAAGGAACTCTGGTCCTATCACAAGACTCTTTATCAGAGCAGTAAGTAACTCTGTTCCCTTACTCAAATTTCATAACATCCTTTTCAGTGGATTCATGCACACAGTAGTCTCTGAAACAATGAAACTGGTATTGTTGTTGAACACTCCCTACTGTATATTTACCTGATCGTTTGTAATGGATCCAAATGTCCTTTTCGGAGCTGTTTTGGGCTGTCATGTAAATAAAAAAATTAGAGAGTTTTTTAAAAATTGTAACATTTAGGTAGATTAATAAATACATAACCAATGACACGCGGACACTTAATGTGATAAGCTAGAAGAGCTTCTAGTATTATGGACAGGACTACATGTGACAAAGCACACCTGAAGTCTACACATAACTTGCCTCTAGACATACATATTGATTGCAGTATCACAGTATTTCATTAAATCCATGGGTTATTGACTACATGGACATCGTAATGAATGTTCTTTCGGGCCACAAATTGTAATGTGGGCTTCATTGTTGACAGAATAAGAAAAAAAGACCAGTTTCTAGTTAATGGTCTTAACAGTGGCATAGTCTGTTGCGTTCAAAACATCTAATGAACTTAACACTTGCAGACCAGTAAGTTGATAGAATGTAGTAAATCCTCAAAGAAATAGGGAAGGGAAAGAAAACTGTGCTAAATAACCATATAAAACAAACTGCTTGTGATACAGAGCACTCTGAAATTAAGACAGTCTATTAGTGATTATTTCTTAAAACATTACAAATTATGTAATTGTATATAATAACTACATATTGTTAACAGAAAACTAACATATCAACACTGTCTGCAATCTTCATTCAAGAGGAGCATTCTGAAGCTTTAGAGAAAAACAAAGGAGCAAAGACGGCTCATTGTTTTGTGTCTACAACTTCATCCTATACTTATTATCAATGCTTATCTTCATGCACTGTAAATAACACATCATAGGATATACGTCTCTAGCACAGCTGAATCTCGAACAAAAGTCAAGGGCTAGAAAACCCACATATAATAAATTTTTATTAATCTTCTACAGTAACTCCTTTCAATGAATAGTCCAACTAGCTACAAGTGCACATCTATTTATGACATGTCAACGCATCTTCTTAAAATCAGCTAGTTTTATTATTTCTAAAAATCTTACTCTGCCTGAAATGTAAAATAAGCAGATTTAGAGTGACTAAATTTGAGCGGGCAAAATACAGCAAAATAAATATGAAATAAAATGAACAAATTGTTAAAAAGAAAAACAAAGAAAAAAGCAAGGAAAAAAGGAAGATAAAAAGATCACCTTCCCATTAGAAAGTGGTTCAGTAATTCATTAAAGTAATTACTTAATAATAAAATCTTTCACTGAAATGCAGTCATGTATCCAAAAGACCCTGAAATCTTTTCAGAAAGTCCAGAAGATAATGCATGCTTGGTAACTGCTAGTTATTTCAGATGTAGCAACAAAGAACACCATTGCAGGTCTCCTGTAAAATTTTAAGACAGGTCCCAGCCACCGTTTTCTTGTCTGTTTTTGCCAAGATGTATGAAACTGCTCTATAACTGTAGCGTTAGATTAGCAAAGACAAGACTATATTAGCACAACTTCAATTCCTAATGCAGAAAACTGGACAATGCAAACAGCATTTTCAATAAAAGCTCAAAACTAAACTTGCATTTTTCTTTCAAAGACGATACTTTGAATGCAAAAATGGGAATTCCCAAAGCCAAGTTAAAGCCTTAAACACAAAATATTCTACACGATAGGCAATAACGGCTGTAAGTTCCTGTAATAGGTGTGTATTAGTACACTCAGATCTATAATACCATAAGGATTGTAGCTCTAATAAAGGTCTCTTGTCTGCTATTACTTACACAATGTGCAATTCACATGTTCATGCATTCTAGAAGATTAAAATTTGTTGGACAGTTGTCCTCTTTGAAGACTACACAGTCACTACTCTCACCACATCGCACAACTTGCAACCCAAAGTTACTTGAAATACGTTTAATTAGTACAGATGGTTACCTTACAAACTGAGTGACAGTACCTCAAAGGAGAAAATAAAATTACAAAGGTGGGGATTTTTATAATGCAAAACTCAAAGTTGCTTACATATTTGAAACACTAGCTCTTTGTCAACACAACTACAGACATTTAACTTGTAGACCAAGACTCCTATGAGTTTTGTTTGGTTTACGGTTTTCTGTCAGTATCACACACTGTTTCACACGGTTTCCTTTGAATCAAGCCAAAGCTTAGCTCTGAATGAACTGAACTTACAGGTTCAAATCCACAGTAGAAGTAGGATTTGGAAGCTTCCAATCATTCATGAACCTAGAGTGAATTTTGTGCATTCTGAATGCTAATCAGCTCCATCCCTTCACAAAAGCTAAGGGTATCATTTATTAGCAATTTCTGTATCATAACTTGGTATTTCTCCACCTTCAATTATAAAAGAGCTTCTACAAATGTAAAGCACTGCCAACGATTTCCTCTCCATTTATACAACCACACACAAAACCCTACTCATCCTACGAAGCAGACAAAGAAAAATGCTATAGATAGGATCAATAGAACATAAGGATAATAATGAACCATTTCATGCTGGAAAGGACCAATAAAAAGTATGATGTTGAATGAAGAAACAGACAATCAACGCATTTAATACTGTTTTTCCAAAGACCAAAAAAAAAAAGGCTATGAGGTATACCTAAACACAGAGTTACTTACTTGGAAATCTGAATTTAATGTTACTAGAAAAAGACTGAAACAGTTGTAACAATTACATCACTTGAGTCTCCCTAATCATTGCAGATTATTTGTTCCTTTATGAAAAGAGTTCCTTTATGAAAAGAAGTTTCTTCAGTCTAGACTTAGAGCAAGCCTGAACCTATATACTCAAAATGTGTTAATAGTTTTAAAGAGCTGGAAAGTAGCAATAAACACATTTAAGTGTTCTCTGCTGAAATCAGACCCTAATAACATTTTCAAGACCACAGCAGGTTTCAAGAGAAATTCTCTTCCATATTACATCTTCAGTCCATGCAATGCTGTTTCAACTTTGTTTTTTATAAGTAACTAATTTCTCTTGAACCGTGGCTTACAACTCAAAACAAAACCCCAAAACTTTTATTTTAATAAAAATTCACCTCACATATTTTTACAGCCTAGGATAGGAATAATGGTCTATCCACATTACTGCATCAACATGATATAAAATTACCAAGATAATTGCTTACAAAAACATGGCAGCAGAAACTGGGCTGTCCCTTGAATAGTCTTGCACAATGTGTTGTAGACATACAATTATATATTTCAGCAAAATATGCAACTGCACCACAAAACTTGAATGAATTTATCTTCACAATACTCCTGCTATATAAATAGTTGTAACCCTACCTAAAGATGGGAAATTGAAGTACAGAGACATTTTACCAATTGCCCAAGGTTTGCAGCTTGTCTGAAAGAGCCAGCCAATTCTGAATTACCAATCATGTTTTAAACTAAACTTTAGGAACTAAATTTTAGAACTTCAGTTCAGAAACTGAAATTTAGAACTTAAAACTTTTATTTAAAGTTCTTTCATTTAGAGACATTCCTCCCAAGAGAAGAAAGGTCAATAGCTGCAGGTAAGGCAATTAAGGAAGTAACCTCTCCTCTTAATCTCCTCCATTATAGTTGTTCAGAAATAGTCACAGACATCCTGTTTAACATTTTCACACACCTGGAAGTTTTCAGATTAAGTTATTAAATGTGTTCAAGCTTTGCTCTGAATTCCCATGTTTCCACAGCTAGATAACACTCCAGCTACCTGTCCTTTGGTATACTCCCTGTCTTTAGAGTCACACTATAGACATATAAAGAAGAAAAGAAAATTAGGATTTGTATTAGGCAACAATATATTTGACAAGTGAATTTTGACATTTCATTATACATGTGTGACAATTACATATTTGTTCTATTTTCCAGTTAAGAACAGCAACAGGAACAGAACCAAGTATCTCTAAGAAAAAGAAATAAATGAGTACATGTTTTAGCGATGTAATTCTCTAATGCATCACTGTGCTTTTAAAGGTAACAGCCAACAGTTCTATATTGCTGTTCAGAACAGCTCCTAAATCACAACCTCATTTTCCTTCGACGGCCAAACACGATCTCTTAGGCTCCTAATCGCACATTTTAGAGCTCTCAGATGAATTCTGACTGTGTGTTGGAGTAGCGTGAACCTGTAATGCCCTCCTATTCGCTACCTGCTCTATAACCAGATCACTACTTTCAGGCAGGAGGAGATTAAAAACTGACAGCCACTTGGATACAAGAAAACAGGAACAACTGAGCCATTTCTGAAAATTCCTTTACCCTAAAGCAGGCACTGTCCAGTACCCTCAGCTTCCAGTAATTTTAGTGGGAACTGGGGGTGATGGACACATACGGATTTGGCTCACGACAAATGGAAAAACAACAGAAGAGACAGAAAACCTTTTTCAGGATTTTTTAAAAAGGAGTACATATATTTGCAAACCAACATTCATTAAACTAATATACTGCTATTATCTCACTCCCTCTAATACAAACATAAAAAAAATTCAGCTAAGGTGCATGATTTCTTTAAATACATGGCATCTTCATTAAGACAAATGCATATCCTAACCTCTGATACTGAATAATATGTTCTCTGGATTTACATCACAAGGACATTCTTTTACACTTATACATCATAGATTAATGGGCGTGCATTGCTGCTTTATGAATTTTGAAACTCAAAAATACAGTCTTCATGCAGAAAATTCACAATTCACGCTGGTGAAAGTATAATAGAATGAGAAAAAAATATATATAATAGAGTTTTCTTTGGTTTTGAGTAAACTTCCCCCAGCTTTCACGAACAGGCTTTAGGAATTGCAGGTCTGTCACCAAGTATCACTGAATATTATGATAGTAAGTCTTTCTTAAGACCTCCACACTTTGCACAGTTTTGTAAAGCTCAAAAGAAGAGAAAGTTTATATGGGACTTTTAACTACTACAGGGTCAGTTTTGCCTTTGAAAGAAATGAAGCTATGCTTTTCTAAATAATGAAACCTTATCCTTTTGTTTTATTCAGAGGAAATAACAGTGGAACTACCATATTAAACTGTAAAAGTACATGACATATGTAAGCGTAAAACATTACTTCACTACACACTGAAAGATAATAAATAATACTGCAATTTCAGAGTCATAAATCAGAAACAGTTGCTGAGAAGACAGATAGTGACAGTAAGTACTAAAAATAGTTCCACAGAGACTGAATTCTGAAACTCGTTAAATAAAAGTCTTTTGACCATGTTGATCGGGGAGTGTAGGAGATAAACCGAAAACATGTTTTCTGGTGCTGGATTTATCAGGAAGACAACTTGTCGTCTTCCTCCTTCAGTATTACTGACTCCTAGTGATCTGAATCAGTAGAACAAGAGGAAGAAACGTTTTCTCACTCTAAGGCAGTAACACAACTTTGAAAGGCAATTTTGAAAAGAAATCTCATGCTACCTGTTCTAGTATATGACCTGTCATGACTTTCTAGTTAAGAAGTTATATTCCTAAAACCAGCTTCCCTGTGAGTTGCTTGGGATCAAAAATCTAAAAAGCATATTTGGCATATACTTTTGTAAGTAGCTATACTCAAGAATATAATTCCTTCCTAAAAACAAAACTAAAATTCCAATTTAATTGAAGATACTTGTGCTATTTCTCACACTTAAAATCA
>VZSC01011368.1:284550-305951 GCA_013398225.1 Steatornis caripensis
GAAGTATATTTAACTGTCTACATTTACGTGCTTCATAAACCCTCACAAGACTCAAATTCTCTAAAGCCAGACTTATTTTGAGCTAGTAACACTGATTTGTTTCTTTTCTCCAAGTAGCTCATAAGATATAGCTATCCAAAAAACAAATAAGCACATTAAAAAAACCCTGTTCTCCAGGTAACCATCACCAGCATTTAAACCCATGGAAATGGGCAAAAAGAAGTTTTCAGTGTACTCTTGCTTACACAAAAGCTTCAAAGACCTTCAGAAAGTTCAGTTAATGAGTGAGCTTACCTTAAAACTTGTAGCACACAAATATGGAAAACACTATTTCTGCCATACATTTACCACCTGTAGTCAATTCAGATATTGCCAACATCAGAAACTTTGGCAACTTTTAAAGGTTTCAAAAGTATTTATAGAAAACAAACACATTAAGTTTGGAAAAGTCAGTTGACCAAGAAATAGAAGTTAACTGATTTTGAATGTAACGTTTAATATTTTTCTATAAATTTTCCTCAGAGGTGCATTACATTGCCCTTGTACAGTAAACATAAAAATTCACTGTTCACATGAGGGTAGTTCAATCTAACTGCTCAAGAACACNGAAAATCATCATCGAGTCATGAGAACTTAGCAGAGATCTGCTGAATTCCTCACTCTTCTCCATCCTTGTACTTTTCATTACACTGTAAGGCATCAAGAGCTTCTTAATACATCAGGCAAGCACGCAGTGCTGTCATCCTCTTCGCTGGAATACTTCAGTGGCAAATTTGGGGTTCATTTCTAAGTACAGTTTTGAAAATTGTTCTGATTTTTAAAACTGTATATATGGGTTAAACAGTGACCGGGAATTGCTTTTGTAATTTACAAAAGCACTTACTCCTCAAAAGCACTGATAAATTTATTTCATTTCAGACTGTGAAGGTACCGACTTTTCAAAGACTGAATTTCAATATTAGATTGTCATCAGGAAAGCTAATGATAGCTGTAAAAATTAAATTTTCAATTTAGAATTTTTTACCTACATATATTTTTAAATATAGCCCCCAGGAAGAGTGCAAAATATGTTGAGAGAGTGCACATTTCTGCTATCCCAACTCTAATTTTCCAAGTAGTGACATACTTAATAGGGTCGCATGTAAATTTCTTGTGTAACAACAGCATACTCTGCGCTAATATCCAACTAAAACAGTTGTCTTCCTGCTTGCATCTTGTAGAAAGGAGCACACAGAGAAAGTCAAATCAAGTAACAATTATAGTTCCTTATCCTCTGAAACCGAAGGGGATTTTAGGGCAAGCATAACACAAGGAAAAGTTAGAGACTCAAGGCAGCTTCTACTGAAATAAACTAAGTCTTGACCAAGCGATCAGTAAAACTCAATCATGGCTTCAGTCTTAACTTTCAGAAACATTGTCCTAGAAAACTCTATTGTTTGGTTGCACTGATAAAATGTTTAGCAAATAATTTCTGCAATTACCTGGNAAGACCTTCAGAAAGTTCAGTTAATGAGTGAGCTTACCTTAAAACTTGTAGCACACAAATATGGAAAACACTATTTCTGCCATACATTTACCACCTGTAGTCAATTCAGATATTGCCAACATCAGAAACTTTGGCAACTTTTAAAGGTTTCAAAAGTATTTATAGAAAACAAACACATTAAGTTTGGAAAAGTCAGTTGACCAAGAAATAGAAGTTAACTGATTTTGAATGTAACGTTTAATATTTTTCTATAAATTTTCCTCAGAGGTGCATTACATTGCCCTTGTACAGTAAACATAAAAATTCACTGTTCACATGAGGGTAGTTCAATCTAACTGCTCAAGAACACAACACACTTCTTGTAACTTTGCTTGACATCGCATATTTGCAGTTCCAGTATCATGCACATGCGCAAATCAAACTACAATTTTATTGATACATGTGGCTTTTGCTACTGCTTTTGTTGTGGTTTACTGTTGAGAGCATTATCGATTATGTAATTGGTGACTTTTTTCCATATAAATGAAACTGACGTTTTTACACAATTATTTTGGGAAAGTATTAATTTCTAATTGTTGTCTATAGTTGGCTTCAAGAGGACTATGTAAACAAATCCTTAGTCTATTATGCTCAGAAAGCATCATCACATCTGGGTTAACTAGCATACTGATCTGCCTGGACATCAGCAAAAGACAATATTCATACAAGATAGATGAAGTGAAGATCTCCATTTGACAAATTTGTGCCTTCCAGCTTAAGTCTATCATCCTTCCCACACAGAGACATGCTAAGTTATATATTATTGTTTCATGACAGCTAGTGTGAAAATCAGAGCCTTGAATGCAAAAAGATACATCAACTTGTCCCTCACCCTAGCTCACTGAACTCACTGTGCCTCGAAGCAAGACTTTCTCCTCCAGTCTTCAGTCAACTCCCAAAGGGATATCAGGATAATGGAACCTGACAGTTTTACAGCAATAATGCCATAAACCACCCTAAAGGAGCCTCGTATCAACCAACAAGAAGCAATTACCTTGACTCTTGACTCACTACCACCACCCAGTAGTAGAGTTTTATCTACTTAAGAGACACTAATTCACAGCTGTAAGAATGCAAATCCAGTATTTTCCCCTTTAAAGATCAGACCCAGTGGCTTTTTCAAAACAATGTTTATAGATGACCACTTACCTGTCCAGGTCTTGCTACACAAATTACTACTGAGCAATATTTTTATTCTACTACAAAATCTTCTCATAAGGATTATGTATTTTGGTATTTCAGATAGTAAGAAAAATGGGTAAATGGGGGGCTTCATAAGAAGGTGGATGTTGAACTACATCATAAAGTAGTAACTGTCTTATGATGCAAAGATGATGTAAAAAGATTTTGAGGTAAGGGAACTATGTAAAGTGAAGAAATTTTTTTTTTTTTAATTCCCTACGTTCCTAAAATTAAGTAATTGGAAAACAGCGAGAAGAAAATATATTTCACTAAAAGTCCAAAGATAATGACAAACACAAGGACCAACAATTCTACCTACAAAAATTTAAATGTCTCCCTCCAATCACCAAGTTCTCCTGTAATTACTAATAGAAAAGAAGATCAAAATGAAAGTTATTTCTCCCTTTGATATATATGCATGGGAGCTTTTCAAGATTTTAGGATGTCACTTAGCACTCAAACATCCCTCAAGTTCCTGTATCTCATTTTATAGCTTACTTTAGCTCGTGTCATGTTATCCACGAACTCAAAACTACCTGACCTAGACAAGAGAAACAACAGTAGGGTGTCAATTACTTTTCACCTAAACGGAAAGCTTGGTAAACTCTCTATTCCATTCTATTTGAACTACTCCTCATTACTTCAACCTATCTTTTACATCATAAGGAAACTGGTAACAAGAAAATTTTGCACATCTTTGATATTAGGACTTACATAACATTAAGAACTTTTACCATTTGCAATACTAACAGATTTTTCCCTCTCTTTTCTCATGAACAACATAACGGGCTACCTAAATATATTCTGTCCCAAGCTATTTAACACATTCTTTAAAGTACTTATCCACTACTTGCTGTGCACGCCTAAATCCTTATTGGATAGCTTCCCACAGGTTTCTTTTATGGGAAGGTACTGTGGTAAATAATAGTTGCGTAGGGTAAATTAGGTTGTTATACATGTAAAAACAAAACAGAAATGCAGGTGGGAAGTGGACTGTTGCAGAAAACAAGTTCAGAAACAAAGCTGTTACCAGGCCCAATTGCACCTATCGGACAAAAGCCTGAGTGAAAAGAAAATCAGCAACTTCTGAAAATACATTTACTTTTCAAGAACAGATTTCTAGAGCAAAGGACACACACTTACGAAGTTAATTAAAATTATTGTATCAAAATTATTACTTCACGTGAAGCCAAGTGATCTCAGGTTTCTGGAACAAAAAGGCTCTTCCCTCAATCAGAGCTTTACACAGTCAGCATCTAAAACTCTACACAACGGTACTAAGGACTTTAACTAAATCACATAATCAGTGAAAAGTGTTAGATATTTGTGAATAGTTTTGGACACTGTGAGGCTCGATCTTTCAAAGAATTGAGTCTCTTCACTAACGTTTGAACTTCCCTGCAGCTCAAGACTAAGCTTTCAAATCTAGCCCTTTTGTGCTGCTATTACTACTTCATGAGTAGAATAACACAAACAGGAAAAAAAAAAAAAACTAAGTTACTTGGAAGGTAGGTGCACAAAGATTTAACAGAAATCTGCAATGGCACTTCAACCTCTACAAACTTATATTAAAGGAAATCAGATAAGTTTTACAAGCAACACCTATTCGTGAAGCTGGCCATCTCAGCAAGTAGTATTCTTAAGTCTTCAAGGGACTGCTGAAATGCTTGTCGCTTCAGATGGTGATTATCCACATCTCAGAGGAGAAGACAACAAGAGGGAATCGTCCATGTGAAAAAAAAATGAATCCATGTTATAACATTAAACCAATACATTGATCTTCTAGCAGTAACAGAGAAAGGGAAAGATGTTTTGGTTCTGACCTATTCCCCACTGACACTGTGGACTTAGGAAAAAAGTACTCAGCATTATTCAAAAGACAATCTGTCTGCCCTAGAATACCTCTATCTTACTAAAGGGCAGCTAAAAGTTACCTTAGGAAGACAACATGTCCAACTCTCCATATTTATTAAATTACAGACACTAGAGGGTGACCTTAGAGCTTGACTGGAATGTAACTCCAGAACAAAAAAAAATCTTAAATCTATTTTTGAGCTCCCTAAATCTATTATCTTCCCCATCTATGCTGGCATATGAAATGGGAAAGAAGACACAGTACTGTTCTGCAAATACATGAGGTATAATCCACATGACCCATTACAATGAAGACGAAAGTTAACCTGTCCTGCAAAGTTATGCTGAACGAAATCCCTACGCTAATTCAATTAAGGGTGCAATTCAATTAACGGACTGTGCAGCCACAAAAAAACAAGCCACACCCCCATCCAAGCAAAAACTCAAAATCTTAGCGTAAGCTACACGTCAGTGGGAAGAAATTGCTTTTTTAACATGTATCTCATTTTCACTTTGTATATAAGGATTTGTTTTAACAACCCCCTTATTTCTCAGTGTTAGGTTCAAATATCTAAGTACTGTTGTTACCTGGGACATCAATATGCAAGTAATTGATTTTTGTTTTAGTGTCAGTGAATCTTGAAATATCACCAACCAACTAGCCTTTCTCTACTGACAATAAAGAAATACTGAAAGCTTACTGTTGTTGTCTTATCAGGAAGTTAAGAAATTTCTTATCTGAATTATGTATTTTCCTGAATATATACAAGTCTGTAAAATGAAAATTCTTGGGATCTTGTTAAGCCATTTTGCAATTCAGCCATATGTCATTTACACAATTACTAGACAGGGTTGCTAATGAAAAAGAAATTAGAAAGTACAAAAATACTTTGCTACTAGTGGGTTACAATAAATTTACAAAGAGTTTTCGATAACAGGAGAGTAATGAAGTTGGAATTTATCTCATCTTATTAATGTCTATCTGCAATATTCTGTAAGACCTGACAATATTAATAAGTGTCTGCTTACATGTAGAAAAAGCTCTATCTTGGCAGGTTTTTTGGTTTGGTTTTTTTTTTTTCCCCACAAAAGGCTGATGTTGATAACCACACAGGCTTTCTGTGACCTACTTAAAGGGCCAATATACCACCACTTCATTGTTCTCCCATGCTGCTGAAGCCAACACAGAATCATCGACATCAATTTCAGTATGATTAGCTGTAGCACGGTCCCTCATTCAAACATGGTTTGAGAGCACAAGTGACAGTTGCTGCTTCAGCTTCCACCTAAAGTAATGAAAGCATAAAAAAGGACAGAAATAAAAGGTTCAAGCAGCTCATGCTTTGGACAGTGAAGATTATCCGGTAAACATCTGTGTTAAGAAAACATAACTCTGTGTCACTGCGTACTGAGTTTGCAGGGACATTAACCATGCTTTCTTCCTTTCTCTCTATGTGCTGAACTACTCAGATAGTATTGGTGCAACCTTAAGAAAGAAACAGGCCATAGAAAAGTTATGCTTGTCCTCCTCCACTGTTAGTGTTTTTGACTATCAAATTTGTACCACTACTTACGATACGATTATCAGCAAAGATTTCCTTAACCTGACTTCCTGGATCTGATTTAATCACAAATCTAATCTCCCTTTGTCATTTTGATGTAAATACTTTCCTAGCTTTCGTTTTATATAAAACATTATCTCCTTCCATTCTTGATTTTCACAAACAGTGATGCAAGTTACTTGATTCAAAACTACTGTTGAGGCTTAGAAATAAGGTAGTTGCAAGAGCAGGCTTGAAATATGATGAAGATTTGCAATCTCCATCTTCCATGGGTCACGGAATTGATAAAACTGTATCAGAAAGAAGGGGACAGCTTCTATTGAAAGACATCTTAAGAGATGATCTACAGTAGCAAGAGGTAACTCTCCGCATCAGAGGCAAGACTGACGTGTTGTGAGCCTGAGTAAGAATCTATTTTGTCAGATTACAGAGGTATGAACTGACAGCTACAAAAAGATTATTATATTATTCCAGAAGGAATGCACCAGCTGCTTCTTCTGATAAGTAAATACACTAAAATTACTGTAATAGGTAAGAGTAATGGAACTAGAACAGCAACAACAATTTAATTTCCCCTCAAACTGTGACAGATTAAAGCAACAACCTATTAGGACGCAGGATTAGCTCACAAGAAAATGCTCTGCTCCTTTAGGAACAGTTATGCTTTCACTCTAACCCACTAACAGGGTATTGTTGTACCTATGCAACATCTAGTGCATATGGTATACCTAGTTGACAAGAAATGCCTAGTAATCAATAAAAAGAATTTAATGTAAAACATGCACCTATATGAAACCTTTTGGAAATACTCATGTGACTCTCCATTACAGTGCTCCGAGTTGGAATCTCATTCAAAACCTGCTCTGAAACAGCTCCCCTTTATAACAACTAAGAGAATAAAGAAATGCATTACACTAAAATCTTCATACTCAAAGCAGAGCCCTGTGACATGCATAAATTCTAAATTTAATCACGTTATACTAAATATTAGCTTGCCTTTGACTCAAATATAAGTGTACTGAAATAGTGTAAAGAACAACAGCATGTATTTTTAATGCTGTGGTGGTACTGTCAGACACAACGTACATTTTACATTGTAATGTAAGCAATGTGAATGCCCTGAACAGGTGAAGAAAAGATCTGTAGACTTAGCTGCCTACCAGAGTTAAACCAGAACATTAGTATTTGTAGATTCCTTCTTAAATCAGAAATCATTGTGTATTAAGATTTCAATTTAAAATTTGCTCTTGCCTCCTGCTGTTTTAACATGCTACTGCTGTTTACAAATGCCCATCTTTTTTTCCCCCCGATCATTCCCAGTTCATACTCTAAGTAGTTATCTCACATAAGACAAAATCATTGTTTTTGTATCTGGCCATTTCTTTCTCTGAACAACTTCATTACCTGTCTTAGGTGTCCCTTCTACCAGCTCCTATTAGTGTTATGCCGTCTTTCTGCCCAATCTAGACTTGGAGCTATTTCTCATTCAAAATGTTTTTTATTTTATTTTTAAAACACAACCGATTAAGTTCTCCCTTCCTAGCCTTGTTCACAGCAAATACCATTTACCATTTGAACCCTTAACGTCATCCTATGCACGGTCGGCTTTGGGCATTTCAGCAGAGAAATGCTATGTTTTCTAATGCTACGCACAACAATTTCTTTGGCTAGCAAGATGCCTTGCATGACTGCTTCCATGATACCCTCTTGTCTATAGGGAAAAAAAGCAAATACAAAAACCAAAACCAAAAGCCCAACAAAGAAACTTCATGAAATGTGAAAGTACCATTACTGTTAAATAATTCAACATTTGTAAACTTCTAACAGAGCAACTCTTGGTCAATTACTAGTGCTATCACATTGTCTGGGTGGGAGATAATTGCAAATTGTGGCAACTCATTTTCTAAGTAAGGAAACAACAAGTGCAATTCAAAAGCTAACCAAAAAACATGTTTTGATCTTCCTTTTAAAAAAAAACCCAACCAAACATAACACCGCTTTACTCAAAATATCTCTTAGAACTTGTCCTCCATATAACTCCTAATTCTTACAAGAAGAAACGCAGCGTTTACGTAAAGCTGTTTCCTTTTTAGATTTCATGCATTTCAGACATTGTACAGTTGAATCACAGACATCCAAAAAAGTTTTGGAGCTGCAGTACCATTAATCAGTTTATATATAAAGAAGTTACTTTCTATTGAGGTACATTTAGAGAAAAAGCAGACAGGCAAAAAAAATACTTGAATACTAATTTATGTGGCAATTACAGCACTCTTGCATTAAATAAATCGCATCCTGTGTTATGAAACAGATTCCAAGTAATGCTGAACCCAAAATACAAGAATATCCTTTTCTATGATGTTTTCTTCTATTTTAAAAGGATTTTTAGAAAAAGGCAGGAGATTAAAATAACATGAAAGTCTGTCATACAGTAAAAAAAACCTTTATCATCAATTATCTACTTTGCAAAAGAAACTAAACATTAAGTATATGCAACTTCTTTCCCCATACTTCGAAAGGAGCCAAGTGTAACAAAGTGAAGAAATATTGTAACACAGGAATGTTACCTTCCCAATGAGATACAGAGTTGCTGAAAATGCCTGAAAGACCTGGAAACTATTTAGGTGAGTTTGTAGTGAGAAGTTTATCCTTTTTTAGAAATCGTTAAGGCAAAAAGCTCTTCATCTTCTGGCAAAATAGGCCTCACTTTACACACAAAAAAGCACATTTTAGCTAAACTTTTCAAAAAAGTGAAGTATAGCTGAAGAACTTTCTCTTCATTGTACAGCTTGTCAGTTTGCTGTTACTTCCTCTAAAACATTGAACAACAAATTTCACACTGTTGCTGCACGTACACTAACGCATCAGCTTTTGTGCTACTATGAAGTGACCTGCATACCTTATAATCTCCCACTCCTCTGCCATCCTCCAAGTATGCTTCCTTGCCCATTACCTTCACAGCTGGTGCTTACCAAAATTCCCCACAATGTCCTATCGACCCTGCTAGACTCATCCTGTTCAGAAGGCAAGACAGTTTCTTCATTTTACGGTATGCTGGTTATAAAAGGAAGGAAAAGGTCAACATGCATCACAAGCTAGAAGACATTAGTATCTTCAGAGTGAATACCCAAAAAATCCAGTATAGGATAAAGCACAAGAAGATTGTTTTGGAAGAAAAGGTAAGCAATATCATCCTTGTGCACCTGTCACTCACTCTCCTAGTATTTCAGTGTTACCCAGGAAAGAATTCTCAAGCACCAGTCTTCCATTCCTTTTCCATCTTCCTAGTCTTCCCCTGTGATAGATGGATCTTTGTTACATACCCTGCCTGCTCACCAGAATCCTTCATTTCTACTTTTTCCTCATTCTTCTTATGTGATCACTTTTAGTATTAACGGTGTAAAAACTACCAAGGGAATAACATCTCAACATTACTGTTCCAAACAGTGTCTAGCTGTCATGAACTGCTGCTTGGTTTTACGGATACTTTCCAAGGTATGTGAAATTGCTGGCTTATTTAAAAAGCAGTGGATCCATAACTCAAAAAGTACCTGACCAACAGGCATGCAATTGAAAACATGCAATGAATTATTTTAGGAGATGTGTCTATAGGACTGTGATTTTACAAATTACATTGGTTGCGGCACATCTAGCACAAGAATTCAGAACTTTCAGTCCATACCAGTGCGTGTTCATCTACATCACCTTTCCTTCCCTCATGTTGCAAAGGCAGTTTTTCAGAGACACCTGAATAAACATATAACTGGGTTCGGGTTTTTTTTTTTTCTCCCCTAATTCAAATATTGATTTTTTTTCTTTTTAAGTTATTTGCACATCACTTGGCAAAACCTGGGTCTCTCTCTCATCTCATCTCACATTACTTCTTTAGACAACGCCTTATACCCTACATTACTTTTGGTAGGGAACTGTGGTTTGCATTTTAGATTAGGTCCCACTTGTGTGATACAGATATGCTGTCATTCTGCTGATCTGTTACATTCTGTTTCTGAACACACAGCCTAAAAATAAATTCACAAAACAAGACTGCTATTGTGGTGTTCTGAACTGTTGCTCATCCAATTCAGGGAATCCTGATTTTGCTATTTTTTTGTTTGGTTTGGTTTTTTTTTCTTAGAATAACAGCATATTTCTCACACATATATTAACTAACATTTCTCTGTTCAGATCTTTTGCCACATTTTGACTGCAGCTCTAGCTTTTTTACTATTTTCTGCTCCCACTATTATTTATTTAATATGCTATTACTCATTCCATTTAAAACGCCAAATAAAGACTGCATCCTACTGGACACTTCTGGTTACCTATCTTAAAAAAACACCTCACACGTAGATCTGTCTGATCTTAGTATAACCTAGGGGTTTAAAAGTTTGAGAGAGCTTACTAGAAAGACCTCAAACTTTGTATTAAGTTCTTGAAAAGTTTAAATTCCTAGGCTACATTGGGAATACACAGATATATACGTGTTTTGGGATTTTTTTTTTACATAGCTAAACAGAAGTGTTCAGTGTGATGCAGTTTTCTGAAAGGGATTTTTATGTCTTTGTCACTAGTTAGTACCCACACTGCCATAACTACTTCAAGTTGTAAGCAATTTAGAAGAGCTAAAATAAGGTAGCACAATTTATNGAATACACAGATATATACGTGTTTTGGGATTTTTTTTTTTACATAGCTAAACAGAAGTGTTCAGTGTGATGCAGTTTTCTGAAAGGGATTTTTATGTCTTTGTCACTAGTTAGTACCCACACTGCCATAACTACTTCAAGTTGTAAGCAATTTAGAAGAGCTAAAATAAGGCAGCACAATTTATTTTTATTAAATTGCTATCAAGTACTGGTATCCGTGAATATTAGCTACCATGTCAACCAAGCAATATATTTGCCTATATAGTCTATAGTCTTCTAGTCAACAACGAGGGTTTCAGATTGGCTGCTGAGCAGTCAAACTGTCCAATAGTTCTCTATTCCAAATCAAGGGAAGTGAAGACATTTTCAGCTTCCCACATAACAACTCAACAGTTCTCATTTCTTTCTTGCTCTGAACTCTCCGTTTAAGTAAACTGAAATGAAAGTAATCCTTTATTTAGCAATCACACACTCTTACACACAGTGTGTTTACATGTTAGTCCTTTGTTCCCTAATTACAGTTCTCCTGTCACTTGCTAGACAGGGTAAAAAAAGCAAAAATATGAAACATCTGCTCTTACAAGGCCATTGGCACCGCTATTCTTGCGCTCATGCATCTCGGACTTTCTCCTGCCCAGACATTATGCCTGCCCAAACATTAAAAAGCTGCTTTGACAAATGGACTCTGTCATTCTGGAATAGCTCATCAGTATAGAGATGAGCATCACTTCACATAAGCTTCTGGGCTAAGTTCTACCGCTCAAATCTAAGAGTCATGCAAAATGCTGTTGCACTTGGCGCTGTCACGTTGGTGGCAATAAGAACACATCTTTAATGGCCTAAGAAGACTGTTAGCCAAAGCGTACACTATGAATGCTGGTGCAGAGTTCACAAAGACATGCATGTTTCATCATACTGTTACAGACAGACACATACATGAACAGCTTCCCACCAAATGAAGATACGATGCACTAGAACACACTCAGAGGTATACATTAACATTTCAAGACAGGTATCTGCAGCGTACCACTACTGTGGTACACAGCTTCCTATTTCTAATGGGTTGCAATGACGACCGGCAACATTTGTGGGAAGACAGTAACACAGTAACACAGAAGAACAGAAGAAACCCACCTTAAGAAGTTCATAATGCTGAATACCATTCACACCAATGTCTGGATCGATGGCAGATGGGACAGAATAGCGAGAATTAATTGCTGTGTTTTCAGGGATAGAGATGTTAATAACTGTTGAGGGGAAGAGGGGAGCATTGTCATTTATATCCTCTATTAGGAATCTGATCTTGACCAGTCTGAAAACTTCATCAGGCAAAACAGCAACCTCCACCTCATAAAAGCAGCGATTCTCACTGAAGATGCCAGAGCACAGCTTCTCTCGGTCTATACGGTTTGCAGTTGTGAATATCTCACCAGTGTTCTCCTCCACCCGTACTAATGGTACATCCCCAGTCTTATACACAAGCTTGAACTGTAGTGGTGAGGAAAGGGGCACATCTGGGTCCAGCGTTAGGTTAAGATCCTTGAGCAAATTGCCAATGAGGACATTTTCAGGCAGTTCTTCCCGCACGGTATAATTCTTCTCCTGTGCGCCAGATTGAAATACAATACAGGCTAATAAGACTGCCAAGAGGTAGGTTCCAGAAAGCAAGTCCATCTCCAGAATGGCTAATAAGTATTCCTGTAGAACACCAAGAGCAGCTGGAAAAGGGGAAAAAAGAAAAATTCTTTGAAATTTACAGAATAATGCGTTCATAAAATGATGGAGACATGAAAGGAGTATCTCTCCTATACCAAACAACCTGAACTGTTTGAAAACTCTGTTGGTAAAGTGATATTTGACTTAGCAATGCTTCATAGAATGTATAAAATTCCTTGCACAATTTTTTACTTAAAGCTGTTTACTAAACACTGAGGTAAGACTCTTAGAACTGGATCAGAGTGAATGAACAAATAAATACAAAAATCCCTATTTGCAGCTTGAGATTTTCCTTTGCTCCTTAAGAAATCCTCTTCATTTGAGGCTGCCACATTGTCTTTAGGTTTTTTGTTTACAAAGAAAAAAAGTAGGTAAGAATTTTGCAAACAACCATCTGCTGAGAATCAGATCTTTTTACGCCTCTTGCTCAGAGACAGAAAACCAAGAACACTTCTCTTAGTTTCGCCCAAGCCTTGCACTGTCAAAATTATGTAGTATTTGTTAATAGCAAAGAAATATGGCTATTTTTAATACAGGAGCTTAAATTGGCAAGAAAATGTTATCTAGATGGAGTCTGGTGAACTTCAGCCAAGAATGGGTGGAAATCTAACACAGGGACATAATACAGCAGTCTGTTTCTTTAAGATGACAAGATCTGATTTGATCTTTGGAAGTAAACATAAATACTAGTACTCAATTCACTGAAATTTGGATTATGTGTCTAAATTTACACCAGTATTGCACAAATTCCAACACAAAAGGACAACAGCAAAACATCGAAATTTTTCAATGTATAATTAAAGCTAAAAGATTTTTCTGAGCAGGAAGGGTAAACTTGTAACCCTCTTAGCTCCCCAACTGCCCACCATAATGCCAGATAATCTCCATTTGGATACTTGCCGTTAATTTCCAAGACAGTTAAGATTCCTTTTGCTGTCTTCAACTGGAGAGAAAAAAGGAAAGGGGGGGGGGGAGGGGTGGAAGACAGACTATTCAAAAATAATTTTCCTTCAAGTATATAACAGCATTTAACACATCTCCTGGAGAATGAACTGCAGAAAATTTGTGTTATTTCAAATCTGGTGATGTCTGCTCATATCTGCTAAGTACTTTGAGATACCAATACCTTTACAGTGACATACAGATTTGTTCTGGGCTGAAGAAAGAAAGTTTTGTACTTTTCAACCTAGTTTCTGAATAACAATATATTCTCCTCTCAAGACTGTTAACAACCTCAAGGAAGATAGAAGTAGAATGGGATGACTTACAGGTACATACAGATATCTATGTTCCCACGGCTAAGAATTTTTAGAGAAAAGCACACTATTGAACTCCATTTATAGAATATGCTGGCTGCCTAATCTTTGCATAAATCTGCCCTTCCAGAATTTAGGATAATCTAGGATAGTATTTCTGTGAGGTAGATGTTCAAGAGTTCCATTTAAAATGACTTTTTTTAATTAATGAGGTTTTAGCTCCTACCAGCTTAGCATCTGTTTCAAATATACCTGTACTAAGTCATCTACATTCTTTTCATCGTGCAGGTAAAAATGTAATTTTTTTCCCTGCCTTTTCTGATTTTATTCTCCTTGTCATAGCATAGATTGATTTACTCTTGCAGATCAAGTTGCAGTGGCTGAAGAAATTACTGAAGCCAGTAACTGTCTTCACCCGTTAGTTACTGCCTTTCGGTAATACCACTTTCAGGGTAATTTAAATTAAAAAATTGACTTTGCAGTGAAGCAGATTAAGAACACTTAATATTGCTATTCCACTTCAAGTCTGTACCCTTCTTTTGATTGGGAGGAAGTAACAGATAAAGAACATTCCAACTAGATCTCCAAGGTGTATTTTTCTACGCCAGCATGATTTAACTGTAAAGCATTTTCTGGCTTTATGATTACATAAAAGGAGCAACATGAAATAAAAATCCAATCCTGCAAGTCTCCACTTATGAAAAAAAGGCACTGCTCATTGGAGTAATTCAATTAACCTGAATGAGACTGCTGACATGGGATACGCAGTTTACGTGGCATAGTTACTGCATTACCTGCAGTATTTTAGTAATTCACTGACTGACTTGGAGTACTTCAGCAATTCACTATAATGCACAACACAACACTGAACAGCCATTCAGGAGTGATGAAACAGTGCATTATAAACAGCCATTTTATAAATCTATTATAATATAAACTCTAAATATGTAAATAAGGAAGTCATCAGCAGATACTGATTATCATTAACATTAAGACTATGGTAGCAGCATGAGTTCACTGAAAGAACTGTGGTGATATTGTACAAATATATTAGTTTGACTATTATGATTTTATTTATTAACTGTCTTGTATTTCTATAAATGCATCTCCAGCAATTGTCACCCCACCAAAGGCCAAGCATATTCAACCTGCAGAAAGCTCTTACTTCAGGAAAGTACATTTTTGCAACCACTATTACTAAAATAAATATATTTACATTGTTTCCGTGTAAAACACCAATAGAAATATATGGGTTATAATGAAGAGTTGATATTTAAATGTTCCCCTCAAAACAAAATTTCTGAATGGTAGCATGTTCCACGTATGTCAGAAAACACTATTCCGCCACTTTTTCTTCTCTGCTAGAAGTTAAACTGGAAAAACAACAAAACAGGGGAAAAAACCTAAAAAATATTGTAGTCATGTATATACATCTTCCAAATAAATAATTTTATGCTATAAAAAATATTTTTATTATTAACAAGGTTATTAATGCTACACTGCTCCTCTCTATACATAGTTTTGAAGATACCAGGAATTTTAGTCACACACAAAACAAAAGTTTGTGTTTTATCTATGAAGTTTTACAAAGCAACTTGAGGATGAGTACATAAATCAAACAGTCTAAAGAGTTCATGAAAAAATTTCCCGAATCAATTCTAGAAGTTGTGATAGTACCAATAGATAACTCATATTAAAAATAACTGATAAGTATTCCTATAACCTCAGTTAGAACTGCAGTGGAGTTTTTAACGATTATAAAACAACAGCAGCAGGACTCAAAGATGTTTGTCAGGAAAATTATGGGGTGGAACTTCTTAACATTACATTACTAAGCACATTTTTATTTACTTTTTAAAATGAAACTATGAGCCATTCTATTAAAAATTTTGTATCATATTAAAGAAAATACATTAATACTTACTAGAACACTATTGTTATAAACCACATTAGATAAATGCTAACATTTTTGTGATGTCTTTTACTGCCATAGATTGTCCTGAACGACTAAAGGCTAATAGATAGTGTTATGAGTTTTAACAGAAAACTGTTTGGTCTCAAAGCAGAAAAGCAACCAATAATGACTTACAATTCTCGAAATTCTGTACAATACACTACTTTTAGATGATTCCTATTCTAGGAATAGTTTTGAACCTTTAAAAACTGTTCTACATCTGTAGATCTTTAAGAGCAAAAAACCCCAACATGACTCAAGTTTTCTGCTTATACAGCGGAACATCTTATGCTATGGGTTAAGTGTTGTTCTTAAAGCTACCTATTTATATAGTCCTAGGTATACGCAGCCTGTCATTTGTGCTATAGCACTGATAGGAATACTATGGCAACAGCAATGCAAAGAAGAGCACAAGGTACTTTCCAGCAATCAAGCATCATCCTGAAAGGCATTTACAAAACCACAGTATTTCTAATTAAATACAATATTTAATATGTCTATATATCATAAATATACATACCACAACATGAAGAAACAATACAAATAACAAATCCAAAAGCAAAAGGCAAGGCTAAAGAAACTGCAAATAGAAATGGCAGAGGGAGACAAAACAGGGCATTAAGACAAACTGTCAAAAGGGAGCATGTGAATGGTAACAGATGGTGAAAAAAGTTAGAGATCAACTAAGACAGACAAGACAAAAATACAGAAAGGAAAAAAGAAAAGAACCTTGCCGAAAGACAGTCATGGTACAGCGTGTGGAAACAGGCTTTCTTGATAACTGGAGTACAGAGCCAAAAAAAAGGACAGAAGGCTAAATACAATAGCCCAACACCAAAGGACGCTTCGTAAGCTTCAGCACTTACTACCACTTTTAAGGTGGTAAACAAAAATTAAGAACAAATAAAGTTGTTTAACAGAACGTAACATTAAGCTTGCCAAGCCATCTTCCCATCTTTCAAAAGAATGCACGGATGACAAAAGAATGCCAGAAGTCTATACTACTGGCTTCTGTAACCAGCTGGGTAAATGGCCCAGATGGATGACAGGATGGAGGGTAGGAGGGGGAAAAACCAATTTGAAATTTGCTCTCTCATCTTTCATCTATATTTTTGTCCAATATACTAAATATTAATGGCATAATTTAAATATTATCATTGTTCTATTATTATCTTCATTTAGCAGATGTCAAGTCATACCTTGAAAAGTAGACAGAACATTAAAACATTAAATACCTAATGGATCACAGAATCATAGAACGGCAGGGGTTGGAAGGGCCCTCTGGAGATCCCCCAGTCCAACCCCACTGCTAAAGCAGGTGCCCCCAGAGCAGGTTACACAGGAACACATCCAGGCAGGTTTTGAATATCTCCAGAGCAGACTCCAAAGTCTCCCTCTGAAGTGTCTATTGATAATTAAGCAGTTCTATTGATAATTAAGCAGTTATATGCTATATGCCAGAGGTTTCAAATTTCTGACATCATGTTGATATGGCTTTCAACTTTATCCTGTAGACCTCAGCTGCAGAGTTGTTAGGTAGGATCTCTTCTGGTACTGCAGATTTTTAGTGTTCGGTGTTGCGGTTGGCTTTTTGTTGGGTTTTAGTAGTTTGGTTTTTTTTTTTTTTTTGCTGTAATTCACTAACAGAGATGAACTCAGCAATGTCTATCCTTTGTCACCACACATACTATGTTTCACTTAAGGAACTGGCTGGTTTTTATGGTGGTCACCTTTTCTAAAAGGTAGAGGCTTAGTAATACTGGTATTTCTTACCATTTTTTATGACAACAAGAAATATTACAAAGTTGTTGCCTGACAGGAATCCCCTTGGTTTTTTAAGGCCAGGCACAAATGATTCCAACCAACCTGAACTCATTTTCACACTCTATAATGTTTGAAACACAAATTATTTTGCAGCCATCAATATTATCTACAGGATCTGCACCCTACATAGTATATGTCATGAACATATTCAAAGAAAAAGACCTACCTCAAAGAGAAAGAGACAATTTGTTATACTATCAAGGCTTTCAAATTCATTCCTTCGCACGATTTTACTCTAAATCCACTAAGGGACTGATACATTCTTTGATCTATTTTTTATTAGCATGATGGTACTGACTTCAATGAGGTTTCTTTAATTTTTTTTTCCAGTGATGAACAAAATGAAACTGGAAATTCTTATCACCAGGAGAAAACATCACCCCACATTCATTTAAGCCAACATAAGAATTAAGTAAGCATGAGTCATAACTTGCTTACAATTGCATGCTCTCCTGATTCAGTCTTCATTGCTTTAGAAATAGAGTATTTTTAGGTTGAGGTTTTGGGGTTTTTTTTCACTTTTCCATCACAGCGGGTAAGAAATACTCTTCACTTGAAGAAACAGAGAGTTAATGACCAAAAGGCAGATTCTTTCAGCCACATGAAGGAAGTAGCCAAGGTGTGGAAAACAAGCAACTGATAAAATTCATAGTGAAACAGAATTCTATATTCCTGATATTAATCTGCAACTAATAGGAAAAGTGCTCATTAAAACTTGTGTAAGATGCTGGAATCAGTGAACAGAACTATAAATACACAACAGGCAGTGAGTATTGTGAATGGACAAGTTCAACTCAATCGCAATGATATATGGCATAAAGAGTAATTTCTTTCAATTGTTTCAAATGAATCCCTGTAAAGCTGAAGTCTCTTTTTTACTAAAATAGTATGTACAGTCCATGTTTGGGAAGATGCATCTGCCAACCACTCCGCAAATATTTTAAAAATACCCTGTAACTGATTTCAGAAGACTGTGAGAATAGCAGTATCAAACTAATTTATATACCAGTAACACTAGGAAATATATAGCCCTGCTATTAGCAGTGAAACAGTTTTGCACCAGAGCTACATATAAAGCTAAAGGTTGAGAACACAATCTTGGAAAAAAGGTAAAGATCTCCCTGACAAGCATGGCTATTTCAATTTTCTTAGGAAAAAACCTCTGGGATACCTGAACAAATAGGAAAAAAAAAAAAAAAACACAACAACAAACCAAACCAAACACACAAACCCTCTATAAAGCCGCTGAATGCTACAACTCCAAAGCTAACATAATATTACTCTACAAATTTAAATATATACTCACTAAAATTCAATGACCGACTTTCAAAACAAATACAAAAAAAATCAAGTTATTAATGGTATGATTTGTAATGTCATTTTATTTGTGTTTGTACACATTAGTACATTTTACAAATCACGTGAAAATTGCTCTAGTTTTGTTCCTTGAAAATCTGTTCACGCCTCAAATCTGAAAATTAAATCTCTGCTAAAGCAAACAAAAGAAAAGTAATCCATGAACCATTGGCAAGAGAATGCGATATCAGAATAACAAATTATGTGAAACCACATATGTGATTGTTGGATGTATTTCAACTTAAAACACATTTTTATTCATTTAAAAATGAAAGTAAATCTGATTTTAGTCACTTAAGTCAAATCCTTTGAGATGGCAATTGTCAAGATCACCTGCTTCATACATAATTTGCTTTACTGTGTCGCTGCCAATTAATAACTTCCATTACTGAATAGTAGAAAAATATACTTCACGGCGTCTACTAAACAATTCAAGTATTTGTGAATAAAGGATAGGCATATTGCTCACGGCTGAATGATATACTGTCTGTTACCTACCTATACTACATGCAGTTCTGCCTAGCGTCCAGTTATTTACATAATAACATTTCTTCATTCTAGAGTAGCAGAAATTGGTTGCCTCCTTCCATCCCTCCCTTCAGTTCAAAAAACAGAGATGACGTAACTACACTTACACTTCTCACTTAAAGAAAAGTTCCCTTTCTGAGAACACTGTTCCCAAAACTTATAGAAAAAAAAACCCCAAAACTAAATATGTTGCCATTTTTTCTTTTAAAGAAGCCTTGAGGTTTTTTAAAAATATATAATCTTCTATTTACATTCTGTAATTCTTGTTACACTTAGGATATCTGGAATTTCGCACCAGTTGCATCAAATTCCTGAAGGAATAAAAAAAGTTCTCCCGTGTGTCAGGATTCATATATTAGACTTCAAATGATACTAGATTCTTACTTTTGCTATAAATTTCTTTTTCAGTTGCTATTATATTTCCATCAGTTTCTCCGAGACTCAGCATAGTAAACCCAGAGAAGGCTGAGTGTCCTGCAAAACCACTCTCACAGATTTTTGCAACAAGTTCTTACACTATCACAAGCCTGAAAGGAAAAGAGTAGCTAACTTTCACCATAATTTCTGCTCAGCAAATTATAACCTTGCCTGTGTAAAATAGGACCAGGAGACTACAGCAACAAGTCATGTCTAAAACATATTTTAGTATTTGTTTATTCTGACCTCCCATCAGGCTGTCTGGAAATGGACACTGTACATTTCTGATGCTGTAAGGCTGGTAAAGGATCACCTTGTAACATAGAAAAGTCATACACTTAAGCAGTCCTTAACTAATGTATTTCATTACTTATCATTGCAATTAATAACTAGCTAAACATCAAATAACTTTTTTTTTCTTTCTCCATAAAATGGAAATGAAATAGTTCAGGTAATTTTACATTCATCCTGGTGAATACTTCACAGAACAAAAATGTCTCCTATTCCATCTCTTTCCTTAAAGCAAATGTTTATACAGTACAGCAAAAAAGAAAATTTTAACAGTAGCACAGTCTTCATGCAAGTCTTTATATAAAAAGCAGTATGTTTTTCATCCTGTGGCAGCCTAGCTAGTCATTTTCATATGGGATTTTTTGTTGTTCCTAAAGATAGCTTAAAAGTAAATGAGATTCAAACTAGAAGTTACTGGTCAAGACTTTGAAATATAAAATACATTATAGAGAGGTTTTCTATGCCTTAGCATATACCTCTGAACTAACAGCGTAATCGCCACGTTTGTCCACAGTTGTCACATGTGACATACAGATACAATACACAAGAATACATATGTATAAATCCTAAGTCAACTGTGGGACCTCTAAGAGCACCATGAACATGGAACTAATTGCACGTGCTGGAAAGAATTTTCTCATAATTAATGTATGGGTCCAAACAGCAGGGAAGCAATCAACACATTTTTTAGCTAACTGACCCTATCTAAACACACTATATGAATAAAACATCACAGTATGTAATGCAAGACTCTCCTACAAGAACATGATTTGAGAGCAAGGCTTCTCCAAGGGCACAACAAAACCACCTGAAGGTAAGTTATATTAGAATATAAACCAAAACCATAGTTCTTTTACAGGAAAAAAAAAAAAATCACAAAAACAAAAAACCCACAACAACTCAGACTAAGACAGAACAGAAAAATAAGGTAAGCAAAACTGTCTCTCCACCCTCCCTCCTGGCAGGCCGGCTCCTCCCAGAGAGGCTTGCGCTGACTCCAGCTGCCTTGAGGGCTGAGCCCTCCCGCACAAACCCTCAGGTCATTCCTAGGAAAACTCTTGAATTTTCATTACCTGGACACAGCGACAAAGCCGCCCTTTTACTCTTCAGAAAGTTTTGTGTCCCCCCCTCCCCAGCCCAGTGGGACCCAGCGGGACCCAGCACCACGCTCTAATGGCGCCGCCCGCCGCGGCCCAGCGCGCCGCCTCACGTGACACCCCCGCCCCAGCACCCGGCGCCTCTTTCTCGAAGCTTCCCGGGCGCGGGCGGGCCTACCGGGTTCCTCTGAGG
>VZSC01011368.1:306045-327386 GCA_013398225.1 Steatornis caripensis
GTTCCTCTGGGGGGGGGGGGGGGCCCTGCGTCAGGCGGGCTCCCGCTGCCGCCGCTGCCTCCCCGCCGAGGGCTCCCCCCCCGGCCTGGTGGAAGAGAGCTGCCTGACAACGTACCCCAGCAAGCACCGTTGCCTAACAAGCAGAAAGAAATAGTGAATAGGAAACTTAGGCGGCAGAACCTGTGGCACAGGTGTGTGTATTGTCTTCTGCATTAGGTATGCAGGTGCAGAAAACCGGGGCAAAGAGAGGCTGTAATTTTTTGTAAACTTTTACGTGAATAAGCACTTAGAATTCCTCTGCAGATTCTGGCCTGAGTTACCACAGGCTGGCCTACATAAATGCCGGCGTTTCATCGGTTCAGGTAGAGAGGTTACTCCGTGCCCCCTTTTCCCAAAGACACTGCAGTGCGACGCTGTCGGTACAGGCTTTCGGCGGTATGAGGGAAAAAATCCCTCTATTTAGAGTCTATAAAGCACTTCGGGGATTGCTCAAAGCGAAAGGTGTATACATAAAAGGTGTTAGCAATAGCAGTTGCAGCATAGTGTGGCTTTAGAAAAATTTTCTCTGAGGAAGACAGAACACCCTTTTTCCTCTACTGTCTACAGGAAGTAAATGTGTATAAAGGAAACTGAAAAGCAGTTTAATAAAAGATTTCTTGTGTTTTATTATGTGGGAGACCAAAAGCATCTGATTTTGATCCTAGCTGGTTATAGTTGAAAGGATTAAGATCAAGCCTTACTAATTCATACCGTACATTATTAAGGGCATGAATCTCTCTTATGATATTATAGTATAGATAAATATATATTTAAAATTCAATCAAATTCAGTAATATCATGTGATTATTTCCTTGTGGCACAACTCTGTCTTTAATTACCTGTTGTTCTTCCAGTCTTCCTAAGGAAGATTTCTCTCCTTACTCCATTTGTAGCTTGAAGTGACCTTTGCCTCAATATGCTGATACAGTGCAAGTTATTAAAGATAGTGCTTTCTGCAAATTTTTTTTTCACATTTGATGTAACTTTCCAACAGAAGTTGTATAGCAAATTATGCATGAATTGCAACAAAATTATTCCTTTATATACTGACGGAGTAGGACTGAACTTTGAATAACTCAAAATTAGCATATGCCTGACTATTAAAGATATACCAACTTTTGAAAGGTGAAATAATGTAAATTTTTAATAAATTTCTCACTAGTAAAAAGTATCATGCCTTATTGATACAAAAAATACTTCTTGAATTCTATAGCTTATATAGACAAAAATGTAAAGTATTTTTCTCTGTTACTTTAAAAAACAAAATAAAACTATCGTGGAATCACCTAACTGTTCTGGTAAAATACTTTCTAGCGCATAGCACCTCTCATCCTGACAGATCCCCAAACTACTGTAGAGATTGCAAACACATGGATTGCTTCTCAAAGCACTGAAATTCTGTGCCAGGAGCACTACACTGAAGTGATTCTGGAAAGGGGATTGAAAACTAAATTATCCAGTGGAAATGATGGAGCATAGACTTGGGAGAAAGCAGCTACCAAAATTCAGTCAGACTACTTGTACAAAAAATACTGAGTAAAAAGAGTCACAGAATTGGATGAAGCAGAGTTATAAGAATACTTTAAAATGTGTTACAGCAGTTTGATGTGCAGGGCCTGATTCCATACTTGAATTTTTATTTTACCTGTATAGTAAATACGGTTTAAAAAGTGGAGGATCTGGTCAACAATTTCCTATTAAATTGATTAAAAGCCCACTAGATTCAGTGGCATCTTCTGTAGGGTTTACAAAATTTGTCAGAACTATAGCTCTGGAAATCAAATGCCTTAATTTAAGCGTAAAGTGAGAGAGCCGACATATCTCAACAACAGAACCTCATTAAATATTTGCATAGAATATTATGTGCAGCATTGCGTACTTGATTTTAGATTTCGTTACAAATGTTAAGTCAGATCAAAACAAGCTATGGTCTTGACTGAAGCCTACCATGGTAAAGCTGATGCTTAATGGAATCTCAGAAAATTTGATTTTGAAAGTTTTGCCTAGATCCATAAACTTTATAAGATTCTATAGCTCCTTCACAGAACGGTAATCAAATAACGGAAAATATGTTGTTTTCTTTTTTCACTGCCTCCTCACTGAAACCTGTCAACAATTAGGATGAAATAAAAGTTTTGTAATGTGGACAGAATATTTCTAGCTAGAAATCTACATTTCCATTGATTCAGTGTTGCCAGCCTACTGTCAATGATGTCCAGACACAAGTGATCTGGCATAGACTCAGGCTTATAATATAGAACAGAAAAGTTTTGGATATTATTCCCCATCCATTCTCCTTCTTCTGACGTAGTGCAAGAGAATGAACAGCTTCAAAAGGTTTTTAATGGGGGGGTGAAGTCATAACTACATTAACAATGAGAACAGTGTACATCTGTATATCAGAGTCCTTTAGGTCATAGATATTCATGAAAAAGCTTTTTAAAATCATATTGAAGCACATTTTCTCATACAATATCATGGGCCCATGATGCATTTTATCATTACTGGTCTGATGCACAGAACATTTTTGAAGAAAAAAGAATATTAGTTCTTGAAAGCAGGAATTAAATGTGGAAAAATCTTAAAGGAATAATGTGAACAATGATTAGATTACGGTTTCAAATAGATGTCTATTCTTCTTCCTCTGTTTTGTCTAAAAGTCATGTCCCTACTCCGCAAACCCAAGTGAAAAAACTGATTTTGCATATAAATGGAGTGACTTCACCATTTGATAACAGCTCATTATTTAAATGTAAGAAAGCTAGAAACGAGCACAAAAAATACCACAAAACTCATACCAGCCTATTAGCTGAAGTAATCACAACACAAAGAATCTTTGAATAACGTGGGATTGTATTAAATACTGCATCATTTGTAAGTTTTCTCATGCTTCACTTTTTGGTGACTTGGTCTGTTTCATTCAACTAGAAGTGACCAAAGGCTTTTTTGCTTCCTTCTGGAAATTAGATGTTTGTGTTAGAGTTGTAATGGAAATGTCATGAAAACACATCAGATGATAGACTGTTCTTTTACATCAGGTAATTATGCATCCAAATCTAAGACCTACCAAGAAAATTTCTGTTTTTCTTTATATGCAGAAGTTATTTTGAATGACTTAAACAAGAGCAATGCAAGTGACACAAGGACATAATTGTATGTTGCTTCACAAGGTAGAAGAACAACAGTGATAAGATTAACTGCTCTATCAGTTACTGGTATAAAAAGCAGAAATATTGATTNTTCTGTTTTTCTTTATATGCAGAAATTATTTTGAATTACTTAAACAAGAGCAATGCAAGTGACACAAGGAAATAATTATATGTTGCTTCACAAGGTAGAAGAACAACAGTGATAAGATTAACTGCTCTATCAGTTACTGGTATAAAAAGCAGAAATATTGATTTGTGATGAAATGAATAGAGAAAATAATAAAATTTCAAATCTTTAACCTCTGACAATGTAACTGTCTGTCAGAACTCCTAATGATTTCCAGTAAAATATATGGTCAGAACTTACAAAATTCAAGCCCTATGTGTTTAGTAAAGAAAACTTGGTGTTCTGTTACTAAAATCTATCAGAATTCCAGTGTTGTGTTGTATGTGGTATGTATTAAGTGCACTACAGCAAATTTCCCAAAGAAAATGTTCTATTCTGATATAGGAACTGGAAGTATTGAAGTATTGTGGTGTTTAAAAGTAGCCCAAATTTCTATTGCAACATAATCATTAGGAAAAAAAATTCGGAATGTTTAACAAGATTACTGGAATACTTTCCTGGAATTTAATGATGTTAGTCCCATGTATACTTTAAAGTATTATGAGATATTTTGAATTTTTTTCAAACATGCCGGTATATATAAAGAGTGTGATATGGTGTCTTAAGTTTGCAGGTCTATTTGCCTAATAAAATTCCACTATATTTTATGTGACGCAGTACGTTACACCTATTTTCTGCTATCCAGAGATGATGAATTCCTAGAGGCAGTCTAGTGTCCACAGTGATGTTTCTCTATGTGTCAGTAGAAGCGTGTATATCATCAGTACTTCGTTCACTACTGCTACTACCAGCATTAGTGATGGGATTTTTTTTTTTATTATGTGCCACGTATCACAGATTTTTTTCTTTTTTTGACAGAGTTTGAGGAGGCATATTATTCCTTAGTGCACAGCGTGGATGGATGCATTGTTTTAAATGGAGAATCATTCCCTGTAACCTGAGGTATACTTCCACGTCTGATTTCTTGAAAATTCAAGAGGTTCATGGTCAGACTTGGCTGGAATGTGGAGGCATACATCTTTTGTTCAAATCACAAAAATATAAGTTCTTGTTGCTCCTCTTCTATTGGGATGCAATGTTTTCTCGTAGGTAAAAAAACAAATAATTAGATGTTTTCATGGAACACACTATATTCTGCCATGTATTCTGGTGTGTTCTACTCTTACTCAGGTTAAAGCACACAAATACCAGGTTGAAATATCTTTTCTGTCCTGGAAGAGTATGATCAGTCATCTCAATCCATTGTTCAAATTTGTATGATCTTAGGAGAAAACAAAACAAGTAATTACACTAGCTGCACAATGCCCTTTCTTATTAGAAATCAGTGCAATGGAGCTTTCTGTTGTTTGTTCATTTATTTGTTTGATCACAGAGACGTTAGAGGAACTCAGCTGAAAAACATCTGCAAGATGCATTTCCAAGCTGATGACCAAAACCAGTACTGCCTGGAATGCAGATTATGGTTCAGATGATAGATTCTTCTCACATGGTCTCTGCAGAACAGTAAAAGCTTTGAACCGTCCTTGACTGCTAATATCTTAGAATTCTATCAGTGATAGATAAAATAATCATTAGAATTTCAGCCATTTCATTAGTCTTGCATCTGACCTGAAATTAAGAAGGCGAATAATCGTATTGAAGTAAATCTGTGTTTAATTATATAGCCATTCAACTGAACAGTAAAATTCTTTTTAGTGAAAGCTTGTTATTGAAATGATTATTTCATTACATTTAAAATAAATAAATAAAATCTATACCTTTTTTTAAATCAATGTCCAAAAGCTCAAACTGAACACCACCTCATGTCACATTGTATCTCCTTCTACTGACACTAACAAGAGTCACAGACCAACAAATGAAAACATCAAAATTGATGAAAAATGTAGTTTATCAATCATGGTTTGTTCTTGCACAGCAGTCAGGTTGCAATACACAAAGACCACAGGTCACATCTAGCCTTCAATTACTAAAAACCAAACCAAACTAACCGAACAAACAAAACAAGCAGGCTGTTGCTTTGCTTACTATTTTTAATTATTGTTTTCTACACATTGCTATTTGAGATCAGATTGAGGGTATGTGTACAACTAACTCCTAAAAAGTTAGCTGTTACATATTCTCCTTAGAAAGAATAAATAATACTGACCCTTTTCATGTTTCTGAGCATAATACAATAACCCATTAGGTTTCTGAAACAAATGCTGCTACTACATTGTACTTGCCAGTTTTTAACTTCCTTCAAGAGAATGAAGAGCTTACAATCTAGAGAATATACAGTTAGTATCCCATCTTTCAGTGGGAAACTTTGATCTTTAATGGTAGTGAGAAGGGAAAAAGACATACATATAGCTAGATATTTCAGTGATGCCAGCACTGTTAAAGACATTGCAAGGTAAGGGAAGAATGTTTTCACTATAAATACGAACGAGTTACTGGTCTTCCCTAAGGAAGCATACAGAGAGGAACTAAATATTATCTGCAAGACAAGAACAAAATGATTGTGTGCTAAATTGCTCTTAGGTAGGTTTTACTATCTGCTGATTTCCATGCATATGTTACTTTGCATCAGATACTTTAAATGCATCATCCTTTATTATAAATTAGAGATGATTTTTTTTACTTGTTTTTCACTCAGTGCCTGTGCAAATTGTCTTTGTGTAAGTCTTCATTACTATGTTTTAGCAAGCAGGCCACCTAGTGCCTAACAATAACAAGTACTCTGTAATGACAAGTGTTCTGCAAGAAGTAACAGCACACTTAGTCAACTGCATATCAAAATCATGTTGCCATGTTACAGCTCTGCAAAAATAATAGAGAATAATGTTTCCACCACCACCACCCTAGAGTAGAATTGTCACAGTGTCCTGTAAAAAAAATAAATACAGAATAGACACACACCTTTTTCTTGTTAAGAAAGATCAAATTCTTTTCTTTAAATGCTAATTTTGTAAGTAATCAAGCTACTTGTAAGATTTCAATTATTTCAATCTGTTGCTGAAAAAATAAATGCCAGTCTTTTTCTACAGGTAAGATTTTGCATTATTCTTGGACACATGTAATTTCTCATGTAATCTAATAAGATGAAGAATAATATAGTATTTTAATAGTGTGAATGACACATCTGGTATTACCATTGCAAGGAGTATTTCCTCCTTATTTCATTTGTGTCAGTATTTTAGAGTCCAATTCAGCTTCTTTTAAGATTGTTGGCAAAGTTTCCATAAACATCAAGAGATACAGTGCCTATTAAGCTTTCTGTTTCATCTTGGCGATATACTGCTTTCCTGTATACTGGAATGAAAATTCAATAATCTCGAGAAGCAGCCAATAGTCCCTCAAAGTAAAAAACACTACTTCTTTTTTTACTCAATTTTAAATTTCCCTTAGTGCTTTCCTTGGAATAGTGAGATTTTAAGCCTGTGGAAAGGCTATGTTCAAAGTTATGAAAAGATACTGAAAATACTTTCTTATTCAGATTCTCTAGACCAGTTTTCAAATATTCTAATTTGACATGTCTCCATGAAGGTAAGTCAGACCACAAATGGTTTCGTCAGAACCAATGCTTTAGTCCTCATGAACTTCAGTGGAGCTTAGGTTCCCAAAGCACTAGGAAATGTTTATCCAGTGCTGGATATCTCATTCAGTGCTCTTAAAGTCCAAGTTAAATATTTTTTCCAAAAACCTATTTACTCTAGAAGGCATAATACGCTGAATCTTTTGGTTCAATTTATAAACTTACTCAGGACTTACGTGTGTGTATATATGTGTGTGTGTATATATACATTGCTTATATGGAAAAGAGATAATGAAAAGCCTTCAGTGAAATAAACTTCCTTTGAGCATGAAAGCAGAATTTAAGGGAACGTGCCCACTGCTTACAAATCTACCGCAATGGACTAGTTAGACATTTCCTTGCCCTAAGATACTGAGCATTTTGTAGGTGACAGTGACCGTGTAACTGTCCAATACTATCCAACACCATTTAGATTGCACTGCATTTACTACTGATGAGATCTTTGATGGGCATTTATACTTACAAAAACAAACAAACAAACCAAAAACACTCCAAGGTGTTAAACATGCCTAGAACAGGAAGTAAATTCTGAATGTGTTTGAAAGAAAAGAATCTTTCCCTCTGTGGTAAATGAAAGGACTCATTTGCCAAATTTCAAATTTAGATCTGCAGCAATAAAATTGCCCTGTAGTGTTTTGTGAGCTTTTTCGAGTTTCACACGGAGAAGAAATGAACCTTTCTGAAACATCACAGTTTTATTGTCCATCTCTTGATATACACTAGTCATGTATTAGAAGGATAAAGGACACTGCTCCATACCTGGTTGGTTGATTACTTCTGCTTTTGTGATTTGAAAGCCATCATCCCTACTTAGACATTAATATCAGAAAAAAAAACACAAATTGAACCATTATTTATCCCCTGCCCCAAACAATCTGGAAACTGTAGGATGTAGCCAGTAATGTCTCGGATTATTAAAAACAGAGTACATGAACCAGATCANCATCATAGTTTTATTGTCCATCTCTTGATATACACTAGTCATGTATTAGAAGGATAAAGGACACTGCTCCATACCTGGTTGGTTGATTACTTCTGCTTTTGTGATTTGAAAGCCATCATCCCTACTTAGACATTAATATCAGCAAAAAAACACAAATTGAACCATTATTTATCCCCTGCCCCAAACAATCTGGAAACTGTAGGATGTAGCCAGTAATGTCTCGGATTATTAAAAACAGAGTACATGAACCAGATCATGCCAGGACCATGAACCTATCTCATGATGGATTTTTAGTTGGATATGGATGTTACAATATATGAAATTAATATTTATCAAAGCAATACAATATAATACCAACAAGCTGAGGTGAGATAGCATTGCGAGAACTAAGAATCATGGGCTAAATTCATCTCTAATGGCTGTGCAGTGGACAATATCATAATACAAGTATTAATTTTCAGGTTTGCTGGGGCTCCTGAAGTTCACAGAATTTTCACTTTTTCCAGTCTTGAGGAATCAATTACGAAGCAGGATCTAAAAAGTGAAAACATCCATACCGGCTGTGGGAATGGCTGCACTACCAATGCTGCTTGTCCTTTGCTGCCTAGCAGTTTTCCTTCTTTCAGAGTGACAACTGTAAAAGAACTTAATCTAACTACATGTTAGAGTAGAAGACCTGTGACTGGTTGTCATCAATGTGTAACATCCCTTGGATGGCAGCTTTTCTCATTCATCTGAGTACTCATGCATATTGACAAGGATGCTGCCTGCCAAAAATGACAATACTGTACAGTATTTCTTTAGCTGTATCTCGCCTTTTAGACTGCTGCATGCCACAGGATAGTGTGCTAACCCAGACTCTTTCTCACAAGTAGATCCTACACCAACTGCATTCTTTCAGGTCCTTAAGAACCAGGGTCCATCCCTGGAAAACTAGATTTTTTTTCTGATACAAGGGAAGGGACTTCAACGGAGTGAAGTCATGCATAACAAGGCTTGTCCTATTATAAAGCTAATCTATAAGGCTGTGTCTTTATTCTTTCTGTCCTCAGCATAAGACCAGATTATAAATAGCAACAAAAGTTTGGATTTCCTGATGGACAAACATAGGCTGGAGGGACAATGGAATTACCTGTTGCAATTTCAACTTTGTCATCTATTCTAAGCTTGAGTACCGTGCACTGCTGCAAGCAGAGTGTAAAAATGGCAGCGTATCTATGTATCAAATCTAGTCCTGCAGTAGAAACATCGTATTATTTGCAAAGTGGTTAATCATTTATAATTCTTCTTTTTGAGGAAACGGCCAATAGTATTAGCCATGCAAGCCTCTGTGGGCTAATGTAATTAGTCTTATGCATTTTAAGACCAGATAGAATGGTATTAGAGAGAATGGAGGACTATTTTAATTGGATGATGGCGAAATCCCTCTAAGCACTATGGCTGTCTCCTGTGTTCAAAATCCTTTTAAAAGTTCACAGATTACAATTGTTTTCTGCAGTAACCGTATTCCTATCTAAATTATACTAAACGTGTCAGCTCATTTCCAGAGTAAAAATGATAAAAGCACATTCAACTTCTGCAAAGCTGATCACTTTAAAGAAAAATATAATTAAAAGCTTTTACAACTGACAATACAACACTGCAGCTTCAAAATTCTCCCCTAATTACAGCTGCTAACTTTTAATAGCAACTGTAACAGTGAGTTAGGTTTGACATTACAATAGCATCCCAACCTCTCTTTGGGAGAAAGGGTATTGGGAAAATACAATAAAAAGGTGAGCATATCCAGCCAAGACCACTACAAGTTTTCAAAAGCCCATGATTGCTTTCATTTTTATTCTTGTTGAGAAGTCTAGATTAGTTGCCCTTTGTTTGAATGCAGTCTTTTAACAAGGTCAGATGTGACCAAGTGGAGCTGATTTCCTGAAAACATTGAGGGGCCTTAAAGGGAATGGGCACTGCTCCTTGAAAAGACCTATAGGTACTTTCTGAGCCAAGCATAGGGCTGATATAAATCGCTTTATACAATTTCTGTTCTTGTAAAATATCTGCATGACAGGCTACAGGAAGGGCATTCTGAAGCATACTGTACTTCTTGGTTTGTATTAATTAACCTTTTCTTAGTTTGGTATTAATGTGTTATAGAAGGCAGAGAAATTCTGAAACTGCTATAGCCTAAAATCAGTTGATGGTTTTGCCCTCCAGGAATATAGTGTCTCCATCGTCTTTAACAGGGATTAAAGGAGGGATGAAAATGAGAACTAGAGCCAGTCAGGCTTTTCCTCAGCTGTACAACAGGAGCTGTAGACTCCTCGTCTCCCAGTCAGCCTGACTGAAGATCAGGCCAGCATGTGTCCCCTTTACGCTTGTGCAATTGGCATTTCTTTCTACAAAAGGAGGACACAAAAGTGAAAAGGTCTGAATTCCTTATCAGCACAAACTGAGAAAATTCCCATGATGGAGGTTTTGTCCACAACCTGGGGAGTCTTTATAGGTCCTGTGCTTTATATGTTACCCATGTATTACAAGCCTAAAGGCTACACATCTCTATATATATCTCTCTAAGGACACTTACTAACCCTCATGTGAATTTAGGGGTATGTACTGGATCTGACAACCTTTAAACCAAAGTGTTTTTTAAACCAAACCATGTGCAGTGATTTTATCCATCACTGAAAATTTGCTTATATGAAGAAGTAGTTCCATCAGATTGTATTGGTGATTCATTGCACAGAGAAATTGCAAAATATCTTATGAAAAGGAAAACACACAAAATTTAATCACTGGTCTACTGTACCAAAATAAATGCTCAGATGATTCTAAGATCAATACAGTGCTAGAATAGAACCTGAATCAAATTCTTTCTCAGATAGTCAGCGGTTTAGATTTGTCAAATTAATGGGCAATTCTTTGTAGACTTCATGGCTTATGCTGTCAGTTTCTTACATTAAGCAAAATTACTATTAAATAATTTTTTCTGAGAAAATCTTTCGGCTTAAAGTTAATGCCAGCATTCGGGTATGGAAGATTTATTTCTGTAGAGTTTGACCTGCTACACATCCAAGCAGAAGAAAGAGTAGAGGAACATAATGCTGGGGTTTTCAGTCTCTAAAGTATCTTCTGATTTGTGGTATTGCATAATTCCCAAAGAGTGATGATACACAGTCTATTTTGAGAAAGGGTGGAACAGAACAGCGAGTAAATACTAAGTATTGACTTACCAACCCTTAACAAAAATCTTCCTTAAGATACAGCTACTTGTAAAATCCATATCTGTCACTGAATAGCTACTAAGAGCTGCCCCCAGGACAGAGTTTTGAAAGGAACCACCATCCTCTTTGCATAGTAGGGCATCAAGACATCAACTAGGTACCCTGCATCACAATGGTCTGGCCCAAGGGTCCACCACAAGGAAGTTTCTTTGCAGCTGTCTTGCGACACTTCCGGTTACATTATAATTATTTTTAAATATGTGGCCATCATGGAGTGAACTATGTAGAACAATTAATATGGACCCATACATGGCTGCCATCTGCTATGAAATTTTCAGAGGACTTAAACGTGAACCATGTGGAACCCTTTCAAGGGCACTCTTGATCTGGCCATACCCTATATAGACCTCACTTGTCTCCATGTCTCATCAGCTAGTAATCAGCTGTCCCAAACCTATGACATTCACTCCAAAGTGATCATGGGGAAGAAAAACATGGTCAGTGTTGATTCAGGTCTCATCTGGTTTTAAAAGTAATTGAAGAGGAACACTTCATTCCATTTAAAGTATCCCAAGAGTAGAAGTTAGTGGAAAAGAACTTATAAGAGCAAATGAGGAAGGTTCTAAAAGAAAAATACCCGAGGGATCATATCTCAGACACAAATATTTTTTTAAATTACAGGTGCTCATAATTACTTGTAAGGGAGAAAACTAATTATGGCAGTCTTCAGGGAGCTTAAACGTGGTAAATACTGAGAGAAAGCAGCCTGGGTTTTTGAAAGTTATTTGTATACATTGCTTACACTCTCAGTCCTTGCTGGTATGCAAGCATCTCTTTTTTTTTTTCCCCCTTTTTTTTTCATTTTGTTGTCACGCATAAATACATTTATTTACGTTAAATAATGAGAAATAAATCTCAGGTTTTTTTCAGAATTTGCTGCTTTTAAAAGTTTTTAAAGGTTTTCTTCTTATAAACACAAGAATATTCCCGTACTCACTAAATGAACGCATGAAATCTTGTGTTCATCAACAAAAAAAGCTGTCTGAATATATTCTGTATTGCCAGTATATATTTAAGCCATGGTGGGAAAATACATATTTTTATTTTTTTAATGTGAATGAATATGGTTTTGTACTGAGACAAATAATAAACACTAAAATATTTTTCATATATTACTATGGAAAATTGCAGTTCTACTAGAACATACCACATGATAAGAGATACAGCCAGTTGTGGCTTAAAAGAGCACATTCAAACATTTAGAACAGTTAAATATGTTTTGAATGACGCTTTTGCATATGTCCTAGCTACTGATATCTTCTATATACTATGTATTGAATCATTGTTCAGACTCAAATTACCACAACTCCAAGGACAACGTGTACAAGCTGCAAGCCACGTGTCCTTTTCTACATGTCAACTATTTTGGCAAAATAAGGAGCAGAGAAGAAAAAACTCAGGTTTTTTGTATATTACTTAGCTAGTAGATTACTACATCATGTCTCAATTCATCAGTAAGTTCTAGAATTGATCACGATAAATTAAAATTAAGTATGCTTTTTACACAATAAACTATGACCACTGAGCACTGGAGTTTATCATATATGGTTTCTGGTTGCATGCCATTCAGACAGGATGCTAGAGCTTTAAAAATCTACTTTTCCACTGACTGCAGTAAAACAGAAAGGATGGAAAACCCGAATGAAAGAAAATAGCCATTTTTTCCAGTTGATAAATATAGGATCCCCCTTCTTCCAATGTTCTTCCTGTTTTTTTATACAAAAATATTTTACATAAACCAAACCAAAGTCTACCTCAGTATAATCCAAATAAACCCAATGCCATAGAGATATAATTAATTTTAAAGAACAGTACAGCCACATACTATATTATTTTGATTTGTATTGACTTTCAATCGACTTGGACAAGACTTCCATTGCCCTAGTTCGATTGGAGTCAATGTTAATTTTGACATTGTGAGAGATTCACTGTTATGGTACTTCTGATCTTGTATCAGTCCAGAATATTTGCATAGCAAAAATTCTGTTGTATAAAAGGCATAAATTGTCTCTAATATGATGCCATTACAAATTTTGTGCCCTGAATGCTAAATTTGATGACACTGAGTAACTCTACTTGCTGTTGTGAGTAGTAATGGACTCAGGATATGTGTTACGTGACTTTAAAATACAGCATCTTGGAAGTGAAATCCTCTGAGTGAATAGTTAAAGATCTTTTTTGTTATCAGGTTTTTACTTGGTAATGCCAATTAGGTGATCAGTTAGGTCTAATTCTACTATTCTGTTTTGTATAATTTCCACTTAGATCTAGATTCATTTGAATTTGTAACAAGCAGTCTTATCTATTCAATCTAGGTCCTAGTGACAAATTCTTAAATGATCAATCAGTACTCACTGAATTTGGTAACATGTGTCTAATGATACAAGTGTATTAATTAATAGGTTCCTGTATATTATTTATTGCGTTATAGCAATCTAGAAGTGATATGCTATCAAGATCCTAGGGGAAAAAGTAAGGCAAGTAACAGAGTACAGACCCTGGACTTTCACAGGACAGTCTTCAGCTTAGGCAGGGATTTCTTTTGGGTGGGTGAGATCCTGTGTGAGGCAGCTCTGAAAGGAAAAGGAGCTCAAGCTTTGGCAGACCTTTAAGGGCAACCTTCTGCAAGCAGAACACTCCATTCTCGATAACCCATGAAAATAAGCAGATGTACTAGGAGACCTGCTTGGTTTCATAGGGAACTCGTGACTGCATTCCAGTACAAAGAGGACATACACAGGATGTGAAAGTGAAGACAGACAGTAGAAACTTTGCCTCTCTGCTGCTGTCTTTAGGGAAAAGGTCTTTGTGCCTAAATACACAGGGTTCAAGGAGGAAAGGAACTACCAGCATGGAAAAAATCCCAGGAGGACAAAGTAGTGCACAGTGAGAGAACGACTCATAAATTGAAATGGGGAAGGCTCTGACTGGATATTATAGCAAAAAAAATCACTTGGGATAATTAAACATTGGAGCAGGTTGCCCAGAGAGGTTGTGCAGAGTTTCTCTGTGCAGGTTAAGACCCGACTGGACAAAGCCTGAAGTAACCAGATCTGAATTCAGTGCTGACATTGCTCTGAGCAGGAGGGGATTGGACTAGAAACTCCCAAGGTTCCTTCCTGTGTGAATTATTCTATGATTCTATAAAAAATTAATCACAAGGACAAGATACAGGTATAAGTATGAGCTTGATTTGTGGAATGCAGTGCTTTCATTTCTTTAATCTTGTGGCAGGGTAAAGGTATAAAATACCCCTTTCACAGCTGTTACGTTTGTGTTAGGTCAAGAAGTCTGTCTCAGTTTTTTAATATCAGCCAAAGATTGCCAAAGAAAAAAACTTGCTGAGCACTTTGCATAATTGAAAAGGCAAAAATTGCTCCTCAGAACTATTTTAAGTAGTTCTTCACAGTACTGGGCTTATTGGGCATGTTTTTCCTTTCTGCTAATGAAAATGATTTGAACCATGAAAAGAGGTTCACCTTTAATCCCAAATACTGATTCAACAGAAGAAAAGAAAGTATTTTGTATGTATTACAGATTCATTAAACTATTCAGCACCCCTTGAAAACCGAAAAATTTCCTAGCAAATGGAAAAAAAATATTTTTCACATGATGTAAATAGCAATACCATAGCGAAGCACGCCATTTTATGTTCAGGAGCAATGCTTCAGTATTTGTTACGATGGTATGTGTTTTCAGTAAGACAAAGTATTCGTCCTCACCATCAAGTAAGTTAAAGTAATGTCTGCATAAAACACTTCCCATGTCTTCCAGATTTAAAAATGACTGATTCAAAGCCAGAATCTACAAAACTGTTTTATATGAATTTCTGCTTCTTGTGATGCAAATATATATCAATTCCCTAGCCTTGTTACTAGTGCTTTGGGGAACATTTATAAGAACCTTCAAACGCAATGACACTTTCCAGCTGTTACGGCTGTGCAGCTATCATGCTGCAAGTCCTTGTAGATGTACAGCTAGAGGACTCTGTTACGTCCACCTGATGACTGTCACTGCTGTTCTGTAGTGATCACGTTAGGAAGTTATATTTGTGTTCTGTATATCTGAAAAACTTAAAAGTTTTTCCATTGAGGAATGCCAAAATCATTGTACAAAGAAACTGTAACAAAGTGGAGTAAGTATATTGCCTTTAAAGATGGAATTAAATATGGATCAGGCACAAGTATCTGCTTTCCAAAAAATACTCTCAAATCATGAGCAATGTTCTATGCAGTGATAAAATTCAAATTCATTTTTAAAGTGGTATTTGTGCACAGTCACGATCATTTTATATAGTTTCCCTTGATAAATGGATTACCATCCCTTAATTTCTCATAAACAAGTATGTTAGTTAATTTATTTATTAATAGATTAAATGTGGTAGGTAACTGAAATCGATACACGTTTTGTGTAAATATAATTCCAAAGAAAACAAAACAAAACAACATTTTTCTGCATTTAAACTTTATGGCTACAAACTTTTTAAATGGATGGAATATATAAAGGATGCCACAGCTCTAGTCAGAAACTGGAAGTACCTCAGAAAATTTTCTTATTCTACAGAATGAAAAAGAAGACAGAAAATACATTTTTCCCCCAAACTTATCAGAAATTATAGCCAGTAGGCGGTCGTACTTTAACTTTAAAAAACACGCCTGAACTTCATGACTTTCTGCCTTTACCTTCCAGCAAGGTTTATTTTTGGTTCCTTCCAACTGAAAAATGGACTATGAGATTCTCTTCAGGTTTAAAATAATTAGTAAACCCTTAGAATACTCATTATAAATAGATCAAAGCTTCAACCCAACTTCAGTACAAAGGCAAGCCTTTTAGATCAAACTTGAACTACCACCCATCCCACATACGTCCTGCTGATATCTTACTTTGGGTTCTGTTGAATTATTAACACCAAAATACTGAATAATTCATTGTTTAAAGAAAAATAATAAGAAACTTCATTTATACAACTTTTATACCAATTATGTTATCTCTTTTCTTCTTTCCTTTTTAATCTGGAGTGCTTTTTTTGCAGTAAATTTAATGGCTCAGTCCCTCATTTATAGGTGAAACAAAACTAAAGGAAATTAGGAAGTGAAGAAAATGCAAGCAGGAGACAGTAGGCATTAATTGAAAAGGTAAAAATAAAGTTGTTTGTAATGAACGAAGTCTCTTACTCTGCCAACAAGTACCTAGAGTTCTTGACGACACTCCTAGATGTCTAGTTGCCAGGGCACTTCAGAATGAATGTAATCTGGTATACCAACGTGTCATGTAAGGGTAACAGACAAAAGTGCCCCTGGATGTTACCGTCATCTACAATACCCGGTCGGATCTGAACAATAATATAAAAGAATCTACAATAGGAACCTGAATTCTGGAAAGAATTGTATAGCTTTTTATATATCAGAAAGCTCTCCTCTGCGCAGTCTGTAGTTTGTCTGAATGGTAAAACAGTCAATAACAACTGCATGTTAAATATTTTGCCAAACAATTTCAAAAATACATCAAGGCTGAATATAGCACAAAGAATATGAAAGTAGCAAAGTATCTGAATCTCTGTGCCTTCAAAATTTCTGAACAATACATGATATCAGAAGCATGATATTTAATGAAAACTAGCTTCAGTTTATAAAAATAATAGCAAAAAGGTAGTTTATCAGCCAGCTGGCAACTGAAATTGATGGCACATTCCTTCACAGTCTTTTTACCGTAAACATTTCAATATTCACACAGGTACACTCACCCTGCCTTATGTCTGGCTTGTGTGCTTAGCGCTTACAAATCAGAGCAGCCCCTTTGATATCAAAGTAACAAATGCATTTATATGAAGAAAAATCTAACTACAAATTTAGGACTTAGCATTTTCAATATGGGATAGCATAGTTAATTTTTTAAAAAATCCCAAATTCTTAAGATCCTTATTTTTCTCTCATTCTTTTAAGCATCTACCATAACTTGGAAATGATTAAATAAATTATTTTTGAAACCTACTGAAATAAAAAAAAACTCTTAACAATGGTTTGCTGCAGCAGCCTGCGCATTGATTCAGAACATACTGTGTAGGTGATGATAAAAACATCTGCAGTCTCACTAAAAAGCATTTATTAGCAAAAATAGATAACAAGTTCATAAAAGAAAATGCCCTTTCACAAGGCATTAGTTCAGATTATCAGTATATGTCAAAAAAATAGGATCATTGGATGAAAATGAATGCACTGCAAATGCCTCATCCTTTATTGACAAAAATACATACTATGCTGAAACACTGGTCCTACAAGGTAGAACTTAAATTCACACATTTTCTAAGAATTTCTGTGGTTGCATTAGGTTTCAGGCAATTTCTGACTTGAGCATTGCCAATGTGCAAGTGGCCGATAAAATCAAAATCCTGTTTTACCAATATTTTCTTTGGACTTGGAGATACCTATAGGTAGAAAGGGCAAATTTTGCACTAAAATGTAGTAAGATCTTCTAGATTTTTTTATGTTAGATTATTTTCCTTTCCAAATTGCTGTGCTGAGAGTCATTACTATCAGAAATAAAGTAATTAAAATAATTTAAAAATAAAATGCAGGTTATAGAATTTGTGTAAACAAAAAAATGACAATTTTAGAAATATTTCTTTCCTCCTCATATTGTCTTTTGTCACTCCTAAAGAAAAGTTTACAGTGACTCCACAGGATTGAAAACTTAGAAATAATATAAAGAGAAGAACATGCAGCGAACAACAAAGGTTATTCTAATTCTCCCAGATAAAAAACAGCCATTCATGCTCCAGTACTGCAATCTCAATAACTGTTTCTCAGTATTCTTCCAGTTTTGTTCCTTCTACGCTTGCTTGAATTCACCATATAGATTTAAACAGCTGCACAGTGTATAGTGCACAGTATATTACTGTATAGCAGCTCAGACTAAATAAGCAGATCTTTCTTTGGGCTTTTCATCACCACCAAACTAAGATGCCTCTATTAATTCAAGTCCTCTGGTATAATGTATCTGGCAAAATGAGGCACCAAATGTTTGCCACAAATTAAGAGAGCAGTGATGAAACCTGAAATAAATTATTCTGTGCTGCTACCCTAGAAACAGAAAATGAAGCGAGGTTCCGGGACATTTTGCAGTTGGGTAGGTTGAAGTTGCAATGTATTTTAATTTAAATAGGAATGGAAATTTTTGCTACATCACGCTTATGCAACTGAGATGATATTCAGATTAACTGATAGTTCTATACAGAAGGGACAACTTGTTGAACTGAAGAGCAGCCTTAAAAAACAAAGTGTTGTTATCTAAATGGTTACATTTTATTTAGGAAACATGATACTAATTTTAGTTGATACTCATGCAATGAATCTTCACACACATTCACATGTATTCACAGTCTTATTAAAGGTGTTTTTCCTGCAGAAAAATAAAATGTAGAAATTATTCAGCAGCTGAAGCTGAACTCAAACCAAAGAATATTTCCTCTGAGACATGAATAACTCAAGGATTCTTACCCAACTCTAGCTCTCAAACCAGCTTCGTGACCAAGCTTTTGGTCAATTTAAACATACAGGAGTGTAGTTGCACATGCCTCTCATTAGCATTAACTGACAATTGAAAAGCAAATTACAGTTTTCTTATTTCTCATAAAACTTTGGGAATTTAATCACTCTTCCAGGATGGAAGATTTGTAGGTAATTCTTCCAGTAGTCTTAATGGGAATTCCATGCATAAAAACATGCGTGAATATAAAATTCTAAGAATACAGGTTCTTGGTTTAGAAGTGTCTCATTTCCTTTTCTATGTGCATGCAAATCAGCATGGTTAAGCATAAATTGAAAAGGAATTTAGAGAGATTACTTTGTTAGTGGCATATAAAAGGATATTCCCATGATAACCCAGAATTGGGCAGCACTACGGAAGTAAGAGCTTTCCAAGGTCTGTTAAACTAACAAACATGATTTCTCTTCTCTTTGATTTGCTTTGCAAAGAATACAAGATCATAACTTAGCTTATTGGCTTCCGTGCTTACTGAAACTGGATTGCACACTGGTTGCCAATTTTACTACTTAGAAATGGTCTGTCGCATACTCTGCTTCCAGGATCTCAGGACTCAGTGCAGGGTACTCAGTATTCTGTGTTTTTTCTTACATAATTTTCATGACAAAATATTACTATTCACTGCACTCATACATTCAAGAAACAGTTCATTCTAAACTTCAGGTAATGGGCTTCTAGAAGTTAATGTTACACAAATTAACATTAAGGACAGTTCAATTTCATATTTAGTCAGGATGTAATTTCATTTAAGTCAGCGTAAGTGCACTAGTATAAAAAGAGCATAAATGGAAGAACAGAGTCTGTGTGTTCATATCAAACTTTATTTTCAGAGTACCAAAATGTATGTAAAATAATGTTACTTCTCCGGAAAATCTCTCTTTGGGATGCCAGGCAAGTTGATATACAAATACTTTTATGAGACTTTTATTTTTTTCATTTGCTGTCCTTTGGCCGTTGGGTATTACCACTGCTGGATTCTTACTGGTTTTATGCCGGTTTTAGTAGTTCAGTTACTGATGCCAGTAACTGGCATATTTCTTATAGGCAGCAGCAAAAGCAGTACTTTGTACAAGCCCTTGTAGATAATTTTGGATCATTTCCTTCCTCATACTTCGTCATGGAAGTATATTTAGGTGATAGGAAGCAACACTGAAAAAATGGATAAACAACAAATAAATGTTTGTAATGCAAAAAAAAAAAAATCCATACCATTTTCACCATCAATTTCAGGTTATAATAGCAATGAAGACTTCATTGCAGGTATTCCTGGCAATTAATAGCCAGATGAGTTCTCTTGATTACTGCAGGCTAGCAGTTTCTTTCAGTCTGTCATTAATCCCTGAATTTAATTGATGCTCAATCACTGTTGCTTAAACAATATCCATGTTGATTGAATGCCATATTGTGCCACGTTGTTGAAAGCCCACAGGTACTGATGTGTGAATTGAGATTCTGGCTTTTGACGGTTTTCCTTATCTCGCATTTAATTTTATCAATTGCTGACTTTTGTTGTTATCTTTCTTTTGAACAAACTTCTTTTTTCAGTTTGAAGTGCTTAGAGAGGGAAATTTCACGCACTCAATTGAAAATAAAATTGTTTTTAAAAAGAGATCTCTCTCACATGTGTGCAGTAGGTATGTATCTATAGATCAGATGAAGACAATTGGAATCCATCAATATAGGCATTTACAACAAAATGTAGACTCAGATTTAACTAAAATGGCAACAATAGAGATAGTAAAAAGACCGAAGCTAATGCAAGTGCATGAGCATACAGCATCACAAACAATACCAAATCCCTCTGTGAATAATTCACATTTTCACTGCGTACGAGAGTCTGTTTACCTCACAAGAAATGCATGGTGTAGCTAACCTCAAATTCCTCAGCACTAAATATTTGCATCTAAGAGTTTAAAGTTGAAAGAACAAAGCCATGCATCACTATGGGGATCTGCTGGAGTTTTGAAATCTTCAGTAGTTTATCAATTCTTTGCTGGCAAGAGGAATTTTTGTATTTGTCTACTTGGGAAGGGAAAAATAAACAATTGAAGTTCTCAGGTGTGTGAGAAAATTATTATTTGCAACAAAATCTTATCCCTTTCCCACACTCTTTATAAGATTTAAATAGTTTGTAAGTACATACATGAAAAGGACTATATAGTGAGCTGTTTGCAGTAGCAAGGTTCAAGATAGTTAAGACCTGCAAGGTCTCTTCAGATACTCATTTTAGGAGTAAGACTAGATGTGATAAATAATCCTGTTAGTAAGAATTTTAACAGTCATATTCAGTCATATTCAATCTACGGATAATTCAGTGCACATCCTGGTTTATGCTGCAGGCAGAGAAGCATGTGACAAGGCATGAAGGAAATTTATTTGAACTTGATCAGCTGAATTTTAGCAAGATGTCTGTATGTTCAGTTTAGCACATTTTTACATTTATTGTTAGTATTAGCATTTTACATTATGCTGTAAAGCTGTTTAGAGCTCAAGCTAAAATCTTTGCTAATTGTGAAAGATATACACCACTATTTTCAAATTAGTAAATGTTTATGGGACAGGCATATAGGTAAGAGTTATGCTCTAGGATTTGGGAGCCTAAATCCTTTGATATTTTTAACTTTGGTGGCAAATTCTTGATTAAGGTTCTCAAAGCTTTAATCATCAGATAAGTAAGATGATTCAGATACGTATG
>VZSC01011368.1:327639-349148 GCA_013398225.1 Steatornis caripensis
ATTCAGATACGTATGGAAGATATGTAGCAAACAGTGTACTGCTTGTAAGAGTTGCATCCTATGGTACCCTACACCTACGGTACAGTAAGACCCAGCAAAGCAGCTCATTATCACAGCAGGGAAACTGAAACTCACATGTCATTCATCTAAAAAAAACAAAGCGCTGCAGCAGTGTGGTAAAAATACCAATGATTAAGATACACTGATGTATAATGACAGAGTATTGCACAATTTGCTTTCTCTGAGTTTGTTTCCGTTTTAATCACAGTCCAACACTGTGTTCTACAATAAAATTAAGTTTTAAGAACCTTGCAAACCTAACACATAAGTAACAGCATTCTGCTTAGTTCCCCACCGTGACTTCACAGGACGACACTGAATCGTTCCCGTTGGAAGGGTCTTTGGAAGGGCTGTAGTCCAGTCTCCTGTGCAGATATGTGTCAGTGCTGAATTCAGACCGGATTGCTTCAGGCTCTGGCCAATCGGATCTTCAAAACCTCTAAGGACAGAGATTTTACAGTATTTCTGGGCAATCTGCTTCACTGTCTTTATTATGACAGTGGTAAATATACATTCCAGAAGTGAATAGAAATGGGTAATTAATGAATTTCATTAAAATTTGAGTATTGTTTTAAGCAATTTGGGGTTTTTTTTACCCCTCTGAGGGGGTCAGAGAATCATTTACTCTATTACACATACATGTTTCAGAACGATACAGTCAAGCTGGTAACTAGTAGTTGAGAACAATGATCACCAAAAAAATTGTTAGTGATTACACATGGGTGACACTCATGCTATCATTATACTGGTCGCCAGGTTGAACAACAATCTGTATGCATACTTAATATGCAGACACCTTATAAATAGCTAATAAATGATTAAATGAAATTGCTGTTTTCATAATGAATTAGTACAAGATCTGTTGTACATAATGTTTGGAATATTTAAATGGTTTAACATACTCCAGTTATAAGTACTCTGCAGCTGGCTGTTACAACAGAGATTCATCACTTAAGTATTTTTAAATTGTTTATATGTGTCATTACAATATGCCAGAACTTGTATAATTTTTTTTTTAAATAATTTCTAATTACTGAGGTCAAACCACAGGCCAGTTCTCTGAAAAAAACAAAACAAAACACAACCAAATGGTTCCCTCTTTGGGCAGAAAGGAACAGAACAGAAATGGGGGCTTGGTTTGCATCACACTTGAATATAAACTGTAACAGCTGCTGCATTTGATCAAGACAAAATTTCTTTACCCAGATCTCATTCTGGGAAGCAAAATGTCATTTTTTCTAAATCGGTTGTGAAGCTGAGCCTGGTTACATAATGTATGCTCTCCCCAAGTTTCCAGCATGCTGTATTTGCCCAAGAGAGACTTGGATCATGTACAAATTTTGTTCTGAATCTCCAGTAATTCTGCCACAAATTTCCAGTGCCTATGGAGTTACAATGTGTTCAGTGCTACAGACCAACGTTGCAAACACTTGAAGGGTAAAGGGAAAATTTTGGCTGCTCCAAGATGATTCTTTTCCAAGCTGAGGAATCCTTCCATATGCATCTGTGTGATTTAGCCTCCAAACATTTTAAAAGCTTGCCCTAGGCATCGCTCCTCTTATTCCATGAAGAGGACACTATGGAAGATGGTAATCAAAATATACTTTCCATATTTCATATTGAATCTGTGAGCAAAATGCATACATCATTGTTCTGTTGCAATCAATATGTCAGAATCTGCACAGAACACAAGATACTGTATGCTCTGGAAGTGTATGTCATTCGCTATCTGAACAAACAGATGACGAAAAGTGAAGCAACACTGGTCTTATCTGGTTGTCTTCATGTCATACTGATAATTGACACACTAATTGGAACAGTAAAAACCCTTAAACTTAAGAAAAGGAAAATAATAAACTTAACATTGTACTGAAAATCTTGTCTTTATAGAAAGGCTCTGTGTTTTAACAACTCCGTGGACAACAACATGTATATAGTATATACAGCATTCTCTTTCTAGGTGCACTGAACCATGACAAACGTGCATTATTTTACATAGATACAATTTCACACACAAATTGTCATCACTCTGGTTCTTCAACCATTATTAGAGTGAGACAAGTTTACTTAGGGTTGAGTCGAGTCTCTGCATTTTATACCCATCTCCTTTTCTGCAGTTTTGTCACATTCTGCCTGAAACTAAGCTAGAAGGGCAGTGTCTGCTGTTCTGCTAAAACTTGCAACTCATTTCCCTTCAGCAAATTTCCACACCATTATATTATCTTGTAATCTCCTTGCTACTTTTAAAATAAAGACATACTGACAAAAAATAAATGGATATTCAGTGTGCTGAATATTGAAGAAACTGTACACTTCTGCTATATTAAAAACAAGTCCCTTTTATTGAATTACCGTGCACTCCCTTCACATAGATGAAATTGAAGGGGTGTAAGTTAAGGTAACCTTTCCCGAAGATCTTTAACAGTAGGATTCATATCCTATAAAATTCCAAGCCTGACATGTAGCTATTAAACAAGCCTTTGATCTTAAGGCATGTTGGTGTCATTGGGTAGGATTCTTTAGACTTTAGGCCTCCCAAGGAGAATTTTTACAACATTTTTTACAAAAATAATTTCCCCCTTTGGATTTTATACACAGCAAGTACTCTGAGGGGTGCACTTCTGCTCCCCTCACATAAATTTCCTCTCTAGTAAAAATGCAGTAGTCTTCTGTGTTAGAATAACTACTGCTATCTTACGCTCTGGTGAAAGCACCCCTTTTATCCCAAAACACTAACAAATCCTTTGATGTTGCCATAAGCAGACCATCAATCAAAATCAGACTGAATTGTAACATCATCTTCTCCAAAAACATAGTTTCCCAGAACTAATTTGACTACTTCTGTGGTTCCTCTGTTCAGCCATTCAGTTTGAAGCTTTTCAACTCTACACTTTTGCTTGCGCCTGTTGTCCTGCCTTCGGCTGGGATGGAGTTAATTTGCTTCCTAGTAGCTGGTACGATACCGTGTTTTGGATTTAGGATGAGAGCAACGTTGATAACATGTTGACGTTTTAGTTGTTGCCCAGCAGCGCTTACGCTAAGTCAAGGATTTTTCAGCTTCTCATTCTGCCTTGCCAGTGAGGAGGCTGGGGGTGCGCAAGAGGCTGGCAGAGGACACAGCTGGGACAGCTGACCCCAGCGGGCCAGAGGGATATTCCATCCCATACGACATCATGCTGAACAATAAAACTGGGGGGAGTTGGCTGGGGGCTGGCAGTTGCTCGGGGACTGGCTGGGCATCGGTCAGCGGGTGGTGAGCAATTGCATTGTGCATCACTTGTTTTGTATATTCTTTTATCATTATTCTTACTTTTCCTTCCTTTTCTGTACTATTAAACTGTCTTTATCTCAACCCACGAGTTTTACCTTTTTTCCGATTCTCTCCGCGATCCCGCTGTGGGGGAGTGAGCGAGCAGCTGTGTGGTGCTTAGTTGTTGGCTGGGGTTAAACCACACCACCTGTTAAGCACTCCGCATTAGAACTATTCATTTTGTCTGAACATTTTAGCATTTTCCTTCAACACTTGCTTGCTTCTCCACGAGAATTTAATGTTTCGCTTTGGTTCTTGTTCTCTGCTATCTTGGCAAAATGTCTCAGGCTTTCTGATTTTTTTCTCCGTACTTCAGTGTCTTGCCTCAAAGCTGTTCTTTATTGCGAGGCTCCAATGCCATAGTTTCTTTGAACACTTTCCTTTCGTCCTGGCACTTTGCCTCGGTATTGCAGCATATTCACCTCAGCACTTCGGTGTTCCAAGCATGTACTTCTGCAACCACGTCTTCACGACTCTGAAATTCTCCTCTAGGACTCTGCTCTAATTCGTTCATACATAGTTGGTTCCTTTCAGCTGCATTGTAAATTTACGAGGCTTAAAGCAGGGACTGACGTATCTTGGAGAGTGGCATAGCACAGTGCCCCTAGGTAACACAGTGTACTCTCCTCCACCCCTCCTACCCTCCCAAAACAAAATGAGCAAAAATTAATTAATGAATGATCATCAGCTCCTGAACAGAAACCTAATACAGAGAGGTTTGCCCAGTCTGTTTTCTTTTTCTTACTCCGATACATCAGAAACTCCTGGGAAGAAATTCTCATGAGAATTTTGTTGCTCCTGGCTGAACAGTCTGTTTGAGGGGTACTGTCACCAATACTACTGGTGTAGTACTGTTGTTACTACTATTATTATTTTATGTCTTGAAACATTTTCACTCTTCAAATCATACAGTGTTTTTCTGTGTTTTCAGTCAAAAAACGGTAACAAGAGCATGACATCAAGCTTCAGTTCTTTCCCAGTATATCCAAGTCTAATGTTTCTTAGCATTGGTGCTTTCTTTTGGAAAGAAATGATCATGTAGAATTCCAGATTTCAATATACTAACCCTTTTTGGATCAGTGTCAAGTTCATTCTGATTGTTTCATGACAAAAATATACTAGTAAGGATTCATTTACCAATCTGTTTCCAAAGTTGGCCACTTCACTGAGCAATACATGCAAAAGTTAACACATTAGATATTACAAAAAGCAAAGCAAGCACCTCTTAAATACTGAAAATATTTTGTTTCATTAAATACACTAAGCTGAATTTTTATATATGTCTGAAGAAAAGAGATACTGTAACTTTGAGTGACATATAATAGATACAATCCATGTTTTTTATAAGTCATCATAGCTCAACAGACATCAATCATCGTATGTACATTTATATAGCTGTAAAGAAGTCTTATACATATATGAATGTTTACACTACGTACTGTAAATATATTCAGCTCTCAACACTGAGTTTATTTTTGTAGGAAAAAAAAAATCCAAAATCACAGATTCCTTCCTCGAAATAATTCTTCAAAACAACAGTGGCAGGTTTGGGTTTGGTTTTTCCCCCCTCATCTCAGTGATCTATTTGTTAGAGTTCTCTCAGTAACATGCTGGTCAGGAAGATGAAAGAATTAGATCAAGACCCCATCACAAACCATCCAACTTTTAAATCTTACTCTTCAGTAAGTGCTGTGCAAAAGAAGGGAAAAAAACCAACCAAGCAACGAACAACATTCTTATTAGAGTCCTCATCATGTCCCGAAAGCAGCAGGGTTTTGAGATAATGGCAACATGCAGCTATTTACAACTTGTTAACCTTAACACTGGGCCCTGAGAGCCAAACTGTGCGTGCGCTAGCTGGCATTTTTCCTAAAATCTTGCAAGCCTTTTTGAAGGAAATAGTCACAGGTTTTCAAATCGTCTGGAACCTATTGCTTCCATACCAAGAAATGTTCCTTCTACGGCCCGTGTCTGTGGAAAAGTAGGAGTCAGTGGGAGACAAACAGGCACAGGAAAGTAGTAGTGGTAGCGGATACATGAAAGGGAGAAAAATGCTTTCCAGTCATCTAGAGAAATGACAGTCCAAATGTAAATCAATGTAAAAAGGAAATGTAAAGAACGTAAGATCTAACAAGTTGCAACACTGATATTTAAGACATACCCAAACACAATGCCACTAGAAAACATGTCACAAGAACCTTCGATTAATCTTCCACCAACAGGCTACATCACAAAAATGATGCCACATGTACAAGTACATTTCTTTATGTTTGGTGATATTTCAGGCTTAAGCCACTGCAGACTTGACGTCCTTATTCTTCTCCTGATTTACCTTCATTGTCAGTCACACTGTTACAAATGCCATGACTGAAGTCTGCTCAAGAGGATTCTACACATGGGTATTTCAGGGCAGAGATGAATTTTACTGGGAATGCTTCATGAAGAAGCTTGCTCAAAACCTGTAAGTCCAATGTTTAGCTGAGACCAAGGACCTAAGCTATGACTTTTATGACTGCAGCATGTCCATGCATATACAGAAGAAACACATGCATATGCTTTTAATAATAAAAAAAAAATGCACACACACACATCTTGGGAAAAATACTCAGTGGCAGGTAGTCTTTACAAAACATTAATAAAATTGAGCAGACGTGTCAATCCTCTTGGTATCACAGTGATTTTATTTTGGAGTCCTGACTATTTTCAGTATGACAATAAGACCAGATTCACAGTCATGCACTGAACTGGCAAAATCATGTTGTGAATGGCAGTGTCAGCTGAAATACATACTATTCATAATGATGAGGCACTGTGAATACAGCAGTTTGTTATGCATATTATTTGCAAAGGGTGTGACCTCTTAGAAAGCTGAATGAATGCGAAACTACTGTTGTTATGTTCAACAGATGCGGTTAGGACACAGTTCATGTTTTGTTGTAATCCAAGTTTTCAGTACATTTGTGCTTCATTGAAGAGTTACACCAACAAAACAAAACTAATGCCAAAATTCACCCAAACTACAAACAAACTGTCTCCTTCATGGCAGACCTAGCGCTTTCTGAAAAGCAGGAGATATTAACTACAAGAAAATGTTCAAAGGAATCTCAGGTGACCAATTTTAAAGTTTGAAGCAACAATTTTTGATGAATGAGTTCAGAAATATTTATCTGCATTTTATCTTTTAGCAGTATATTCAAAACTGTTCCCTTCACTGCATCTGTAATACTTCAGATGAAAAAAACCCCTAGGATTAAACAAACTGTTTCATCACAAATTATGAGTTTTTACTAGTGTGCTGCTGGTTCAGTCAAGCTTGAGTGAGTAATCAAGGGTACGAAGCGCCTCGTGGAAAGGCAAGCCTTTTAGCAGTCCTGTGCTGTACTTTTTGATTTACCAAAAAAGTTACTCGCCAGGGGTTTGAGCTGGTTTTTTGAAATTTATTTATGTAATCTATACACCTTTCATTATTCATTTTTATTTTATTTAGAAAATCAGATTTTCAACATAAGGCCCTCCAAGTTGATTAACTATGCAGTAAGGATCTTTTCTTCCACTCTAATGCTTCTTCTAATCTAGAAATGAAGGAAACACTGTTTTTAGGCTGCTTCCCTTCAAATTCAGATCAATCAGGTCTTACCTATAAAATTATCCAAACAAAATAGGGAAACCGCATCTCATCTTGCAAACAGACTTACTTTTAATCGTACTTTGTATTTCATTACATAATGCAGCAGTACAGACCATTTAAAGAGAAACAGGTTTTTGGTTTGTAAATCATCTTCAGGATTTCTGTTTCATAAGACATGTGCAGATAACTCACATTCATCTTCTCTTTAATGACTACTCCCAGTAGAATGTTTACAGCTTTTTTAACCTGTAAATCGGATGAATCTCTCAAGAGATTCGTTAAAAACTTGAACTGGATTTTCTTCTCTTACAACACACAGTACTCTGGTAATACCTTCTAATAATAAACACATTCCAAGGGAAATTGAAAATGTGTGATTTCCCTATGGTTATACAGCCCGTACATATTATCTGTGATGGTGACTACACATTTAACTTACGCTACCTTGCCTAGCTCTGATTGCAATGAAGTATCTTTTGAGAATGTTTTACGGTGATTCAAATAAGGGAGGATCAGAACAACTGTCTGTGTTCTGTGTTTGTGGATACCATCTTACATTTGCATAAAACTATTTTCTTGTGGTTGCACCAATGCAAACCTAACAGAATCTGTTCATATGTATGTGCCTTATTCATTTAATTTGAATTTAATATGACGTTTACATTTAATATGAAGTTTCCACAATGAACACTTGTAATACCTTAATAGAGGCAGTCTGGATTAGCATTAGAGTAGTGTAAAAGCAGCTCACTTTATATCCAAAGCTGACCATGTATGGTTCTATGTCTTATTTCTGATCATCGGTCAAGGAATAGCTTTTGCTAAATTATTACAGGTTCACACTGGTTCATCAGGGCTTTTCTTTCATTAAGATTTGTTTCATATGATAGCCCGTTCCTGAATACAAGATGGAAAAAAAGTCATTGGTAAATGTTTCCAGCTGATGGCAAGAATAGAAAACCTAAATGATAAAGAGTATCTGAAAACCAGTTCAGTCCCTCCTCCACACAGTGGGAAAAAAATGGCAAAAATTATTTTCTGCTGGAGATGACTAATTGTATTGACATTTTTATATTCAGCACCATCAGGGTTGATCATCTCAAAGCAAGCCTAAGCCCATGTCTGAAATGCATGCTGAGAAGCATAGAGTGCATGTTCCAGATCTCTTTCTGTGACATACACTTTTTCTATAGAATATTCTGCATATTTAGGAAATTCTACAGCATACTGTAGATCAGCTTTTTATTATTAAATTTTGTAGTGATGGAGAAGAGTCCCTGCGTAGGATACCTCTTGGAACTCATGGAAACTTCGATTTAGCTTCTTGGCCTACCAGAGATTTCCCTGTATACCATCTGCTCTTTTAATTTATTTAAAATACGCATCTGCAGGATTCTGAAAATATCAGACTGGGAGCATCTAATGGTACAAATGCAATACAGCCTTTTACACACATTCATTAAGATAAACAAATAATTAGGATACAAAGCTTTCCTTGATGTAATCTGAAGGAAACAGTCCACCATTGCGGAACAACTATGTTTAGTGACCAAGCTACTACAAAAACACTGCAAACAGCAGAGATTTATTGAAATATTTTAGTAACACCTAAGTATATTTCAAGGGAAAGAAAGCGTTGTTGTTTAGACAGGAGAAACAAAATGGACAGTGAAATGGCACATCAAGAGTCAAGGATGGAAAACACTGAATGATTGCATTCAGTATTCTGCGGAACTTGCACTTAAAATTGGTCCAAATGTACCAACACAAACCCACAGAAGTAATTTTTAACCTAAGTTTCAGTTAAATTTAGTATATGCAGTATTATGATCCTTTTAGACATTTAAAAAACATACCGATGACATCATGTAATACTGACAGCATGGAAAGTAAGTGAAATTACCTGAAACAAAGAAATAATCTAATCTAGTTTTAACAACAACAACAAATCATGAAATGCTACTTCAGACTCAGGCACCTTCATCGCTACTTTCCAGTGCACAATTTTTGTCTGCCTGCTTTTACAAAAATTCCATGATGAAACAAAGAATAAATTAGAGCTTCTGTGACAGTAAAGACTCTTTTTAGAGAATTTTTAACAGCCTTGGTTTCATTTGCAGTGGTCTTCCCTTATATCTAGTGAAGTGCTTAAATTTCTGTCAATAAAAATAGTCTATTCTCAACCTTATTTTATTCTCATCCACACAGTCCATACATTGTTAAATCCTTCTCTAGAATCTGTATTTCTTGCATTTTTGTAGGGAACCTGTCAATCAATCTCCAGACACTCTTGCAGTAAAGAGCACTAAACCATCGATACGAAGCATCAGCAGAACACTCGTCACAAATACAAACAAAATTACACTCCACCTAACGTGTCCACTCCAGAAAACCCTCAGGAAATACCGAATTAGTAAGTTTGTCTTACAGCTCTGAATGTCAACTAACTTAGGTCTGCAGGACTAAGGGATAAGAATCAGTCTCGAGTTTTCTTGCCCTCAGCTCAGTGTATAAAGCTGAGGCTTCTGCTTTCCAGTCAGTTTTTACAGAAGAACAAAAATGTACAGCAGGTCTTCCTCTGAAAGAGAAAGGAAACTAAAAAAGCATTTCATAGATCAAAAGCAGTACTTTAAACTGTATTCGGAACAGCACTGTAGAAAGACAATGAATAGATGATTTGTTGAAGTGGCAGCCTGTCTATATAACCTCAGTTCAAGGAGGCCTCCAAAATTACACTGAATGGCACACACAGAGAGAGGAATCGCAAACAATGTTGAGATCCAAATCCAAGAACAAAAATAACAGCTCTCCTCTGTTCAGCAGTAGGTTCCTCTTCCTGTCCTGTTCCTCACTTCTTCGCTACTCCTTGAACAACTGGAACAGCAAGGACATAGCAAGCTCCTGAATTTGGGCAAAAAATCACAAGCGAAAAGGTATGACCTATACAGAGGTCGAACCACTGAGAAGTTCAGACGGGAATACACCTCTGCCTAACCAAACCCACGTAAACCTCCTAAGTTACATTAGGTTGCTTAGGGCCTTAGGTCAAGCTTTGAAAATTTCCAAGGATTCTTCTGAATGTTAAGTGCACGTTTTCATAGTATGCAAAAAGAAGAAACCGCTTCAAGTATTTATTTGGGTTTACTACCAAGATTATCTTATGTGCTTGCAGCTTCAAATAATTCACACTTTTTATCATTAGGAAGCTTAGATGAATACATAGTTTAGGTTCATTAAAATAGAAAATGGCAAAGGATCTTGTGCAAATTCGCATGCATAACCCAGCCTATAATCACACTGATGTCAAGGACATCAGGCAACTCTTCATATTGACAGAAATATGTAACTACAATGAGGACTCCCGTTTACAGGGTCATTCATGAAACTGAGTAGGATCTCCTAAATCTGAGAAAGAAATCAGCTGTTGCCAACCCACGAAGGATTTGACGTGTTTCTCCCTCTGAAACAGTTATGGCTGAGGTTGTAAGAACTACATCAGTTAAAGCTGTATGTATTAAAAGAAAAGGAAAGGAGGAAAATCTGCCGTAAGTGTGGTTCACGAAATGATGGATGGCATATTTAATCTGTTCATATGGATCACAAAATAGTCTATTAAAAATGATAATTCCCTCGGCGATCAGACTAAGAAATATCTGAGTGTATCTAACTTCTGTGAGGTTCACCAACAGGTATTTTACTACCATAGTAACTTACTGAAGCTGTTTCCACGAGTATTTTGAAATTTCATCATTTCAGCTTCACTGTCCTTTCGGGGTTACCTACACTTTGTCTTCCCCATCAGAGATATTTGTAATGTCACAGTGTTACGTATTTATTATATATACATATAACCACATATGGAGCAGTTCAAGACATGCCCTAACCAAGTTATCACTTTAATCACTGAAGTATCCCAAATTTTTCAGAAAGTAGTTTCTGTTTGTTGATTAATATCTCCTTCAACCACAGTCTCACAGTTCAGCAGGTCAGCAAAGTGATGACTTTTGCTTCAGCAATGACTAAATCAAGACACAGATCCAATACTCTGAAGTGACTGAATTTTCAGAATTTAGTTAATCTTGCAATAGCCATACCGTACCACCTGCCAGCCTCATCTAAATCACTTACTGTAAACCTTTTTCCAATGATTTCTTTCAAGCTTTTTTAGCGTTTATAACACAATAAAACCTAAAAGTACCGTACCTGCCAAAATGAATTACAAATAAGGAACTGAGACTGTACACATTTTTTGCAGACTGATGTTGCACTATTTTTGATTCAGACATTATTTTTTAAATACTCATTAGATAAGTGTGGTACAACAAATTCTAAACATTGACATTAAGGGGACTCATAACAAATGGCACTTACATGAAGCCAGATGAAGCTTTCATCAAACTTAACAGGAAAATATTCTGGGTTTTTATATTTTCCCTATGAAGTTAAACAATAACAAAAACCTGAAACCTGCTTTAAGTTAGCAAGATAAAAAAATACCCAAAGAAAGCAGCTACTGAACAAATTGTATAACACAGTATATAAAGCTAAGCACTCCCAAACAGCAATAATATTTTGTTAATTAGGATTTTTTGGTAATCTAAAAATACCCTACACAGTGGTTCCAAAGAACGCCACTCAAACACAGAACTGCAGCCAAACTCCGTTCATATTGTTAGAAAATTCTTACCGAACTTGAGCTGTGTTACACAATACAATCGCAAAAAAGACTGTCCCATCACAAATTTACCAGCATATTTACCTTTTTCTCCACCTTAATGGATACTACAATGGATTTCAAGTTTAGTCCACCATTCTATAATGAATAAAAATAGAGAATTTTTTAATCATAAATTCAGACAAATTTCAGTCAGTTCTTTTCCTTTTTCCTAAACTGTTCCTCCACTAACTTCTGCTTATTGTCTCACTTTGTCTGATGGGATTTTAGAGTTTAGATGAACAGAAAGTAAAAAGGATCCCTTTTTCTGACTGAAATCCATGCTTAGTTTGACTGGCTTAAAGTATAAGTGAGTCTTTTTCCAGTGCTGAAGGTGCAACTCAGTAACAGTTAGTTAACCGACTCTGATGAGCCACAAAATACAGAACGTTAAATTAGAGGTTATAGGCCTCAAACTCAACCTACATCATGATACTGTGCAGCTTTACGGTAATAGATTCATTTCTCTGACAGCTTTTCTAATTCTTCTGCTCCTCTTGCTCCTCTCAATTTAAGTATTTAAAATCTGCTTGAAAAAATAAAATTTATTAAAAGGACATAATCATCCCTTTTTAAAATTTATTTTCTGCAACTCTGGTAAAGACTGCAAGTTTTTAGCATAAGTTCATAGCTTGCTTTTAGGTTTTTGATAATCATCCTTGAGTTCCACCATATTTTGAATATTGGATGTGACTAGTTTTAATGTCCCTAATATTCAAAGAAATGTAAGAAAACGTGGATGAGGTATAAACTGTTACTATAACCGGTCTTTATCAAAAATGGTTCTGTTTTCAAAAATAGTCAAAACATTTCTGAGAGCAGACAAGCTTTAGGCTCTTTCAGAGTCCAACTCACTTCGAAAATGGGACTCGTACACCCAGACTGTGGAAGTCCTTTTGAGAATATTAGTCCTGCCTCATTTGCATGATAAAAAATTAATAGTTTACTTCTTTTCAATTTCAATTAGCCAAGTTAATTCAGAGACACATTGTTTTCAAAGAACCTAAAGAAACTGAGTTTCTGTGTCACTGAAGAGGAACATGAATTCTTTATTATTTTATACTTGTTTCCTCATCGGAAAAAGGAAGCAGAGGTTATTAATAGGCTTTCACCTACATGTTAAATGACACTTCTATTTCTATTAGAAAGTATCTTTCCACTCTATAATATTATGCTCTAAGAAACAATTCGGTCAAATTTAGAAAGTGAGAAAGAGTGGGCACCATGTAAATTTATTTTTATTTGTTTTCAGGGAGAGGAGAAGAAAGTAGGAAGTTATAAGCGCTTTCATTAAAACATTCAAAAGTGACACAGCCAACACCCAAACTCTTCAGAGAGTCATTGGTATTTAGTCCCCAAGAATATCTCTTCCTTTTGCTCACAAGCTTCAGACTGTTGAGTGACGCTCGTGGCTCAATACTGACACAGCACTACAACAGAAAACATTACTGGTTCATTTTGCATCATAAGGCTATCGATGTTCAACACATCCTAACCTTACTCCTCAGTTAAGAGAACACCACTTTCTGACAACACACACTAGTGGCGCATTTCTTTGACACAGACTATTAATGTCTTTGCTTTCTGACTCCCATTCACCTTTCTAAAAGCGGTCGACCTTTTTTTCCTGGCATGCCAAATATCTTTTTTTTTCCCCACTTAGTAGCTTGAAACACTTTGAGTTAATGTTCTGTGAACTCATCTCAAACATACTTTGTATTACACTTTAGGGTACTTTGAGAGCAGTTCTTGAAAACAGTTTTCTTTGTCTATGTAGATAAAGCTAAACTCTGGAAGGTACAAACTAACTGATATTTGACTGAACATACTGTCAATAAATAAATAAATAAATATAATTGATGGCCTGCAGTTATGTAGCCTTTTGAAGAGGTATTTTAAAGAATTTTTCTGTTAAGGAAGCATGGTTCATGGTGTTCTCCTAGATGTATTGTCTTTTTAATGAGCCAATATATGAAAAACGAGAGGGTGGGGGAAGAACATGTGAATACCAAAAACATTACGATAGCTCCATTTTGTAGTCATAATTATTCCAGATTGAGTGTATACAATTAAAATACACTTGTTTTCCAGTATCTAAGGATCCTCCTATAACTTTCATTCCTCAGATTTAACTAATGCCTTTATGGCAATTACACATGTACACATATGTGATTTTTTCCCTCAAGTTTATAGTGGAATCATAAAAGATAAGAAGATAGGACAAGAAGAAATGGCCTCAAGTTGCACCAGAGGAGGTTTAGATTGGATATTAGGAACACTTCCTTCACTGAAAGGTTGTCAAACACTGGAACAGGCTGCCCAGGGAGGTGGTTGAGTCACCATCCCTGGAAGTACTTACAAGATGTGTAGATGTGGTGCCGAGGGACATGGTTTAGTGGTGGACTTGGCAGCGCTAGGTTAACGGTTGGACTCAATCATCTATAGGGTTGGACTAGATGATCTCTAGAGGTCCCTTCCAACCCCTACCATTCTATGATTCTATGATTTTCCAACCAAAATGATTCTATGATTAAGTAGCAACACCTGTTACTTTGGCTGCTATTTGGCCAAAGGAAAAGGCCATTCTCAATTATCTTACAAAACTATAACAAGCTAACTAGGACAACAAAACCCTTAATTTACTTTACATCCAATTTTATTTAATAAGTCATAAAATTAAAGATCTCCTGAAAATGGATTTTAAAAAGAATTCTCTGGTAATTGGATGTGAACATACACTTGTCTGACAAGCACTTAACTGATCTCCTGTAGTAGAGTCCCGATTACAGGAAACTATTATGAAACCCTTAGCTGGAATCCATTCATTGTGGTAAAGTCTCACATACAGACAAGGCAGAGAGATTAATAGAAAATAGATTTTATGCATTTCATTCCCAATTTTCATCCCCAGAATTATTACTGTGTTGCCTTGTATTCTAGACCTTAATTTACAACACATTGCTTCTTACATTTTCCAAGGGTCAATTAAATGACTGACAAAGTAAAGCCTTTACTCCATTTAATGATAGCCTCAGTTTCATGCCTTATATCTTGCATATATTTATAAATTACTGGCAGCATCTATAATCTGAACAAATTACTACAGTGAAGTCTCAAATTATTTAAGTCCAGAGTTAGATACGCACACTACAGTTCCTATTAAGTCACCATTTAATGATGTTGCAAAACGCTGGAGTTCCTCCACACCTTTCTTTAGGGAATGCTATTGCATGCTCTTCGGCTATTTAACATGGACAAGTCAAGTCTAGGTCTTTCATCATAAACATCATACAAGTCCTAAGAAAATCTCTTGTGAATCCAAAATCGTGAATTCAACCTGCACCTTGACATAATGCCTTCTGTTGAAGCTACCCTCCATTTCAGGACTAAGTCAAACCAATGATCCAGGTGACTGTCAGGACGCCCAGTTTCATACTGGTTTGTCAAAGGACAGGAAGATACATATTTTTATAATTACAAAAGCAGTCACAAAACCTGCACAAATGACTAAATATGGGTTTAAATTATGACTTCCATTAGCAGAGATAACACTCAGTTCCTCCCCAAAGTCATGAAACTTTCTTTCTCAAGAGGATTATCAAAAAATGTGACCTTCTAAGAAATCTCAGTTACAGGCTGAAGGCAGGCAGATGACTTCTTTTATAGCTGTTTCCTACGCTGCATTTTAATGGAACCTGCACTTCTGTCATCCCTCAAATATTTTTCATTTGTCTTTCCGTGGGCACGTATGCATCTTATGTGCGAGGGACTAAAGCTGGAAACAAGATTGTATGTGGCTTTAGTGTGCTCACGTATGTGAGCAGAGATCCAGTAGATCATAGATTTCCATACATATGCATTTAGGTGTTCAACAAGGTAGCACTGAGCAGTAGCAATGATGGTGTAAGTAGCTGGTTAAATGAAACATGCTGTGCCTAAATCATTCCAAACTTTCACTTGTTTTTTTTTTCCCTTTAGCCTGTATTTCCTGCTACTTCAGTAGACATCATAAAGCACAAATAATTCCTAATTAAATTCTTACAAAAATAATAAAACTCTGTCCTTAAGGATGTTACAGATAAACACTGATATACAAACAGACTCCATCACCAGTGACATCTTATTTCTAGACCAGCTTGGAGGAAGAAAATCATCCCCAAAACAACCATATCAAATCAAAGTAGTATACAACGTAAGATGGTCCCCTGGCAGGAAAATGAAGCGGGCAAATTTCTTAGCACAGAGAACTGCCATATTAAACCCCACAGTGATGGGTTTAAGTACAGTGGGCCACCTCAGTTTATGATTTCACTATTGAATTTGGAAGTCTACAACAATTCTGACATTCATCTGTCTCTCTCTGAGAACATGCTTGGCTCTCCGCTGATCTGCTTATGTAGGTTCCCTTGAAATTATATAATCCTTGCAGATTCTGTCGCAACTTAAATGAAGGAAAACAACAGCCATTTGAAAAGAACTTCCCTGAAAAGTTANCCAACAATTCTGACATTCATCTCTCTCTCTCTGAGAACATGCTTGGCTCTCTGCTGATCTGCTTATGTAGGTTCCCTTGAAATTATATAATCCTTGCAGATTCTATCGCAACTTAAATGAAGGAAAACAACAGCCAATTGAAAAGAACTTCCCTGAAAAGTTAGTAAAACACTTGCTGTTAAACAGGCAAAGTTGCACCATCCTTGCAAGCAGAACACCTCTACAGCAATGCCTTCTACACCACGTTAACGTGTTTAACTCGTACACAAGTGGCAGAAGATAAAGTATATACGTTATGTAATGCAAGAAGCAATTACTGATGGCCCTGTTCCAATAGGAATTTTTTCACAGACTGCAGGAAGCTTTGGCTCAGGCCATGTTGGATCAAGAAGGCTAAATCTTACTTAACCTATGGGAAAACATTTATTTTCTAAGTGTTTCTGAAATAATTTTCAACAGGGTATTTATTAAAGGCAATGACAAAAGACTTCAAATAAAAAGAATGTTTAATTTTGCCACAGTTACAGAAAACCCTTTACAGCTTTTTATTTAGTGTCAAAACTACCATGATTTGATTGTATCTACAGACGAAATTCCACAGTCTTTTTCATCTGTTTCCTAATTTTTACAGTAACTTTCCTCGGACCTTCATGAAACCTCCCGTGTAAGTAGGGTGGCTTTGGTGGGGTTTTTTTGTTCAAATACAAAATCTTACTGCGTGATTGTGAAAACATTATTCATTTTCCTTATTTGTAAACAGGATTTTTTTTCTAAAGAGTTTTTTGAAAATTAAAAAAAAAAAGGTATCTTTCATTCACTTGTGCCAGAGGTGATAAATACTATTATTATCACTCAAATTCTATTTTCCATTAATTCTACTCTTACTCACAATATAACAAAGACAAATTTAAGGACAGTTTAAACTCCTCTTTCAGTGGAAGTTTTAAATGTGCAAAAGCTATAGAAGCTTTTATGCTTCCTGGCAAGTCACTCTACTAATTCAGAGAGCGTAATTGAAAAAGACTGTTTTAAACCTATTTTCCTTACTTTACCGTTGGATAATGAGAATGGGAGTCTCCCCACAGATCTTAAGGGATAATCAAACTCCCATTTCCATCCTAAATTTCCTGCTTCATATTACTTGGTTGTACATTTGCAGGGAGCATGAATTTTTAGAAGACCCAAAAAAGATATGGTCACCACCACTTCCCCACGCTGAAGAAAGACAACTGTTACAAATCTCCTCTCAGTGATCCGATTGCATAAACAGGTAATTGGGACAGAAGACTACTTATCTCCCTTATGGATTTTTACTGAAATGACAAAACTTCCATTCAAACAATACTTACTGAATTCATCCAATTCAAAATACTTGGAACACAGCAAACTTTATCTGGAACTTACTACTTGAACATAGGTCCTACATAGCATGTGCAACTGTAATGTTGAATCCGCATGCATTTTTAGTTCTAGTCTTTTAACTTCTCACCTGAAATATGCACAAAGTTATTACAAGCATTCACATAGTGTGCCTGCACAGATGAAGCAACTAGCACTGTTAGAAGGCAGCTAGCCGATTGAGATAGACAACTATAAAAGATTTTGACACGCTTTAGAAGAAAGGGTTCTGTTGAAGGGTAAACTGACCATCAGTCCCACTGGCTGTCCCGTGATGGAAAGCATGACTACCACAGCAGCGGGTCTCAGGTGGACTGCTTGGGGAGCATGCTTTGGGAGCAGCATCCCCCAAATGCTTTTAACACCTGTGTCATGCAAGCAACATTGTTCAAAATTGCATAGTTCTCTTCAGCTTATAAAAAAGGTAACTTCAGAGGTTTGGGGTTTTGTTTTGTTGTTCTTGCAACTTAACTCTCAAAAGGTCTAACTGGAATAATGCCAAAGGCGTTAGTTCGAACACAATCTAAAACTGAACCATTAAACTGACATGTGACTAATTCCTGGTTTGAGCCAGTGCTGTCCTCCTTTAAGAAAAGCCCTACTGCCTGCCCAACAGTCACAAGCCCCTTTACAGTCCAGGTGTAAAAACTCACCTGGATCCACAAGGGGCTTTCCAAATCTGAAAGGATTTGGTTTTTTTCCTTTTCCATCTCTACATTTGTCAGGCAGGTGTTATTTTCTACTAAGCTTTCTATAAATTCAACTTAACAGTGCGCCATTAGCAAATGCCAGGTGTTACTATACTTCATTGCTTAGGATATCTTTTTTTTTTCCGCTATATGAACGTGTTTAAGTTAAGCTTAGAGTCCGTCTTTAAAACTAGCTGTTAAATAACTAAGCAAATGGGCATTTTAATGGAAAGCTTGACATATTCTTAACTATGGGAGTGTGACTGGCTCCAGTGTGGGATTACTCAAGTCCATGCAGAATACAAATGCAATACAGGACCACAGGTTCAGATCTTTGATCTCCTTTTTTTGCAGAGGCTGTGATGTATAAAGCCAATTCCACTAGGCAGACAGTACTACACTGAATATAAATTATCCTTTAACTATAGCAAGGCTCACATTTAAAGAAATGCTGCAAGGATGAACAATGCAGCCATGAAGCAGACCTTCTGTGGCAAAAATACAGACCAAGATCTGCACAGATAACCATGGTTTCAAAAGACAGTTTTTTCCTCAGCTGTTATTTGATAAAAAATAAAGAGTCAAATCTGGAACATTTGCACATACAGAAGTACAGTTAAAGCACACTGCTTCCTCCTTCTATAAAAAAAAGTGAGCTAGGGATGCTTGCTTTGTTTTCGAGATTAAGCATCATTCCCCTAAGAAGCATAACAAATTATTTTAAAATGTGGAAACCAAAAATCTCAACTGAATATGGCTTGAAATTTAAACACATCTTTTCCAGATACCTCTTCAGAGGAAGAACCTTCTGCCTACTGAGCTAACGCTAAGCTCCCTGGAGTTTAGCCATGAATATTCTAAACTCAGCTCTTACGATTCACTAAAAGTCATCTTTTGCCAAAATAAAATACTTAAGATGAATTCAATATGCTTACGCTGCTTTTCTTCATTTTATTTAAAATTAATGTTTCCGTCTGAACTTTATGCCAAATCTACAGCAGGAGAGAGACTGAGCCGTGGAGCTATTAGCTCCGGTTTTGTACACAACTCAAGTGGGAAAACAAATTACTTCTGAGAACATCAGATATTAGGGTTTGGTTTATTTTGTATAATTTTGTACTTAACCAGCTCTTTTCCAGTTACAGATAAACACTGTTGAGTATTCTTACAGGAATTTCTCTGCTGCTTACATCAGTTACAACTTTGGTGGTTCTAAGAAATGGTTCTTTCCCCCTCGGTGATGTGTATTGGCACGCCAACTTTGTGTGTGTGTGTGTGTAAATCTTAGTAAATAAATAAATAACTTGTTTCCTTACCTCTTTTGACCTGTGTAACCTGACAGATCAATGCTACCTGCACCGCTGACAAGAAAAAGTTAGAATTTATCTTTGGCTTAATCTTTTTGTTCTCTTTAGGTTTCCTTTAAGTAAGGCTGGAAGAAGGTGCTCTTTGTGGCTCGGTTCTTTACGCCAGAATAAAACTTAGCACAAAAAGAATGCAAGGGTGAGTTGGTAATATCTACTGTCCTCAGCTCTGCTCTGGTTCAATAAACTTGAACATCTTCTCCCCTCCTTTGCCAGTTGAGATAAGCAGCAACAATTACTCAAAATGGATTATCAACTCAAGCTCAGAAAGTCAGGATCAGATGAGTCGACTCCCTCTCTCTCAAGCTTACAGTTTCTTTCAGTGTCTGAGAGGGGCAAGGAAGTCCCTGTTTGCCCCTCAGCAAGTAGCTCGCAGCTACTTCTTACAGGCAACTATGCCAAGGTTGCAAAAAGAAATTGAGACAAATCCCCTGCTTTCCAGATCACCTACAAGGTCGCTGCTTGTAGCCAGCGGGCTGTAAGCTTTGTGCCAGCATGGCAAAAGTCACAAATGAACCATCCTTCTCTTCCTCAAACGGTAAGATTCTCTCCTTGCCTTCCTGTAGCCTCCTCTCTCCTTGCCTTTCTGTGGTCTCCATAGCTGAAACCAAGCATTCATTGGACTTCACTGCAATGCCTCTAACCAATTCTAACTGCATCCAGAGCTTGAGTAAATTAAAATATATTTCAGCTTGATCTGCTTTTTATCCCATTCCTGTACTCCACACATACAGCAACTTTAAGCTCACAGACATCCCTTCACGGTTCAACAAAATCCTTCAATCAAAGAACTTCATTTACAAACCAGCGCAGTTTTTGCTTTCTCGTCTCTCCACAGCAGCTAGGCATTTTGATGCAATCCTCATTTAACGCCATCTCCATTACAGAATTATGATCACATCAATAAAATGTTCCATATGTGTTTTCTTCCCCATCCCTCTCCCTCTCTCATTAATCCCAGGCACTATATCTGCCAAAACCCACCAAATCAAACAGGATGATGGGATGCTCCGGGGAGGGAGCGGGGGGCACACGTTCAACAAAATGCAACAGCCAATGCAAACTGCCCATCAGAGACTGAGACCGGAGATCTCCTCATTCCTGAGAGATGCGAGTTAGCTCACTGTCTGCTCCGTGCACATCGATCATAAACGTGCTGTGTTATCAGACTAAAAATAAATACATCTTTTGCAATCACTTGTGAGCTCCGTGTACTTTTCAGAGGAGCAGACTTTCATTTTACTTGATCAGTTCCAGCCTATTAATACCGTTCCGGATGAACTGCTGATGCTCTGCTGAAAGGGGGTTGCTGGACAAAAGATACAACATAAAAGGATGTAAAAATCCCTATTTTCCCCAAGCCCCCTTCTTACCTCCAGCGCCGTCTCTGCACGAGATGTCAGTCTGCACGGGCTCCTCAGCACATCATCAAGGCGTGTGGAGTAGTGGAGGCTGCCCCACCGCACGGAACTTAGACCGCTTTGCAACAGCAAATCCTCGATACAAAACGCAAGCCGCCTCTTCCCATGCAGTGCGCCGAGCACGATACATAAGCGACTTCCACATAGGGAATAAAATTGTAAAATAAAGGGAGGGATTAAAAAGAAAAAAACAAAAAGGTATCCTAACTTTTAGGTAAGCTTGAGTTTGTTTTATTTCTGTTGGGTTTAGTTAATTATCTGCTTTTGCAGCTGCAAAAGGATGGAAACGCGATCGCGCCCTGGAAGCCCCGCACCAGTCCGCAGAGGTCCTGCCGCGTAACCTAAGTTGCGCGGAGAGACTCTGCACTCGGCGCCGCTCCGCAGCCCGGCACGGCACGGCTCGGCTCGGCTCCCCGGGCCGGGCGGCGGAG
>VZSC01011368.1:350288-361237 GCA_013398225.1 Steatornis caripensis
CGGGCCGGCCCCGCGGGGACGCGGCGGGAGCCAGCTCGGGGCCCGCGCGGGAGGCGCTTGCCCCGGGCGCGGCGGCCGTGGGGAGAGCGGTGGCCGGCGGCGGGGCGAGAGCCCGGCCTTTGCCAGGGCGGTTCTGTGACGTGCGGGATCCGTGATTGCGAAGTGAGATTGCGTTGGTGAGTTCCGCCGCTTATGAAGGCTCGCGTGAAAATGCGGTTTAATTAATAGTTAATTTGTGGTGTTGGTTTTAATAATTTGAGTATCTTGAATTATTTGCAGTATTTTGCCAGATGCCTGCAGTACACACTTCTCCGTGAACACAATAGTTAGTAAATAATTTAGCGTTTTTTCTGCGCGGTGCTGTTGGGTGAGGAGACGGTTTTAAACTCTTTTCTGATGAAGAAGAAAAGAAATTGCACGCACCCTAACAGCACGCATTCTTGCATGTGTCCATCTTTAAAAATAGAATGAAAACATATGTGAAAGCCTTGTTTTACCTTCTTCACTCTAGCAAGACGTAGGTGACGTCTTGCTTTTATCGCTAAATATAGTTTGAATGCCAGAGTTTCTCTGAAACAGAAGTATATAAGAGAGAGAATGAGGGAGTTCTAAAAACAGCCTCTGAAAACCCCAAGTTATTCAGTGCATTGTATCCATTTGTACCTGCTAACTCATACATTCAATGATGTGCTTTGAATATGGACTCAGATAACAATTGCGTGGCCATTAACCATGCTAAAATACCAAACAGCAGATGTAATTCCTTCTCTTCCAGGTTATATTTCCACATTGTATTTTAGTTGCCTGACTCTGACCAAATGCCTGTTGTATTTTACTAGGCCGGGTGCTAAATTCTACGAATTTGGTGAAGTTATGACTTCATTATTTTTGTCCCATACAGACGGCAGAGGTACCTCGTTAGGTACAAACGGACCACAACCCGCAAATCAGAGCTGGTGTCCCAGCTGCGGCGCAGCACAACGCTGAGTAATGCCCACCAGTCAGTTACACTTATTTACCCATATTTCTGAAAATTTTGTAATCGAATGTGAAATAAAGCGTGTAGAAACGACAAAAGGACAAAAAATAAAAGCAGTATGCAGCTGTGGGTGTTTGGTTTACATCACGTTGATGGCATACAGGTGGGACTGGCTGTCAATCCTTGTAATGCCTGTTTCATTGAGCTGTCATTACAAGGGATTTCTGAAATAGCCAAGTCCATAGAAGGCATATCCTAATAGGCAAGTGTGTTTTACACCCAAGAGGAGGAAATTGATGAAGGAATTTCAGTGTATTGTTTGGGTGCTGTCATGTTCTTGTCCTCCTGGCTTCCGATTAAATTAAAATAAAGATTCTTACTTGTAAAAAACATACTGAATGAAGTTTGAATGTTACTGGGAGATGTAATGACCTACATCATGGTTTGTGCTGGGCCAGAGTGATCAACTGCGATAGCATCAGCCATTCCAGAGAGGACAGCAAACAGCATGTCTGGGGGGATGGCCCCTCCTGCTTTTCAGTGGGGTGTCTATGGATAAGCTACACCGGATCCCACGATTCAGCCCGGGCTGTGTCTGAAACGCACAGCCAAAAGTCAATTTTAGTGAAAATTGTTATTTCCTTAAAAACAACAACAACAAGAAAAAAAGTGGCATGAGTAGATGACTTTTTTAACCGATACTGGAGGTGAACTGGTACCCTTGAAAAGGGGCAAAGCCCCTTTACAAACCAGAGCAGTTACACCATGAAAATGAAGAGTCAAAAGACAGAGTGCAATTAACTCTGTCCCTGCAGCAAATGCAGCACTCCACCAAGAACAAAAATATTTCTGCGTATCAGAAGGTCTCGCTGCTACCCTTGATTCAGATCAAGGTCTAAATCCTGAAATTGTTTGTTACTCTAAGCACATGAAGAGGCCCCACAGGAACTATTCACATGTGAAAAGAGCTAGGACCAGAGCCAAAGTTTTGCATACTGTGAAGGTCAAGCTTGCTTCCTTTCTAAAACTCGCACTTAACAGGAGAACTCTCAGAAATATGGTTTCCATACAGCACCTTCAGCATATTCTTCAGGATGCTGTATACGCTGTGGCTGACTTAGAGCCATTTGCGTGTTAGCAGGTGCTAGCTGCAACTTCGGTGCTGGTTGGCTTGCAGGCGGGCTGCTGCCTTGCAGAACGGGGGCTGTCTCTGCTTTTCCCCAATTGCAATGATTGTGGTTTCTCTTCCCACAGATGCTGCTTTTTTTCATAGAGTTCTCAAAATGTAAGGATAAAAGTCTCGTAGCTATTATACAACTACTGGCTTTACGGTTGTTGTGGAATAACCTGTTAATAAAAATGCACTGCTGTAGGACAAATTCTCAGTATTTTTGCAAAGATCACACAAAATATATTGCTGGAGTAGCCTTACTTTGGTCACTCAGATAAGTCACGGAGAGGCCACCATAGAAGACAGTCTCCAAGAAAGACTGCGATTCACTTTTATGTCTCTATGCAAAAAAATCAGAGACGCAAGCCTTCCCCTCACTACTGGGAATGGGCTGTATGCGGAGGCTGGTGCAGGGAACAAGAAGGAGCTACTTTCACCACACTTGACAGCTAAGGCAGGAGGTCTCTCTCTGCTGAAGGCCTCGCATAGTTCTGCTTTGTTTCTTTTTTCCCGTCAGAGCAACAGAAGAACTCAGAAAACAAATTGCAACTACACTGTACCACATTTTTTTACTAGGATTTTGCCTCAATCCCAAGTAAGACTTTTATTCTCCATATACTCAGGTGAACAATAGTTCCTTTCTCTTCTTTTTCCCTCATCTCCATTTACTGGAAATGTAAAATAAATCCCACTTGGGATCTTTGAGCCCTAGCACTGTTTTTACTCCTGCCTCTCAATAATGAAAATTCCCAAGTTTTACCTTTTCTAGGAGCAATGTTTATCTATGTTGCACAGTGCTTCTCAAATGCTAGTTGCTAGTGTATCTGGACTTCATAATGAATACAAACAGCGGGTGTCTCAGGGTCCCACCTTTTGCAGTGGTCTATAATTAACAACGGCTGGTGAGTTTTTCCTAACTTATTTGTAGGAATGTTTGGGTTTGTTTTTTTTTTTCCAAGAAACTGGCATAACTTCAGGCCAAATCACTTTAGGTCAAATAAAGTATTAATTAGAAAGGGCAGACATATCCATCTACAGCCACAAGTCCAGATGAACAATTGCCACATGACCATATGGTGCCTATTCCTTTAATTCTAAGATTGGAGACATTCTACATCTATTGGTAATATGTAGGAAGCTTAGACTGCATTATTTATAGAAGGGTTACAATTTCTAAATACACACCTTTTTGCGGTAGAGCCAGGCACCAGCAGTGGTTATCGTCTCACGGGGCTTTTGCCAGAACGATTACAGTGTGGAACTGTGGAAGTCCCGTACCTAACAGCAGGAGGTAGAACATACTAATTTTATTATCATCTCAGCTGTCAAGTGCCAATGCTTTTTAAATGTCATGAATTATGTATAAAGTACATTCATTTTTATACTGCACATTTTGGGAGTTCACGCACACAGACCGAAAGGGCATGGCTTTGGCACAGGAGCACAATGCAAGGTGTTAGAAAGACTCAAAATGGAACTTAGTGCACAAGGAGGAGTTTGTGGACCCAGTTCCCTGCTTGATTACATGAGTCAGGAGCTATGAGATTGATGACAATACAGGTGGTATCTTAAGATGACTTATGATAAAAGCCAGACCGAGTCTTTAACCTAGGATTCATGAAATACCTTTTGTATAGTAAATATTTGTCATCTGTCCTTGATAACAGGAAACTATGTGAGCAATAAACATTTGCAGAAACTGATCATTTAAATTAATTTTGTAAACTTAACAAGTGTTACACTGTGCTATTCTCTGCATCCTTAAGAGCGTTTGGGGATTTACGTCTTGCAAAATAGAAACAAACCAAGAAAGCTGAAATATATTGTGTCTTTTGCTGTACTTTACAGCACAGCTTGTGTTTAAGAAGCAGTCTAGACATGCAAAAATGGTAGAATAAACAATATTTTTTTCATTATTTTAAATTAGCTTGTACTGGAAAGCTATACATTTCAGAATGATGCACACTAACAGGTTTGCATATGTATTCAAATATTCAAAACAAAAGATACTAAAAGGCTATTATGTTACCTGCCATTATAAATTCCCTTCCGAGGTAATGCAATTACAAGTGATTTCCTGTAAAAGAAAGAAAAATATTTTCATAAACTTTCAGGATATTTTACAGGAAATTTTACTTAGTAGTCTGAAAAGCGACACCCTTTTTTTGCCCTCCCTCCTTACTTTAGTGGTTTGTTTAACCAATTTTAACGTACAAACATTATTAAATACTATTTAATATTAATTATAGGGTTTCAAATATTGGTGGGTCTTAAATAAATGTTTTTCTTTATTCTCCTTTCAGCTGAATTGTGTGTGCAATTAAAGAACAGTCAGCTAGAGTAATGATTGAGATTTTGAATTTCTGACCACAAGTACAGAAATGAGCCATTCCTTCTGGAGAACAACGATGGACGTGGTCACGCCAAGGTGAGCGAGTTATGGACGTGGTCACGCCAAGGTGAGCGAGTTTTCCCCCTGTGGCTCTGTAGGGTGTTAATAAGGCAGGTAGATACCGACCCTGACAACTATTCCTCTGGCTTATGGACAGAGAAACAATTCTATCGTCCAACAACTGTACATCAAGGGACAGAGGTTTAAAGATGCCACTGAGACAAACTTTGCACATAAACTGAAAATTTCAGCTGAACTTTTGAGAAAGTATCCTTGTTTCAGTTTTAGATCAGATCAATTCTAAAACATTAGTTAGTTACCCTTAGGTGGTAACAAAGGTGTTGAAGAAAACCCTCACTGTCATCACAGGAGTTTTGTAAGATTGTAAATAAGTAATTTGCAAGGGTATTTCAAACAGCAGACCAGTCTTCTCTTATCCAAAAAGTACTAGGATCAGCGCAGTTCCTTCCTTGCTTCCTCCTGGAGCTCAGAATGCCTTTGCAACATGTGCCACACCTGTAGCTGGAGAACACCATGAGTGCATTAAATCAGACACTAATCTGGATCTTGGAAGATCTGTCCATCCTTTCCAGCAGGGTACTCTCTTCAGTCTGGCTTTTGGTAAGTCATTTAATTTCTGTACCTGTCACATCCTTAGTAAATATGAAAAGTAATACTTCAGTAATAGAAATATCTTAAATATTGCTCAAATTATGTTTGAATAAGAGGATATACATATCTTGTTATATTGTTTGATACAGGTCAAATTTTCATGTTCAAAATGGAATAGATTTCATGAGATGTAATGACCTACATCATGGTTTATTACATTCATTACATCCCTAGAGTTACTTGTATTGCCTTGCTGACAGAGCAAAAACCCGTTAAAATAAAGTGCTCTTAAATCTTCATCAGACCTGGATTTCTTAAGCTATTAAGTATACTGTAATTTGCAAAAGGAAAAAAACATTGCTCTTTAATAATAGGGGGTTTTAGGCATCCTTTTTGGCATCACTTTAATACTAATATTGTCGGTGGCCGTACGATACCAAAGAGAGTTCCTCTCAAAAAATTAGATTTCTGAGGTTTCCTTAAAGTATACATATTCAGGACACTCAAGACCGCATCTAAATCAAATTGGAATCTGCATTAAGCTCAGAGTGCACTGGCCTGTGTCATTGCTGGTTTGGGTTTTTTGTTTTGCGACTAAAATCAGCATATATGGAATACCAAGCATTATGAGAGTAAACTCATCAGAGAAAGGAGTCCTAGAACCCGTCTACAACACCGCAGTGTATCTGCAAACTTTACAGCACCGCATGTTTGTAGTTGGGTTTTTGCAGGAGTATTTCCTTCTACCCAATAGACTGTGATGGTGCTGAAACCTTCCAAAGGACCAAAACAGGCCAACTGATTTTTCAAGTGGTGCAATAGGAAATGCTAATGATGTTCCCATAGGCTGCACTCACTAGTTCTATTTTACAGTAAGGGTAAAGTTGGGAAACAAAGAACACAGCACTTTTTGGAATCAGAAACTGTAGCAGCTGTATTGTTTTTCAAAAGATAAATTCAGTATTAGGTGACTAAGTTCCCAGCAGATTCAGCAAGGCATGTCGAGACCGTACCTAAGCAAAGTTATTAGTTGGCAACATTATGACAAAAGAAGGCCAGTAACACCAGCTGTATCAGATCAGCATAATAGAATCGGCCTACTTTCAAATTAATATCCAGAGGAATTAAAAAAAGGACACTCTTTCAATAAGTGGATGTGCTTAGAGTCTTTGAGTAGTTAGGAAAAGTCTGTTAATGAGATACAGTGATTTGATGAAGCATCGTTGAAAAAAGATTCCTGAAGTTCAGATTTCTCCAAGTGGAAGAGAAGTGTGCAAACCAGGTTACTTTGCTTTCTGATGCATGGTTTGCAGGGAGTGGTGTTCCCTGGCTTTTCGTGCTCTGTAATCTGAGTATCAAAAATGTTCAACAATATCAATTTTTGTAATAGGACCTGGGAAAAGAACAGAGGAACTTGTGTCTACAGCCTCAAAATCCTTTGAACTGAACTTTGAAGCATTTGCTCCCTTGTATACCAGAGAGTGGAGGAATTGCATTGCAATTACCAAGACAGAACACTAACCTGGACCCAACCCAAAACTTTATTCATTCAATGAAAGTGATTATGAGATAGGACTTTCCAAATAAACATCTGCTGCAGGGGCAAAATAATAATAACGGAGAATGGGTATGAATGCTTCTAGCTGTGTAACGCTACCAAGTGCTCAGTAATTCCCATTCCAAAGATTGCTGTGTTTCAGTGCTGAGTGAAGCTGTTCATTTTAAAATGCTTGGGATTGTTTTGGAAGAAAGAGTTATGCAGAAATGCATGCCACTGGGATATGGAGTCCTGTCCTTCAATTTATATAACAAAACATTTAGTATTAAGGTTTTCACAGGATTATGTAACATACTTGACTTCCCTTTCACAACAGGAACATGAGGTGGTTTCTTGACAAGAAAAGTAAGGATTCAGGATAGACTAATGTGTCAGTCTTCCTTGGGTTTTGAGTTGACATCATAGGGCATTACATTCACTCCTTTCAGTGTTGGCTATCATCAGGTGTGAGCTCTCAATCTACTTGCTGAAAAAGTCTTTTTGCCAATCAAATTCTGGAATTGCATTCGGGTANATTCACTCCTTTCAGTGTTGGCTATCATCAGGTGTGGGCTCTCAATCTACTTGCTGAAAAAGTCTTTTTGCCAATCAAATTCTGGAATTGCATTCGGGTATTTTTCTCATCAAAACTACATCTGTTGTTAATGCTTCACTGAACTACCTGTAAACATTAAGCCATGAGATACCTGCATGCCTAAAATACCGACCCAAACCCCAAATCTCTATTGAATTGTAGCAGACCACTTTTCAATAGCAACTTCCTCTCATTTCTAGGATATTTTTATGATTCATTAACAAATGCATTCTTCCTCTTTTTTAATACAGAGAAAACCAGGATATCATTTGCTATGGATAGATGTTCTGAGGCAGTTTGCGGCAAACTGGATGTAGGCCCTTGTCTGTAAGGAACTGGCTGATGCCATTTTGAAACCTGGCCACATATGATACATGATGGAGACTGAGATACAGATACATGATACAGACCATGATACAGAGTTACGGCAAGGAAAATTGCCAGCACTTCTTTGAGGCAAAGGTTATCTGTATGTGGAACAAATATAATATTTGCGGTTAATGACACTCATACTGTTAACATGAACTGTGAAAATGGAACACATGCTCGTAAAAGTTTCTTGAGATAGTGTCAGGATACCAGCAAGCGATGGTTAGCGAGTATTTGAACTGGAGGGAAGACTCTAAAATGTTAATGTTAGTGACAATGCCAGTTACAGTTACACATAGTGGTCGCACGTAGATCATCTTGTGATACTCTGTCTTACTGCATCACAAACTGATGCAACAAGTGGTACATAGTGATGCAGTAAGTGCGTTAAGAGTAATTTTCGTGTTGTAGTTTCCCAGTCATCCCAAGAAGAGGGCTCAACATTTTTTGAAAATTAAGTGCCTTCAACAATATCAAGCTCCGAATGCACTAGTAATATTCCTTTTTACCATATAAGCTTTTATTTCTATTGGCTGATCAGAGTTCTTCATTTAATAGAAGGAAGAAAGACTCCTTGAATCAGAAAACACTTATTTGCTGCAGAACATCAGTTTCCCAAACCAATGTATGTTCTACAATACTTTATCCCACTGCTTATAAAACCTGTTTAATTTATTGAGAATTCAATTGCCATTACGAAAAACTCTGTTTAGACGTTAAGAATTTATCCAGTGAGGAATGTGGGGTGATTTCGTATGGCTGGCATCTGTAGTTGGCTGCATTTCCCACAGCAGAATCACTAGAGGGAGTCATAGGCAACGTTAGTCCTTCACGATCTGCAATAGCTTTGCAACTGAAAAATTAGAAAAGGTTTTCTGATAACATTCAGCAGGAAAAATACACGATAATTTTCATCACTATAATTTCATTTCACTGCCTAGTTACTGATTATTTATGAAACAGTTGTAACCTCATAAGTCACCTATTACAAATCATGATCTTGCTTAACAACCACAACAAACCAGCAAGATAAACGTCCCACATAAGGCTTTAAATTAACATATTTCTCAATTAGGATTAAAAAGCACAGATGCAATGCTGATAATATACTCATGGGAATTTCAGAGCAAACGGCAAAAGAAAAATAAAATATAAGTAAAAATCAGTTAAAAATGCATGGCTCGGTCAGATTGTAGTACAACTTACGCACCATTGTCTAGTTCAGCTTAGCCTAGGCCTCCTTTCCTGTTGGGTTTAAAATGTAGATTTCAGTGCAGTAGAATAAAATGAGTTTTATTCAAGTTTTATGTAGCATTGTTGTTGTTGCCAAGGGAAGAAATGCTTGTTGGGGGAAAAAATGGGAGTATTTGCTGTTCTAGACCATTTCCATGTTGAAACCAAGTTGTTAGCTCACATAATTTCTCAAAACTGATGAATTTGAGGTGAAAAGCAAAACAGATTAAAAATTGTTCTTATCCTATTCCTAGTAATCTTGAAATACAATGAAATAATATGCAGAATTACACAGTGACAGTTTGCAGGTAAAGCATTTGATTTATAGTAAGACACTTGACAACAGACTATTGTTTGTTTTTCTTAATACATGGTTATTCTTTTTCATAACTAGTAGCTACCATTGTAGCCTAAAGGTCTTAAATTTCTATTTATCCACTGAAATTAGTGTGTACTCCATTCCAGAGTGCCATAATAAATGTAATTTAAAGAAGCAAACAACTTTGTACTTATGTTACTTAATAGGGAAGCACAGCTTGCTTTCAAAAGATGGCTACTTAGGCCTGTTATTTTGAAAGAACATGAGACCAAAAAAATACAGGTGACATTTTCTTAATTAGCTTAGATACACGCTTTAAAAATAGGTGTAATCAGCTGTGCCACTATGGCATGTATGGCTGTGATTTCCTTTTTACAGACATAATCATGGTAACAAAAGCTCTAGCAGTTGATCTGGTGCCAAGAGGATTTACGTGAGTAATATTTCACCGTCCTGAACTCTTACAAATATTTTGAAACTGATATTAATCAATGAATTTGAGGTTTTGTCACTTCAATTGTATTTGTATAAATTGCAAAACTTCAGCACGGAAGCACCCTAAATTTCATGAACTCTCTCTGAAACTTAACTAAAAAATGAAAGCAGGACTACAAGAGTGCCAGGATAAATCATCACTGATGTTCCAAATTGTTTCACGAAGAAATTGGAAATGAAGTGGCTGACAAAAAAATATTAATCCCATATATGATATGAGTCCAGTAAATGTGTACGCATTTGAAGCATACATTCTTGCAGAACATACTTCTGCAAACATTTTGCTTGTAATTTGCATTACATGCTGCTATGTTTTTGCTAATATCCTTAGCCATATTTTTTGGAAACATTTTAAAATCCTTAAATATTCTTGATGAAGTGGATTTAGGAATGAATAAGTTTTCAAGACCACATCTTTGAGGTTATCACAAACAATATCATTAACATTTGTGAAGATATTTTGATGCTGGGAGCAGGTTCCCAGATATGCTACTCAATCCATGTCCTCAAGCAAAATGCCCCTCTTACTCCTGCATGGCTCGTCTTATATACCGAGTTCCACCTGATTGAGCAAGCTCATTGCCAACAGCTGTGCACACATGTGCCTCTACATGATTGGTTGCTCAATGCTGAGCATGCACAGTACATGCACCTTTGTCAGCCCTCTCTGCTTCCGTGTTTACATCTGACTTAGAGCCACGTGGCCTCTAAGCCAATCAGGTCTGGATTGCTCACAGCATGTCTGTTGTCTACCCACATTTTTACTTTTCTTTTTCAAAGTAAATTAAACTGATGAACCAAAATAATCCTTAGTGTTATACTGTGAAGTTTGATTAATCTAACTCCCCCAGAATATTTATCATTTTATTTATGTATATGTATGATATTTGCTATATAATAATGATAGAACATAATTTGATCCAATAATATCTAATAATATATATCAACAAATATCTATAGTATAATGGATCATAATTTGAGAGCAAGATTAATTTAGTTGGGTAAAAAGGCATAAGCAGGGCTCTGTTTCTAGCCCAACAATGGATCTAGGGCTCAACCTTGAAAAATTGCCTCTGCTTCAGTTCCAAAGTTTATCAATAAAATTTTAAAATACTCCTTAAATATTTATCATCACCTTCATTGTTATCATCATCACCATTATCAATAACTTTAAATATAGAAGGCCATATAGAAATACGGCTCATTCTGGAAATCATTTCTAAGCACATGGAGGAGGAGAAGACTAT